>OX420946.1:6817621-7139273 GCA_949091785.1 Polymixis lichenea | reverse complement strand
CCCACAAATATTACGTTTTCCGCAATATTCAGGTCTATGTCTGGTTCTGTGTTAGTTAAAATATGATTCGCGACCGTCATAAGTATGGCGTTACAGAACTATAATAATTACTAGCTTTTACCAAAGACTTTGCCCGTGTGGAGGTCGAAATTTTTTCCAGGAGAACGTACTACCGAGATGAAAAATATTCTACATGTTAATCCGGGTTACACAAACTTTGTGCCAATCTATTTCATCTAAATCCATTCAGCCTATTTTGCATGACTGAGTAACAAATATCTAAAATACAAACGTTCACTCACATAATTAGTAGGAAATTAGGAAAATCATCAACACTACTCTCTAAGTTCATATAATCCTATTTATTGAATGACGTTTTCATGAAATATTCAACTAATGAATTTCGCGGAGTAACCTGGTGCTTCTCCCTTAAAGACCCTTGGAGCAGTTTTCGTTTCCCTACCCTTTTCCTAACTATGTTAGAGTCGGCTTTCAGTCTAACCGGATGTAGCTGAATACCAGTACTTTACATGCAGTGATTGCGTATCTGACCTCCATAACCCAGTTAACCACCCAACCACTGTAATCTTAGGACAACATAATAAAAACGAACACAAAAATAAGAGAGTGTATGGTTATATACTCCGCCGGCCGGCTTATGGCCGGTTGGCCAACCCGTAAAGCGACACAAAGAAACAAATATTTAGTGACTACAGTAAATAATTATGTCGGTCAAAGGACGCAGCGATGGCTAATTCCAACATTATTAAATGAATTACCTATGGAAATTACAACTGAAGCCGTAACCAAAAATGTCTTAAAGAATGTCCTGCGTAAGCACTATTTAGGTTTATGTCCTTAGCGTAAGAACCTAGTTATGTACTGACTTTATGAGGCAGGCGGGGGCCGGCCAGTCTGGCATGCGCGCGCGGCGTGTTGGTGTTGTCACCGCTCGAGCGGCCGTCGCGGCGTCTCGCTCGCGCCGGGTTTTTTTTTTTTTTTTTTCTGGGTGGGAAATCATCAAATAACTTGTCCCGCTCTGGGTGGAGCGGGAGGGCGTGTCAGACTTTTACTGACTAAAACCCACCCGTGTTCCCTCAGTTGCCTGTGTGCCAGGGGCGGCGGTATCTCTTTCGAACAACCCGCACCCCCGGCAGGCATCGGCCCTTGCGGGCCCCATCTGTTGCTGCTGACATCTCTTTGAGGCGCGCGTGGAACACAACGCGCCGTCGACCCGGGCTTGGTCCTTACCGGACAGCGAGCTACCCATTACTCGCCGTCCGCAAGCCCGTGCCTACGGTGGCCGGGAATCAGCCTGGGATTCCCGACGCCCAGGGCGTCTCCTGCGAAGGCCACGGCTGTGAGGGTGCACGCTCTTTGCGAGCATAACTGCTTCGCTGAAGGAGGCGACTGCCAGCCATGCCCTCTCGCTCCGTACCATGGCCTGGACCAGGGTCGGACGCGAGAGATCGCCGCCGCCAATCACCTCCACGAGGACACGGCGTTGCTCCGCCCAAGCTGGGCAGACCTCCACCGTATGCTCCACCGTGTCCTCTGGGCGATCTTCGCAATGGAAACACCCGGGCGTTTCCTCCCGCCCTATCCGAAACAGGAACCTCCCGAAACAGCCATGTCCGGTGAGGACCTGTGTCAGGCGGAAGGTGAGGACGCCATGCCGCCTCTCAAGCCACTCCTCAAAGAGGGGACTTAGCGCCGCAATCGCGGCGTGCCCAGCACTGGGTTGCGACAATCGCACTTTCCACGTCGCCATGAGATCCTGCCGGAGCTCTGTCCGCCGTGCCGCGATTTCCCGCGGCAGCGGAGTTACGCCCCGGCGTTTGGCCTCCTCGCGCCACTCCCAAGTGAGCGCGAGGACGTTTGCCTCCAGATCCCATGGCGGTAATCCGGCAAGGAGGCCCGCCGTCTCACCGGAGATCGTGCGGTATCCCCGGATCATCCGGATGGCCATGACCCTATGGGCCGCCTTTCGTCGCGGGGTCTCGCTCGCGCCGGGTTGCTTGTCTCCCTCCGGCGAGGAGGCTGCGGTGGCGGTCAGGGGGATTTTGTTGTGTGCATGCGTTGCTCATGCCAGCCTGGTGGGCAAGACGACCTGAGTGAGCCAGAGTGAGCCCATCATTAGATATTTAGTGTGTACCCTTTTCCTTTTTTTTTCTTTTTGCTTCGACTTTGCGTCCATGTGTGTATTATAAAGTCATCATATCATCATCATCATATCAGCCAAAAGACGTCCACTGCTGGACATAAGCCTCCCCCAAAAGGTGGGATTTGCCAAAATCGCCACACTTGGCAGGTTGGTTGGCGATCGCAGTATGGTGGTCAAATTCATAGAGAACGCTGCTGCCCATTCTCTAGTAAGTCCTTTAGTCGCCTTCTACGACACCCACGGGAAGAAATGGGATGGTACTATTCTTTTACGTCCGGCACCACACGCCAAAAAGTATTATAAAGTATTCAATCACAAAAGTGTATCCACGAGAACACTGCCGACAAACTGTACAGCAATTTGGTAGAAGATTTATGTATTTTTCTATGTAACTTTTCATGAATGAAATAAATAAAAAAATAAGTTACCGGGTATTACGATACCCTTTGGTAAGACTGGTCGGCAGACTTTCGGGCTTCTGACGACCCGTAGTGACAGTAAACTGCAAATGACAGCCGGGACCAACGGTTTCACGTGCTTTCTGAGGCATAGAGATGTCTTGGTATGTAAAGATAGTTACGCATCTATGGACCGACCGCTTCAAGCGTAGCTCAACCTAATCGATCGACCATGCGGCTATCATTACTAAGCTTTATGCCCCTTCGTAAGATCCTTGTAGCAGTGTATGTAATAAAGGTCATCATTTATAGGTTTATACTCGTTTTATCTAGCAGGAAAAGCAGGATGTCATCGCGTAAGGGTTTTCTATGCGCGGAAGCGGAGCCTCGTCGGGATCACGTCATGAATGCCTCCATACACGACGCACAAGAGAATCTTTAATCGTTGGAGGTACGGCCCGCATAAATCTTTTATAAGTAGGTATTGAATAAGTGGAAGATGCTAAGGGAAATTGGTCCTGCATAACAAAGAGATAGGTACAAACGAGGAACTTTAACGGTGGATCACTTTTCGCCCTTATGTCTTAAGCAATAAGGTTGAGAAGTGGTCGGCCACCAGTGTCCGCGATGATAGCAAATAATTTGTATAGGAGCGCATTTTTTCTGTTATCAATTATTGGTACAATTCAATACATTTGAAATATTAATTCAGACGTATTGAATGTTATATTTAGTCAAACATTATTTCAAAAAAATATGGTTTATTATACTAATTCCAGATTCCAGAAGCGTTACCAACAAGCATACAAAAGATCAAATCTTTTCACTTTAAAATATTACTTATATTAGGGACTTACACATAACTGGCGAATAGGTACCTACACCTCAGCCTAACCCCTACGGAGAATACAGGCGTAATGAAAATGATATATTTTATGTTGTACAAACAGCATTTACTTATAATATGGATGTTAAATCGTTCGTGGAATTTAAGGCAAGAAAGTTTAAGTAGAGTATTCTGTTTTGTTTTTCATAAATAATAATAAATTGGTTGCTGGAAATCGTATTATATTTAGTTTTCTCTGAATTTCGATAATGGAAACATGTTGAGGATATATTATTTGAAATTAGAAATGCGTAATAATTATCTAGTAATTAGACACCGGCCTAAACTTGGCTTCCCGTAGCGTCTGATGAGGTAACATCGGCACACATAGGTAGGTCACAGTCAGCGACGAAAATCGATAAGCACATTAGTTTTTTTGAAGCCAGCCCGCGTGGAATGAATGCTCTTAACAATTAATGTTAAGAGCATTCATTCCACGCGGGCTGGAAACAACGCATTTACAGTGGTTTTTCGTGATTATTCCATTAAATACAAACAAAAGTACTTTTTTTTTTCAGCCAAGCACTAGATCGTTGGTATTTATAATTATTTTTAACATTTACTCCTTAATAAAAACATTTAATCGTACTAAGTAATGCAAATAGAAAAAAATTGACTGTATGTCGATTTTTATAAGTAAATACCAAAATAAATGTGCAAACCACTGAGACACCGCGGTCTCTTGATCTATACGACTACCTTTGTGAACAAGCCAGGGAAATAAGTCGTTTCAATATTAAAAAAATAGCATACAAACTTAAAAAATCCAACGATCTAGTGCATGGCTGCAAAAAATGTTTACTTTTGTTTGGATTTAATGAAATAATCACGAAAAACCGCCATAAATGCGCCGTTGCCAGCCCACGTGGGGAGAAGGCTCTTAAGCAAAATATTTAAATAAATGGGAAAAGAAGTACCTTAAACAAAAAGATTATTAACTCATACCTATTAGGTAGATATAAGTATATTTATATGAAATGCTGAATAACAATTTATCGAACAATATTGTTTCAATTACGAGGTCATATGTATGTAAAAGTAGCAGTTTTAATCGAGTTTTGTCGCTTATCAGTAATATTCCTATAAACGTAGAAACAACTGTGGCCCTAGAGTGAGTTTCTTTTAACCATATCGATCGAACGCATCGACCGCGTTCGGAGCTCCAATTGGTCCTTCACTAACTCAGAGCCAATCGGAGCGCCGAACGCGCTCTATACGTTAAATCGAGATGGTTATAGAAACTCACACTAGGGCCTCTGATCAGAAAACTGTCTCGGTACTGTCATTTGCCCAATCGGGGAGTAGGTCGCAGTGCGCTCATTGGATTGGAGCATTCTGTGTTAACGCAGGAGTCATGATTCCGGCTATCTGATTGAACGATAATTTCCTAGACGTGAAAAAGGATTATTTCGGCCGCTATAGTTTAGTGTTCTATTCAAATCCTCTCGTGACGAGTCGCCGTAATTTTGGGCAAAACTGGACTAAGAACGTCCGCTTTAATTTCTTGTTTACTACACTATAAAAAGCTCTAAATCAAGAACAAATCCGTGTTGGAAGATTATGCCATAGCAACTATACTCTGAATCGTGCTTCAAGAAAAAACCCTGTTGGAAGTCTGATCGGTGAGTGTACTGTATCAAGATATCCACCCTCGGTCACAGTATATTCTTCATCATATCAGCCGAAAGACGTCCACTGCTGGACACAAACCTCCCCCAAAAGTGGGGGATTTACCATAATCGCCACGCAAGGTAGGCGGGTTGGCGATCGCAGTATGTCGGTCAAATGCATAGAGAACGCTGCTGCCCATTCTCTAGTAAGTCCCTTAGTCGTCTTCTACGACACCCACGGGAAGAAATGGGATGGTGCTATTCTTTAACGTCAGGCAATACACGGAACTATATATTCTTACCGCTACAAATATACCCCATAATCGCGTTACAAAAGATGTAGATACTGACATTCAGACACAAAAGTAATCATAAAGATTATCCTAAAAATGTTTGCATTTAATAAAAATACTTAATCGAGCTCGTTAATCGATTTGTATTTACTCGTTTTGTAAGGCAACATTCATTAACTTGGTGGTGCAATTAAATCGTTTTACCCGAAACACTCATTAAAAACGTACAATACGTTTATACTCCTTATTTCCCGATTTAACTGCCTCCTGTAATAATTGTATTGTATGTAAAGATTCAGTCAGGATCAAAAGTAGTGTTTAACAAAGTATTTGGTTGTTCTTACAAATGGTAGATATGTAATTTTGTAAGCGCCATAAAAGGAGAAGGTTCTATGTTCATCTGTTTGTATTTTTACGGTTCTGCACCTCACAAGGAAAAAACGGAACTATTATAAGATCACTTCGTTGTCTTTCCATCCGTCTATCAAGACACTCTTTCTACGTTCCCTTGGAGATCTACAAAATACGGCCATTATGCGTATGCCTGAGTGAATTCACACGGGCCGCATTTTGTAAGATTACTGTTGGTTGTTCTTTATAATATAATTGTGTCTAATCTTTGTAAGCTAATATTACTATAACTATGTATAACTACACTATTATATTAGGTATGCCTGTGATGATAGTAGTATGTGTTTAGTAAATAAATAAATAAAATATATTTTGATACTCCAAAATAAATCACAACCTTTAAGGGTACTCTTCCCGTTGATCTAGAATCATGAAATTTGACCTTGCTTCCATGAGATTTGAATTTGAGACCTTGCTTACAGTACACATGAGACAGAAAATCGTTTTGATGAACATCATTATGGACTGAATTTGAAAATTACTTGGAGCTCACTTGGTGGTCTCATGAACTTTATTAAGTTAGCTCTGGTAGTTTTTGAGTTTGCTTCACTTATACGTATTTAAACCACTTTGTGTATATTTGTGGTGTTGTAAAACTTCCAGTCACTTTTGTTCAAATAGCAAGTAGTGGTATACGAGTTTGTATGGGATAGGTACGACGACTAAAAGATATTGTTAAAGTGTAATTTTGCAACAAAAATCCTATCAAACTCAAAATTCAAAGCATTTATTTCAAATAAACTAATAAAAGCATTTTTTTTAATTGTCAAGAGGTCAGAAAGACTGATGGGGCCCGCAAGGGCCGATGCCTGCCAGGGATGCGGGTTGTTCGAAAGAGATACCGCCGCCCCTGGCACACAGGCAACTGAGGGAACACGGGTGGGTTTTAGTCAGTAAAAGTCTGACACGCCCTCCCGCTCCGCCCAGAGCGGGAGAAGTTATTTGATGATTTCCCAAACAAAAAAAAAAAAAAAGAGGTCAGAAAGAAGAAGCTAGATGCCATTCAAAAGCTTATTAGATATCTATGGAGAAGAACGGGCAAGAAACTCAAATAAAAATATTTGTTGTATTATTAGAGTAAATATATCCTTTACTGTTTATTGTCCTTTAATAAAAGGAAGAAGTAAAGTATTTTCATTGTACATTATTTACTCAGTTAGTCGGTATATCAACATCAAATCCAGGCTACTAACCAATAATAATATTAATCATATTTAAGCTAACATTTGTTAACAACTAGCTTTTGCCCGCGGCATCGTCCATGTGGAGTTCAGAATTACTACGTTTAATACATAATTTTAAGAAGAATAATTCCGTAATATATTGTTTTCATGTAACTAAATTGGTTCAAAAGACGCACGCAAGCAAAACTCGCAGCCGGGATGATCCGACATCTTCAGCAATTAACGTCATGTATCAGCCAATTTACACAAAGCCTTTACAAAATCTAGCGAAAATAAACAGTTCAGATAATTTAATCCGTACTTTCACTTTCAGCTACGATTCAGCGCTTAATCCAAACAAATTATAATTTAAAATTATTCAAGTCAGTGGCTATGAAAATGGTTTCGTGAGTAAATCGTGAAACCGATATTCAGCAATCATGGAATAAGCGAAGTTGCGCTGACTACTTTGAAAATAGTTAACTCTACACCTAATAAATGTAAATATTCGGACTCTAGAAGTTAACCACAAAACATCATTATAGAAGTACACTTCTATGTAGATGTTTTGTGGTTAACTTCAACAAGTTCGAACTGAGTGTGCCTTTCATGAGCTACTGTGCGTATGGGTTACAATGTTTTAAGCCGCTACATAGTTAAAATAATATATAAACATCAAAAGTAAATAATAATCTTTTTCATTTATTTATTTATTTATTTAACCATTTATGCGTACACGCCCATATTTTTAAATTCACTTCAGTAAAAAAAAATCTACACTTATTTTTCTTGCTGATTGTACGTAGCTAATTAGTCGCCCGCGGTAACCTAGTATTATGAAACTTTCAATCAAATTGGGGCAGGCAAGGGATTTCAAACCTTAACTGAAAACATATCTTCTTAATCAATAAAAAAGTTACTTAATTTTGGTTAGGTTTAAAAACAATAAAGACCTTGGAAGGCTACGTCTTGTTATTTAATGAAAAGATTTTTTTTGTTTGCTAGCCTACCCCATCCTGGGCCCGCGCGTCTTCCTTCCAGTTGTGACGGAACACATCCAGTATGTCCCGGCATCTCCTACGTAGTATGCCGCGACCCCGCCTCACCGTCTCAGGTCACCAGTTCTGTGCTGTTTGGGCCGACAGTTTTTCCGAAAACAATAGGAATTATTATTATTTTCATCTTACAAAGCGTTTGGAAATCTGTTCAACAACCTGTTTCAGTGTTCTTGTGACAGTTTTCCTCCAGTATTTATTTGTCATCTCAATACATTCCACTCCTTACATCATTCGATCAGTTCACGTATTTCACACTTCTTCTTTTTCCTTGATATTTTCCTTAAAATAATAATTTCCCAAACATTGCCATGTTTTAATAAACACGTTTGTATCCTGTTGAAGATCGTTTTTCTTGGAAATGTTGGTACCCATGTAGATCGGTATTTTTACATTGTAGGAAATGTTGACGAAATGATATCAAATAAGTAATGTCAACACAATCCAGCCTGTTAATCAAAGGCAAACCAAAGAGAAAATGTAGGTATACTTATTCACACGTAATAAACACGTTTTTCTAGTTAGTCACAACATACGATTTGGTATATTTTCGTTACGTCTCTACTTCCGAGAAACTCGGTTTTGAAGTCCATAGAGACACATGAGACTCACCCAATTGCTTAATATGTTGACAATATAAAACGTACCTCTGAGGTACAATAAGAACATTAATAATGAGAACATTTTCTTTACATAACATCACCCTAACTAACCCTTTGAAGAAACCAAGTCGACGGCGCGTTGTGTTCCACGCGCGCCTCAAAGAGATGTAAGCACCTACTGGTGGGGTCCGCAAGGGCCGATGCCTGCCTGGGGTGCGGGTTGTTTGAAAGAGATACCGTGGCCCCTGGTACACAGGCAACTGAAGGAACACGGGTGGGTTTTAGTCAGTAAAAGTCTGACACGACCTCCTGCTCCACCCTGAGCGGGAGAAGTTATTTGATGATTCCCCACGCTCAAAAAAAAACCCTTTGATGAATACTAAAAGGGTTGGGCAGAGGTGTGCCTATAGTACATCCATTTCGCCATTTATGAAATAGGGGCGAGCTTATTTCTATAAACCGGGCACAAATCCAAACTACGGGTAGCGACTATGAAATTCCAGATGGAAAAACTCAATAGCACTTTGCCCGACCCTGGAATCAAACCCACGAGCTCATACTCAGTGGTAGTACTTGCGGCAACTAGGCCAACGAGGCAGTTGTATACAGGGTGTAACAGAAACACTATCGTTATCCTTAAGCACTAAAGATAACAGCTGGTATAGAATCACTATACATAGTTTCAGCTCAAAATAAAATACTCTAAGAATTGATACCAAATTTTCGGTTTAGTATGTTTCTTAAATTTAAATCATAACAAACGTGTCGCCGCACTACGTAGGTCCGCGTTTCTTGCCAATGTCACGATAAATCTCTTCCGAGTGATGTGTTTATTTCAATTTTAAGAGTTCGGTTTCTGGTATCAATGTATTAAAAAATTTCATAACTTCCAAACATGTAGAGATGGGAGTCACTACTTGGTGGGACGTCACCACCGGGACGTTAGCGGTAAAAAACCCTTTCAATATTATTTGATATCATCCAAAGAAGCCGTACCCTTGGTATGTATATACCCTTTCCGTTACATGTTCTATATGTATGTAAATTGTGAGGCAAAAAAAATTTAAGTAACTACGTCTGGGTAGTCAGTGGCCCTAAAGTGAGTTTCTTTTAACCAATTCGATCTAACGCATCGATCGCGTTCGGCGCTCCGATTAGCCCCGGATTGGTGAAGGACCAATCGGATCGGCGAACGCGGTCGATGCGTTAGATCGAGATGGTTACAAGAAACTCACACTAGGGCCTCTGATCAGCTGTCACATTCCATCTGTCTAACATTCTTAAAGTATTACCCATTTTCTAAATACTGAACAGCTGGGTTATACAGTAGAAAAAATTGAATTGTAAAAAATTAGGCGAAGCTTGAAGTGAGCTGACAAAAGTGTCAATTCAAAAGACAGCTTACTTCAAGCTCAGAGCACCTAAGTTTTCACGGTGTGACTTTAAGACGACGTTCGCACAAACGTAAAAATATCGCGGTTGGAAATTAATCGTGCTTTGGATTTTCAATCCTCGGCTTTGAATCGAGCATTGAGAATTCAATAGAGTGTATCCAAGCTTGTCGAAAAATATCACTCGTGGATTTTAAACACTCGGCGGTAGGCACAGCGTTCAAGATCCAATGCGTCGCGATATTTTCACGACCGCTCTAACTTGGACTTACAGAATAGACCAAAAGTTCTTGCTAATATGAGTGCCCTTGCTAATATGACGTCTAAATCTGTCTAGGTTTAGTGGCCATTATCCTTGTAATATAAGCATCTGATACGTCACTCAGCCTCTTTGTGTTTATTTTAGAAGCTAATTTCAACACTATTAGGTTGCAACTAAAATAAGGTTGAGCCTCCTAAGTTGTACATTATTTCAAAATAATAATACAACAATTCAAAACAAAACCAACAACAACAACGTAAAAGTCTTAACTAAACACCACAGTAGTTGTTTCAGACTCAATTTTAGTGAAATTCGTATCAAACATCTTCATCTGGCTAGTCTTTTTACAATCTTTTATTGGGGTCGTCTTTCAGTCTAACCGGTTATTACCTGTATTTTACGTGGAGCGACTGCCTATCTGACCTCCACAAACAAGTTACTGCGTAACACTATAGGTACAACAAACTTATTTGCCCTCCAAGAAAGCTTGTACGTATAATTACCAACATAGAACCAACAGATAGTTGCAAGCCTTGCTTCCAGAAACACAAGATTCTCACCTTAATTAGTGTTTATATTTTGGAATTATGCAAACTAGTCCGCTATCTAACGGATAAATTCAATAATAATATATAATTATATTTTTATTATTACATAAATTTAATGAGTAATATAACAAAAAATAAATATATTATAATACTTAATAACTATACAATTTATTATAAATAATAAAAATAAAAATTAACAAAATTTGAGCGAGTAAACAAATAAACATTATTTAAATATAAAAAAATAAATAATAAATTAATAGATATACTTGCACATATATAATATTAATAGTAAGTAATAAGTAAATTAATAGATATATAAAATATTTATTAGGATATATAATAATTCAAACGAAAATTAATAAAGCGCTCTTCCTCTCTCTAGTTATTTCAGTTATTTAAAAATTTGCTGTGCCCGACAGGGTTCATAATTGTTCCTATTTTTTGTATTTACCACCTGTAAATGTACCTACATTATGGATTGCAATAAATGATTTCATTTGATTTGAACAACTTTCGAGCTTCCGACGACCCGTAACGACTGTCAAAGATCCACGAATGACAGCCGGGACTAACTTGCTTTCCGAGTCACGGAGGCGTCTCGGTATGTAAATATGGTCACCCATCCACTGACTGCGGCAAGCGTAGCTTAACCTGATCAAATGACCAGTGTGGCTGTTATTAATTAACCAAGACCCTCATTCTAGAATTAATATTAAACATGTTAACTGTTTTCAACTGTAACCCAATGTCGGCTTCGAGGCATATTGTCATCGTAAAATGGTATGATTTTGTTCTGTTGCTCGACAATTTAATCGTTACAATTTGCATACGGCAAAAACGAATTGTTCAGTAACAGTTTTAAATGACATTTCAGAGCGTATTATATTTTTCGTCGTATTTTTCGGGGTAGTGTGCGGAATTTAATTTTCGCGTGAAGGGATTTGAGAGCGGTTTCATTATTTCAGAGCCTTTTTGTATTTTCTCTATGATTACTTAAATTTTGTGAACTAATATTTTGCTATTTATTCAAGCCGTATGATACCATTCGTTTATTTACTGAATGACAATTCGGTAGCATTCGTTGGAAATGCTACGAAACTCGTAGCACTTTGCTACGAGAGCTACGACGTAGCTGCGCCAACAAGCTACGCTTACTTTTCCACGTTTCGAATCTGACAATTTTTGTTTGACACAAATGTAAAGAACCTCGTAAAAACCTTCACGAAGATTAAAATTTCAGTTTTTATAAAAGAAAAGCAAAAGAGATTATTAAACAAAGACTAGTCTAAAAGTTAATTAATTACAAAGTGTCTAGGTGACAAATATAGTGTACCTACGATTTTCCCGTCAGTGCTTACTAAACTGGGTTATTTTATATAGTAGGTAGATAGAGAAGTTCATACGATATATGGCAAAGCTGTCGGATTAAAATGTCATTGGAGGGATTTACACGAATACTGTTCAATGCTGTCCACTCTGTCAGTAACATTAATAACGACATTTTGAACTGAATTTCAAAAACTATATGACTATTCTGGTTTTATATTACAACCAGTAATTTTAAGAACCTCCTAAATCATGTTTGTGGCCCTAGTGTGAGTTTCTTATAACCATTTCGATTAAACGCATCGAGCGCATTCGGCGCTCCGATTGGCCCTGGATTGGTGAAGGACCAATCAGAGCGCCATACTCGCTCGATGCGTTTGATCGAGATTGTATTTGAAACTTACAATAGGGCCTCAGGTACCTTCAAGATATTCACATCAGTGAACAAAACGATATATTTTTGTAATTTTTTTTTCTCATGAAAATTTTGTTAAAACAAAAATAGGTACATCATCAGCCTACAGCAGTCCACTGCTAGACATAGGCTTCTTCAATTGCACGCCATTCAGCTCAATTCTCAGCAACTCTCATCCAGCTGCTACCAGCTATCCTGTGAAGATCGTCGCTCCACTTAGCCTGAGGGCGTCCTACCTTACATTTGCTGATTCGCGATCTCTATCTCCACTCAAGAACACGTGTACCCCAACGGTCATCTGGGTTGCAGCTAATATGGCCGGCCTATTGCTACTTCAACTTGTTCATTCTATGAGCTATGTCGACAACTTTGGTTCTCTGCCGGATCATCTCATTCCAGAGCCTCCAAGCATTGCTCGCTCCATAGCTCGCTGAGCGACCTAGAATTTATGAACCAGCCTATTTCCGTGAACGTCCACTTTTTGGCTCCATAAGGCAAAAGCAGCTTACAGCAATATAATTAGCCTTCTGTATATTTCTACCTATTATTTGTTTATAGTTATTCTCGTTTTGCCGCGTCGGACGAGCGTTTTACCTATTCCAACCGGTAATATAGTCATCTTATATGTCATATTCAGGTTTTACCGTGTAGGTCTTTTTATACCCACATAAACCTCATGTTTTTGTTTCATCTGTAACAGCAATGAGTAGGCAAAGGGTTGACTCGTGACATTTCAAATTAAATCAAGCTCTTTATAGTGTACACACGAATGTTCAAATTGAATTTATGTTTTATTTATTAGGTCAACAGATAACTTTTATGTTTTATTTGTAAAGTTTTATTCAGAGTATTTTATTTGCTATCCTGTAGCAATTTATTCTTAACGTAAGCAGAAAATCTTGTCGTTGCTGAGGCCCATTTTTTAATTAAAAGTGAGTTATGAAAATAGGTAAGTAGATCCCTGTGTATGTCTAGTATGTTGGGTTATTTAGAAATAATTGCCGATCATGAGCACAAAAAGGGACTTATTCTCAACAGACAAATTAGTTAACAGGTGAAAACGGAACCGAACACAGTAGTATAGTTCTTTCCCGTTCATTTAATTCTGATTTTGTGGCGCTGTCAAAATAACAGTGATCCCTATTTTTGTTGGTATAAGATTGCTGTTCGGTTGCAGCCACTGAAAAGTCTGACAAAATCATAGTGATCTTTATTTTCGTGAAAATATGGTTGGTGTTGGGTTGCTGCTGTAGTAGAGAATTCCATATAAGTTACCTTAGATAAGATTAACTGCTGACATCCTCGATAGGTTTGACTTTACATATTTAACAACATGGTTTTTAAACAACATAGTAAAAGTAAATACTATAACAAAAACCAAAGAACAAACAGGCTGTGAATGTGTGCGTGCAGACGAGTAGCGTCACACACACACAAACTTCCAACCTCCTCCCCATTGTCTAGCCGGAAACTGTGAGCTCTTGCGCTTACACCACACGCGTTCACAGCGTGTGTGTACACTTGGTAACCACAAGTAAAACTCTCGTCGCTTTGTGAGATAAAATACTCTACCGCAAATATCTGTACTGTATTATCATCAGTATATAGTAGAATGTATCTTGAAAAAGTTCCGCAATAGGTATCTAAATACACTACTTTCGCCGAAACACTAAGCAAAAAGTGTGTGAGTTTCTTACGAGCATGTAATTTATACTCGAGTAGTGATTGTTACTACGAGCGGTAATGAAGACAGTGTTCTTTGTTTACATTTGTTGTTGAATGTTTTTTGGTTCGGTTAGTTAGCTAGAAAATCAAGATGATAGTTTTAGAGACATTTCAAAGTTAAAGAAATTATTTTATCATTAATTGATCATCTTTTATTCCTAGCACGGCGAGCTGTGCTGTCGCCACTGCTGCAGGTGCAGAAAACCTCAAACGGAGCAAATATAACAACTTTAATGGGAGCTATATGTTTGAGCCGTTTGGGGTTGAAACACTAGCGCCGTGGGGCCTGAGTGTTCATCGAGTATTTCGGGACATCGCCAAGCGGTTGGTTGACTCTTCATGTGACCAAAGGGCTGGCCTACACTTAGGTCAAAGAATCAGTATTGCCAACCAACGTGGCAACGCTGCCAGCTTTATGGGCACTTTTCCCACTGACAGCGATGCGGACGAATTCTTTGATGCCCAGTGAGCTCTTTCCTTTTTTATTTTATATATTTGTACATAATTACTAATTATTAATGTTAAGACGGAAATTGTAATAGGTACTGAAATTATTTTAAATTAACTAGGAAACCAGAAGACTGGCAGCATTTCCATGACCAGAGGGCTGGGTCGTTCTTTGGCAAAAGAACGACCCAGCCCTCTGGTCATGTGAAGTGTCGACCAGCCAGAGAGAAATTTCCTTAAACAAGAGACGTGCACTCGGGCTCCATGACCCGAGCACTTCGACCCCAAATGGCTCAAAACTGTAGTTACTCATAAGGTTACCATATTTACGCCACTTAGGGGTCTCAGCAGCCGCAGCAGTGGCGTCAGCACAGCCCGCTGTGCTAGGAACATGAGATGACGCAAGGGTGTCGACACAGGTTGCGTCCCACACTAGAGGTCTACCCCCTTCCAAGGCAATAACGTCATGTCATCTGGTCTCTTCCCATTCACGTACCAAGCCATTTGGTTCTAATACCGCTGGTACGCCGGTGACAAGGGCTCGACGAATAATATCGTTGATGCTGGCGAGGCGTGCTAAGCGAGACTGTTGACAGCTTCACCACAGTTACACCGATGCGAACCAATACAAGGTGCGCCCAAGCGGAGACCGCAGCAAGCCGAAACGATGAGTCATCCATCATAGTGCCTATGGCGGAAGCGCCTGAAGCCACAAGCCTGACTCCCATTCTCCCATAGCCAGCAGATGGGCACGCTCAACAGTATTAGGTGACGTATTTACTAGGATATTCCGTATAATACTGCAGACCGGCACGTCCCATCGTTTCTGGGAGGACGAGTTGTCAGGTAAAACCGTATTGGGACAAGCCATTTTCCAAGCGTTTAACGCATCGGTCAAACACGGTAGTTCAAAATCGACCAGTGAGGAAGATAAAATGTACCTGGTTAATTTATCCGTACTGTGGACTGAGGAGAGGAAGGCCGATAAACTTGAAATTTTGCGGACGCCGAAACCACCCAGGTGAATGGGAAGTGTGACTTGCTGCCACGCTCGGTAGTCCAGGGCCACATTTAGGATTGAAGTTAGTGTGTTTCTAATAATCGTTTACTTTTTCTAAAATTTGTGGATTCAGAGATGGGAGGAGCAAAAGCTATATGTAAATTTTGGTCCAAAGCAATAGTATCGAAGGAGCATGAAGGCCGAATGAATATTATTAATTTTGAAAAGGCGTTCCGAGACTCATCCAAGATCATTGAAATGTGTAATTTTCTCCTCAATAAACGTTGAAAAGGTTTCGTCACAATTTGGGGACCCTAAGAGGTGAAGAGAGTTTCGTTCCGTAATTTTGATATCTGGTGCTATTATACAAAATTTTGCTATGGTAGTCTGTCAGAGGTTTGGGGAAGATAAATTTCACATGATTGTAGACGCAGTGCATGGAGGAAACGACGAACTTTCAGCTTCGGGAAACGTTATCAAGAGTGGGATGATTGTCAGATAACCAAGCCCTACCAATACTTGGGACTATTTGTAAGACAGACAGTCATCCATAAAGAAACAAGTCAGTGCATTACTTCAGTTCAATAAAAGCCTAAAATGGTAGCGCGAGAAAACTAGCCACAGTCACACAGTGGTTTCAAAGGTTATGGAGTGCCGGCCGCGTAATGGGCGACGTAGCATTGGAAGGCGTCCCACAAGGTGGACCTATAAGCTAGTGAAGGTCGCAGGAATCCGCTGGATGCGAGCTGCACAGAACCGGTTGAATTTGCGGTGCTTGGGAGACTTATGTCCAGCAGTGGACGTCTTCAACTAAAATGATGATGATGATGTCATACAGAGTGCGTAAGTAAATAAAGGGTAAGTGCCTGCCTTACATAATATCTGTAGAGTAATTAATCACAAATCTTTTCAACGTTAGTTTTATTATTAAATGAACCATAAATGGACGAAAAACCACATAAATAAATTGTAGATCATCTTTACATATCATAAAATTAAAGTCATTTTTCGTATATGTCTGTGAGACTGCGTTATTCTTATAAACTAAGCAACGGATTTTGATGCGGTTTTCACCATAATCTAGAAAGTTTGTATATAAAATACATTAATCAAACTTACATATGCAATAAAGAAATGTGGAAGTTTTGTCAAGCCGTAAAGCCCGTGGGAAGCAGGAGCGGGTCGCTAGTTAAAAATAAAATTTTATCGCCAAAGGATAATATATATAACGACATGGTTTCAATTTTCATTAAAATTTTCTGTTGCAACGATTTTAAACTTCATTCAGCTGAGTACTACAGATAATTATGGCGGCCGTTTAAGCTCCGTTCACTGCAGTTAACTAGAGAGCCGTTTTAAAACTTTACTATTGAAATTAAACTGTGTAACTGACAAATTATTTTGGTAAAGCTGTAGGTTATTGGATTTTAAGTAGTTTTTTTTTTAATGAACGTTAAATTTGCAAAATTTTACCAGCCATGCATGTTTTAATTATGTAGGTAGGTGATAAACAACAATCATAATTATCATCATCATTTAGACAGATTTTAAGACAATACATTCCTTGAATTCCGAACAAATATACCTACATTATTTTCACATTAAGGCAATAACATACCACTGATGAAAAATTTATATGAATTGACACCCTATATAAATAAAATCTCGAGTACGTTTTGAGAACGAATCTTAGGGCATTTTAAAAATAGGTTACAGCTTTATTTAATCAATCAAGTTTATTATAAAGTTAATGAGTATTGAAATGATAAATGTAATCAGTATTTATATTTTTTTTAATAAGTAGGGATAATAAAGTTATACAATTAATAACTGTTATTAAATGCTCAAATAATAATATTTGTTTAAGGTATGTTTATAATAATTAAATGCATGTTTATAATGGTTGTTTATGGATTAAGATAATAAATATTTCACGCACCGTCACGGCTGCGTGTGTGACTCGATGTGTGAGCGTAAACGAGGCAAAAATAGTATGTTAGGATCGGAATTGGTGGCGATGGCGCTCTGTCATTTCTGCCTACCTTCATGGGAGAAAAGCGTTTAATTTAATTTACCTATAATAATGTGTATTTTTGTTTTCTATTCAACCTGTTTTTGTCCACCACTTGTACTTGACAATCATGTTTAGTGTATGACTATACTTATGTCTTTCTCTTTGTACAATAAAGTTACTATTATTTTGTTATTTTTATTTATTTTAGTACAATAGATATTTGCACACCTATTTTTTTTGCAGGTGGGAAATCATCAAATAACTTCTCCCGCTCTGGGTGAAGCAGGAGGGCGTGTCAGACTTTTACTGACTAAAACCCACCCATGTTCCCTTAGTTGCCTGTGTGCCAGGGGTGACGGTATCTCTTTCGAAAAACCCGCAACCCTGGTAGGCATCGGCCCTTGCGGACCCCACCAGTTGGTGCTGACATCTCCTTGAGGCGCGTGTGGAACACAACGCGCCGTAGGCCCGGGCTTGGTCCTTACCAGACAGCGAGCTACCCATTACTCGCCGTCCGCAAGTCCGTGCCTACGGTGGCTGGGAATCAACCTGGGATTCCCGACGCCCAGGGCGTCTCCTCCAGCGACTAAGGCCGTGAGGGCGCATATACTACTTCTCCCTCATGTGCGCTGCTTCTCTCTTCGCGAACATTACTGCTTCGCAGAAGGAGGTAACGGCTACCCATGCACTGTCGCTCCGTACCATGGCCTGGCCCAAGGCCGGACGCGAGAGATCGCCACCGCCGATCGCCTCCACGAGGACACGGTAGTGCTCCGCCCAAGTCGGCAAACCTCCACCGTATGCTCCACCGTGTCTTCAGGGCGATCATCGCAATGGAAACACCCGAGCGTTTCCTCCCGCCTCATCCAAAATAGTTACCTCCCGAAATAACTGTGTCCGGTGAGGACCTGCGTCAGGCGGAAGGTGAGGACACCATGCCGCCTCTCAACCCACTCTTCAAAGAGGAGTCTTACCGCCGCAATCGCGGCGTGCCCAACACCTATTAAGGTAGGATATAGTAATAAGAACTTTTGTAATAGTATGTATCGCCTGTGTGTTACCGGACGTAAAGAATAGCACCATCCCGTCTCTTCCCGTGGGTGTCGTAGAAAGCGACTAAGGGATTTACCAGAGAATGGACAGCAGCGTTGTCTATGCATTTGACCACCATACTGCGATCGCCAACCCGCTTGCCAAACGTGGTGATTATGGCAAGCCCCTCCAAATTGTAGGAGGCCTATGTCTAGCAGTGGACGTCTTCCGGCTGAAATGATGATGATGATGATATATCACCTCATTTGTCTACCCACATTCAAGCAAATAAATGATTTGATTTGATTTGAACCCTTTGCGCAACCTTAAATGGATTTATTTTTGATCACATCACAAATGTACACACAAATAAAAGCAAAAAGTAATGTAAGTGAAATATGAGTAAGTGCGCATAAAGTAAACATAAACAAAAGAAATCTAAAATCGGGTACGTATCTCTGGAATAGACCTATAAGAAAAACATAAATCACTTTCAAACTTATCTTTCAGTTTCAGCAGCTTGAGACTTACATTTACAATAGTATCATAATCACCAAGGTTACCATAATCACATTAGCCCCTGCTTGAAACACAAATAGGTTGTAAATTTGAACGTAAATTCGATGGTGACGACCACCGAATTTACATTAAAATTTACAACATGTCGAGTACCAAGCACAGCGCTGTTAAAGAGTACAGAAAGAGTACTCATTAAAAATGTATTTGTAGTCACTGCGGTTTGAAATTGGAATGTCTGAGTCAAGCTGAAATAAAAATTACATGATATTTTCCTTGCAGAATGCTACAAAACGAGCAAAAAACTGCGGCGTAATAAAAATCTAGATACGTCACTCTTTGTTATTCGCGTTGTACGTGAATGTTGAGCTAATTACAAAAGCTATTGTGATTCTTCCCCGCTGCAGTTTTTATTCTGTCACGCATTTTCTCTGGGGAGCGGTTGATCCCATTTGTATTCGGGAATGTATCGCGAAGAATCCTAATGTAAATCGAGTAGGCATTTCAGTTTCGTCGTTTGCAAGTGCCGGTATAAATATTCCTGCCATTATGGTAGCTTAGTCGCGTGGATATTCGTTTTGTCGATTTAATTTAAGGTGGCTTCGGAATTCTGTTTTAGAGTGGATACTGTTAGGTGTATAGAGGAGCGACTTGACTTTCAATGAGGAAGTTTGCTGGGGATAATAATTTTCTTAGTTTATAGTGCAGGATTGAAAGGGGAGAGTGTTTTGGCCTGAGAAAATAACAATATAACTTATCCAATAGTGAAATGCATGAGTTGAAATAACAATAAACTGAGGAACAATAACTATATTATTGTATTCGGTAACAAACTTCGTTTTTAAATTATCAGTTTATAATGGAAATCAATGTGGCGACATGAAAAATCCTTTTAAGAGTCTTAGACCCTTTTGCACTTCGTATCCTAGGGAACAGCCTAATGGATCTGAGTATGCCTATCGTACCTTTCTTTTGTTCCGAACGTCTTTGAAAGGTCCCCATGGATATATACTCGTATTTAATGGGTGTAATAGCAGGCGTTTCTCACTTTCTCGTTTCATTTAACTATTAAGTACCTTTACGTAAAATTTAATAACATTGAAGGAATATTAACTGCTGAAATTAGGCCAATCAGAGGTGCCGAATTTTTAGTTAACCTTCGAAACTAAATAAAGAGTCTTGCGAACTCTTACTAACAGTTCGCGGAAGAAAAGGACAAGTGACTCTTTAGAACTGTCAAACTAAATTACGTAACAAATGCCTTGAATTAGACGTGATTTTTCTCCTAAAAACAAACTTCCATTTTTTTAAATAATATGTAAAGAAGAAAGACTTGCACTTGGATAACATAATTAGGTAGTAAAATAAATTATTTATGCCTCTAAATAAACCAATATTTAAAACAATTTCAAGAGTCTGGTCGTCTCCTATATTAAATTTTGTTTTAGTGAAAAATCTCATAAATCATCAAATCGTTTAATATTTACTATACAGAGTTATAAAAAGCAGAAAAAATAACCGTAGTCTGATCTAACTGAAGTTCTGAAGTGATGGTTGACGGGAAATTAAAAAATAATATTATGTTTCATCCGTTTACTGTCGAAATCATAACATTGATAGAAGAAAATGAAATTCTTGGATAGATAAATATTTTACTTTTGTAACCAATCTGGACATCATTACGGAATTCATTAATCAATCTTCCTAGCCTTTCCCTAATTATATTGGGATCGGCTTCCAGTCCAACCGGATGCAGCTGAATACCACTATTTTACATGGAACGATCGACTATGTGACTTCCACAACCCAGTTACTGGGTAACACGATACCTCTTGCTCAGACAGCTTATCAGTTTCGGGCTTCTGATGATCCGTAACGACTGTCAAAGATACACGAATGACAGCCGAGACCAACGGCTTAGCGTGCTTTCCGAGGCACGGAGGAATATCGGTATGTATACATGGTCACCCATCCACAGACCATCCCCGTAGCTTAGTAACCGTAGCTTAACCAAATGGATCGACCCGTGCGGCTGGTATTACGAGCCTCTCATATAAAACGAAAAAGCGACTATTTTCTATGTAAGTAAGCCTTAAAATTAAATATAGATTCGATTTAGATGTTCTCAGACACCATTTTCTCAGAATAAATCGCGTAACGTGGCTTGTAGTCTAGTGCAAACAATACTTTATTTAGCGTCACAATAGCTTCCTAAAATCGTAGATATGCTAAAAAACCTGTCATTTCGCAATTAGTATGAATAATTGAGTTGCGAAAACATTTTGGAGTACAGAAAACATAACTAAGACATTGGGCATCGAATTAATTTTATTATACGATACTTAAGCAAAATCATCAAATGTTTGAGACCTACCATTTCATTTCGCAATTTCCATTTCACTAACATCATTTCCTAGGAAATAGGGTCTTTGGAGACATCATCGTCTAAATGCGGTAATAATCGACTGATAGTGACATTAAGGTACCTACCGTCGTCTCATAGTGTTACGGTAAAGTAGCCCCTTTCCCTTCAGTCCATTTTTATGGCTCACGTCAAAGATAAGCTGGATACTTTCAAGCTTTCATGTCGTCCCTTCTTGGGGTCGATTGATATGAGAATTTTTGGTGCACGAAAATTGTTTTTGAAAGTGAACGAGTGTGGAAAAATTGCCTTAACTTTCTCTCATTTTCATAAAAAATAAAACAATATTTGTCAATTATTCATTTGACAATGGTGATGATTCTGTTGTGCATCAACTGAACTTAATTTAAGCTATTGCTATCGTTTTCCTTCTAATGAAACAAGAAAGAGGCGGCAATAAATATGAGCTGTCAAATTTATTTGAATTGGAATATTTGCGATGCAGATACGACGAACTAAATTCATCATGCTTAAAATCACGCCAAATTCACGGCAACCGAGATGTAATTTAGTGCGACAGTTCAACAAAAGAACAAAATGGTGCCCGATTCTTTTGTTCTTCAACAAAATAATTGGCACCAGTTATATGATAATTGTTACATCGTTTTTTAATTATCACATCCACTGCTAAAACGAGAAAGCCTATCGGCACTTTTACATTATATTTGCAATTTGGAAACGCCAAAATAATGCAACTACAGTACATGACTGACTATCCATTTCCTTAGCCCAACCGCAAAATAATCACGGGCACACCCACTCAAAAAATACTCAACCAAAAGAATCTATTCAACTTTTAAAACAGCCAGTATCACAAACTCTTTGTGTGCTGTAACTTCTCAACTCACAGTTTGACAGCAACATAGCAATTCCCTTATCTTTAAGCGCTAGACGAACTTGAAAGTAGATAAGAAGCGCTGCGCTTTTAGTTATAAACTTTTATACGTGACGTATCGAAAATGCATCGGATGGTAAGAAGGCTTATACGAGTTGACTTTAAAGTAGTTTAAGCGCTAAGCGCGAATCGCATTTGGCCCCGCCCTCCATTATTCAAGGGGTGATCCACCCTATATGAAGCTGTAAACTTTGTCAGCTAAAAGATTCCGTGAGGAAATGTGTTGGTTGATATTTAATAAATCGAGGTTTAATTTTTGAGGCACGGAACATTTACATCTGCGTTTTTTAGTCATATTTTGGCTCCTGTTAAAAAAAGTGTAAATGTATAATCAGTGAAATGATTGACATAAATACCTTCCACTTATTTTCTAAAATGGCGTTAAAAATGTGCGAACATCGAATGATCGTTCCTCTAGCTTATGGTATGTCTCTTCAGAAACCGTAACAACGAACGATCCTCCATGTGACTGCCAAGCCGATCCACGATAGGTATCTGCCAAGAGTACTCACATCGTTTTGTGAACACCAATCAATCTTAGATGTCTACTAAATTGTGGTACCCTCACTACTCCAGAAATAACAGTAACCCAATAATTAACGAACATACAATAATTTACCATTACATAAAGATATTTTTGAGAAAAAAGAAAAAGTATACATTGGGACACGTACAGGAAGATCACAAAATAAACGAAAGCTCCAAAAACCACCATCATCTATCTGTCTACCCTTTTCGTTACTATGTTGGGGTCGGATTCCAGTAAGACCAGATAAAAGAAAGAAATAAACAAAAATATTTTATTTAAGACGCGCAAAGGAAATACAAACTGAAAGAACAGCGAGATAATCATGGTGAAATAGAAACAGTAATACAACAATATAAAGAAAACAATAACAAATAAAAATAAAAGAAGACCTGTGCGAGGCTAAAAGGCTCCTAATACAAATAACAGCTCAGAAGGGTTTCGCTATGTAAAGATGGTCACCCATCCACCGACCGGCCGTGGCAAGCGTAGCATCTGACCGATCGTGCGGATATTATTACTTAGCTACGAGAATTTTCTTATCACATTAAATAAAGACAAATAAAATCAGATATCAATATTCAAATTCACGCGCTATTCACGGAACCCGCCATTATGTTTAACTGAGAACCATTTTTCCTAAAAGTCATCAGCGCACGCAGTTAACACGAGAAATTACGAATGCTTAAATAAAACATGTGACAACAGGGAGTACCATGTACAGTCGTGTACAGAGAGTATTTGGTTTCATTACGCTGCACAGTGGAACGAATGTATGGGAGCGGTTGGACGTAGACATGTCCGAAAAAAAAGAGTAAAATTATGCCAAACTAATGATGCCATCTTATTCGATTACTTAATGCCTTCATAACTTGTGGTGATGAATTTCTTCATAACTCCCATATTTCGGGAGTAATTTGAGAAAATGTGAAATTTTACTATGAAAATGAGTGTATCGAGCTCTCTCCCTCCTGATTCCGGGCTTGTTTCAAGTAGCGGTCTCTAATATCATAATGCTAATACTAAGAGCTATATTTAATACTAAGACACATAGTGCGCCAAATGTGCACTTTCTGGGATAAAGAGTGATGTTTATTTTATAACACAATTTTTTTATTTTTTGTTTATTTTGTTGATTAAAACCGTTTTTCTAAAGGTTTACCTTATTACAATAACATTTCTGAGCAGCCAATTAGAGAAGATATAAGCTAATTAGGATATATAATTAGGGACTTAAGGTTTACATATAAAACTGATGCACTAATGATTACTGATAAGAACATTGCTATTATTTAATTACTAAATGGCTCTTAATACACTAATTTAGCATGCATCATTTACTAATTATCACAATAACTAATTACCTTGCAATATTTAACAAAGGATACCTGGGATACCTGGATTTTATATAAATAGGTCACTATTAGTAACTTTAAAATCAGTGTTGATTTACACCTCGTTGTATCCAAGCTAATCTCGCAATGTATTTTCCAAATTTTAATACAAATCTTGATATTCACGTTGCTTTATGCGCACGCGCACATAAAGATTTACGCGACTTTAACTATTTGTTCAGTGTTTTAAAAGATAACAGTTGTGTTCAGTTATGTGAAAGTGCTGAAACAAGTTTAAAAGACTGGTGTCGTCGATTTTGCTACCGCATTTATGCAAAATGGACACAGTCTGGAAGAAGCACAGATAAGTTTCGGAAGAAACATGAGATTTGGCTACAGGCTGCAATTCAATGGCCGGAATTACAGAATGAAAATATGGAACCTTCTACAGAAAATATAAGTGACGTCATCGAGCCCATAATTTCTCCTGCTAAATCTGATGCTTCAACTTGTACACATCCTAGTCCTCGTAAATCTTTTGAGGACCTTAGTAACCGGCAAAAAAGAAGACGCACTGAAGATAGTCTTTCATGCAGCAGTAGCAGCGCTGAAATTATGTTTTCGGCCGAAAGGGCGCTTCAAAAGGCAGGACAAAGCGATACAGCTTATGTTATGAAATACTTGACGGAGAATCCAGAAGAGGCCTCAAAAATCAAAGCCTTCATTGAAGGTAAATCAATTCAGGTACGGGAAATATCCCCTTTGAAGGCATTGGCTCTTTATGTATCGATGAACTTATCGAAATGGCGCTATAACACTCTTCGGGATTTCAACACTCAAGAAGGAGCTCTTCAATACCCGAGTTACTACATGTTGGTTAAAGAAAAAATTAAGTGCTATCCGGCCAAAGAAGATCTCACAAGTACAGAGAGCTCTGCAAAAATCAAATTACAAGCCTTGATGGATTTAACCTCAAGAAGACTTATTAGGTCGTTAGAAACCCCTGTTGATCCCAATCAACAGCTCGTATTGACCAGCAAATGGGGTTTTGACGGATCATCTAGCCAAAGCATTTATCATCAAAGGACGAGTGAAGATGAGCAAATCGATCTTGCTAGTAATTTTATGATTAGTCTTGTACCACTGCGGCTCGTCTCAAAAGGTGTAACAATTTGGGAAAACGAGCGACCATCTTCCACTTCATTTTGCCGGCCAATATTGTTTAAGTTTATAAAGGAAACCAAAGAAAATGTGCAGAGAGAGATGGCTGAAATCGAAGCAGAGATTGAAGCCTTAACTCCATCCACCATCACTGATGGAATTAGTGTCAAACACCAACTGCTGTTGACAATGATTGATGGTAAAATTCATTCCATTATATCCAATACAGCAGCTTCAGTGTGTGACATATGCAAGGCTTGTCCTAAAGAAATGAATAATTTAGAGTTAATCAAAGATAAACACGCAAACGAGGACATGTATAAATATAGCTTAAGCACCCTTCACGCTTGGATTCGCTCAATGGAATGCTTATTACACATTTCCTACAAATTAGACATAAAATCATGGCAAGTAAGGGGTGATATAGCAAAAAGGCAAGTTGATGACAGGAAGAAAAGAGTTCAAGAGGCTGTAAGAAGAGAAACGGGCTTACTTCTCGATGTTGTGAAACAAGGCAGTGGATCCACCAACAATGGCAACTCGGCAAGGAGATTTTTTGAAAACTACACTAAATCTGCTGAACTGACCGGAATAGATGCTATGCTTTTAAGAAAAATCTGTGTGATCTTGCAGTGTATTTCATCAGGAGAGAAGATCAACGTAACTAAATTCCGAGAGTTCTGCTTTGATACTGCTAAGCTTTACGTGGAGTTATACCCATGGTATTATATGCCTTCTTCACTTCATAAAATTTTAATGCATGGGCCAGACATAGTTCAGAACATGTCAATTGTGCCCATTGGTTTTCTATCCGAAGAGGCATCTGAGGCTAGAAATAAAGATTTTAGAAAATATAGAGAGGGGCATTCTCGAAAGCATAGCAGTATCTCATGCAATGAAGATATTATGCACAATCTTTTACTGTCTTCTGATCCACTTGTTACAAGTATCCGTCCAAAAGGAAATAAGTTTGTAAAAAAATCTTCTTTTAAGGAATTTTATGAGCTTACGGATTCTGAGAAAAGTGATATCGAATTTGTTAACATAAATGATTTAGCGGACATCGATTCTGAATTTGAATTAATTGATGATGATGATGATGACGAAGATAATTAAATGATGTTATTGTTTTAAAATGTGTAACTTAGTAAATTAGAGCTTACATCTTAATTATTTATTGTACTTTTAATGAAACTAGGTAATTTATTATCAACTTACTTAAAAGTCATACTCTCATCAGTTCTTGTGAATATTTTTGTTAATATATATTTCTGTATATATATATAATATATTTATAGACCTCTTAATAAGTCTGTCTGCGGTTTAAAGTAAATACAAATGGGGAAAAAACGTTTTTTTTTTTAAATTTTCATTTCCTTTTATCCCAGAAAGTGCACATTTGGCGCACTATGTGTCTTAGTATTAAATATAGCTCTTAGTAATAGCATTACGATATTAGAGACCGCTACTTGAAACAAGCCCGGAATCAGGAGGGAGAGAGCTCGATACACTCATTTTCATAGTAAAATTTCACATTTTCTCAAATTACTCCCGAAATATGGGAGTTATGAAGAAATTCATCACCACAATTTATGAAGGCATTAAGTAATCGAATAAGATGGCATCATTAGTTTGTCATAATTTTACTCTTATTTTTCGGACATGTCTACGTCCAACCGCTCCCATACATTCGTTCCACTGTGCGCTGTATCAACATTACGCCATCGCTGACAAACATAAACTGGGGTCGCCTTACGTACTGCCGCGTACAAAATTATTTAGTGTATGCTAATATTTAGCGAGGTTTTTGGTATGTAGTTGGGCGCCGTGAGTTATTGTGTCTGGGAGATACTGATAACGTTTAAGGGTTTATAGACTCGATACTGAAGCAATTACGTGTATGTAGCGACGTGCGTGTTGATTTAATGTTTGAATTTGTAATTGTGTTTTGTTTGGTGATAAGGTATTGTTGTAAGGCCTTAATAGAATGAGCGTTAATAGAAACCTAAAAGTCACCCAAAGGGCAATGGAGAGGGCTTGGAGTTACCCTACGTGATCGTATCAGAAATGAAGAGATCCGCGGGGGTACTAAGTTAACCGACATAGCCCAAAGAATTGCTAAACTTCAGTGGCAGTGGGCAGCACATTGCTCGCAGAACCGGTGGAGCCGAAAGGTTTTGGAGTGCTAACCGTGTATTGAAAGACGTGGAGTTGGAAGGCCTCCCACAAGGTGGACCGATGACCGTTAAAGGCCAGTCTCCCTCATAAAGACGAGGCCTGTATCCCAGCAATGGGCAGGTTGGTTGTGATTATGATGATTATGAATGCGTTAAAAAAATACAAAGCAATTGCAGTTAAAAAAAATGTTTTCAGGTCATAATACATTGTTCTACAGCACAGTGGAGCCAATGCGCCAATCATGCGGCCAAATAATAGGTAGTAATAATATTATTATAGGAAATTATCGTTAAGACTAATACGCTTTATTCCATGAACTGGAAATGTTACGATTGTGACCTGATTATCCATTGAATGCAAACTATGTAACTGTTCATAGCACAATCTTCTACTTATTTGAAAGAAACCTTATTGAATATCAGTTGAGATTGACCATTCTCTTATAAACTTTAGTATTTAATTGCTTATGCTAGCTGTTATTGGTTAAATCGTTTATCATGGAAACACAAATTCACTATGACTACGCAATACATACAGGATAAGTTTTTATCCAGTGCGAAAACTGTAACCATAAATTCACCATATCATTCTAGACCCCCCAGCGCAGAAATTTTTCGTCGGTTATACAAAAAAAAATTAGCTGTTCCATACATTTTGACCGCATAGATATTGGAGTTTTCTATGAAACAGCTGATTTTTTATTGTAAAACCGACGTAAAATTTCTGCGTTAAGGGGTGAAGAATGAGATGAATTCATGGTTACAGTTTGCGCACTGGATAAAAACTTATCCTGTATATGTAATCTATTCTAATCTATCTAGATAGATAGATGGAGAGATCAAACATTTATTTCAGTGCACACAAAATATATAGCACAACACACAGGGCACAGGACAGTGAAAGGCGGGCGTTTTCGGGGACTGTCTTCTGTAATTTTGACGTTCGAAAAGCGCTGATGATCAGTCTATTTTGAATTATAATTGGATTTGACACAAAAATACAATTTAATGTAAACAAATTATATAAAAATCCTACTAATATCATGAATGTGAAAGATTGTTTGTTTGGATATTTAGATGTTTGTTACTCAATCACGCAAAAAGGGCTTAACGGATTTAGATGAAATTTGGCACACAGATAGTTTGTTACTTGGAATGACATATAGGCTATTTTCATCCTGATAAAACGGCCCTGTTGGATTATTTTTGACCTCCACGCGGGCGAAGCCGCTGGCAAAAGCTAGTATAAAATAGAAACAAGATGCCAACATAGAAAAAGAAACATAAATGAATGACACTTTGACATACTAATATACAAGGTGCAAACACGTCCCAAAGTTCTTATAATAATGCTGAAGAGTTTGTTTGTGGTTTTGCTAGTTTGTTTGAACTCGTTAATCTCTGGAACTTCGCATCTGGTTTGAAATAGTCTTTTCGCGCATAATAGCCCAATTTTTAAGAAGGCCTATAGGCTATTTAACATCACGCTAGAACCATTAGGAGCTGAGCAAAAAGAAAAAGTCACACAGAACGCTAACCAAAAATGAGGTAATCGCATGGACACGCTAGGCGATGCGACGTGTTAGGTCAGGGTAAAAAATGTCAAGCGAATGAAATCGCTGGCAGAAACTAGTGCCTAAATAAAAACATCCTTGTATTCAGGTATTAGATTTAATTGTCGCGTAGACTTAGTGATAAAAGTCCATAAGCTTTATTCAGGGAACAATTAAAAATGCTACGTGAATCGAACCGAATAACCCCAACAAAGCTTAACTTCCAGAATTATTTTCCTTTCGGTATTTTCAAATTACCTCTAAAATACAGCTAAAAGTAGTTTAAACTCTTTTAATACCCAATTTTATGACCCACAGCGGTCGTTTCAGAGAAAGTACATATGGCTACGTCATTAGGGTCACCGATCGAAACACCTTCTAATTAAAGAGGCAACTTTAATGAATACCCCATAGACCCAGAATAGATATGTATTGTAGGTACAGAAGGTCAACTACATAAAACGAGACCAAAACGCACGCACAACTGTGTGTGCGTGCGTTATTTTCGGACTCCTCTCGGACCTGAATGTAATGCGTGTCTATACATGCATCCCGTACAAGACCTAAGATTAAAAGGTTAGGCCGATAAATTTCATAAATGTTTACTCCCTTCTGTCAATGTCATGCAGTTGTCAAAAGATCCTTGTAGTGTAATCGTTTATGACGTGCACGTGCCCGTTTTCGCTTTTAATAATGTCAAAGTCAACTTAAAAGAATTTATTTCAAACAAGCACAAAAAAGGCGTTGTTGAACGTCAAAATTTACAATAAAATAGAATTGATTCTAGTCGCCTCTGCCAAAGGGTACTTTCGTATGGAGAAGAATGCGCAAGAAACTCGACAGTTAGTTACTCTTTTTAAATGTCTTACAATATGTTGTATACATTAATTCTGTGTGAAGACGATGCATTATAACACAATAAGTACAAAGAAATAAAACATTGACATGTAAATGCTGATAGTTGATTCTTGTTTGTATTCTGTCATTCACGTCTATTTCTGTATTTTTTGTTACAATTTCAACCGTTTTTTTTAAATTAATTTTTTATAATTTTTTAAATGCTAAATTCACTCATTTCATTGTATGTATTATTATTGATTTATTTGATTTTATAATTGTTAATTTTATATTTTTACTAATTTAGTTGATTTAATCATTGTTGCCTGCAGGCTTAGCTCGAGCACCGATTTGTCGACGGAAGAATAGGCATGACTATTAACTAAATGATGTACAATAGGAGAAGATAGCTATGTTTTTCTATTAATTGTCACAGTTATGCGTTCTAAACGAATCATCATTTTGTAGATAATCGGTTACATTTTATGGCCGTCGAGTAGAAAGTTTGTTGTCAGTGTGATTTTGACAGTTTGGCAAGAAATATTCTTTTGAAATAGTCTACATTTATAAGGACCTAGACAAAAATCGTTAGAAACGAAAGACAAAATGACAGATTGTAGAAGGATATCTAAGGTGCGATGTCAAAAATGGAGAAACGAAATGTCACTTTGTATTGAAAAAGCACTGTCTATTCTTTGTAGAAATAGAAAGCGTCATCCTAAGCCTGCTGGGACACAGACCTCTTCTCTGTGAGAGGAAGTTGGCCATAATACACCACACGAGCTGGTTGGTGGATGTCACATGTCTTCGTTCTTTTGTTTTTTTTTCGATATCCTCACAATGTTTTCCTTCAATTATTTCAATCAATGTCATAAAAATTACAATTTATACAATCAAATTAGCAACCAGTTAAATTTTGTATGGTTTAAGTATGGACCTGACCTTCTGTCTTATTCATTGGGTGCCATAGGGTTGTCTAGGAAACTTCTCCAACCTATACCATTCACTTATTGGACTTCGATCGAAGGGAGCGGATGCGGTTGATCAATTGTTTAGTTCTACCTACCGGGAAAATGGACGGCTCTGTGTTGTCAACCTTGAGTGTGTCAGGGGTGGCAAACTAAACTTTTCTTTTTAACCGACTACGGCGAAGCAAAACGGAGGGTTAGGTTAGGTTAGAAAAGGTGGGTATTCGGTGGTCCTACCATATCTACCTATTAACACTGTAAAAGACTGTATAAGCAAATTAGAAAACGCTGTTAAAGCCAATGTTTTAACAGGGTAACCGTGGAGTTTCTTGCCAGTTCTTCTCCATAGGAAACCACGTTTCAGTGCCCACGTATGTTAATGTATGTCACTTAAACAATGTATTCTCACAAAAGTATAGCGATCATAAGCTTTAGGGCAAAGTGGTACGACCGCGGCTTTTAAATGAGATTATTTTCTTGTTACATACTTTTTAGTACGTGATTTTTCAGTAGCAGTTTTCGGGTTTTAGTTTTTGAACCTTTTTCTTTATTAAAATCTAGCTGTGCCGCCAGTTTGACCCGCACGGAAGTTGAATTGTTCAATTACCCCACGGGAACGTGTTATCGGGACAAAAAGTAGCATATGTCCTTCCCCACGATGCCATATACACGGTTAATTTTAGGTCGTTCTGGAACCGAAAGCCATGAACTCAATCATCGAACTCGAATCGATTGGGACTATTTTTTTCAATAAATAACAATAAAAAAAATCACGAAAACTTACATTTATTGATTTTTTTGTGAAATAATGAGAACTCGAAGTAACGCTTCCTTGCGATCAATGAATTTATGCGTGTGTAATGTGTGTAAAAATATGAAAAGCGAATTCAGACTTTATTTCTTAACAGTAAAGGGTAAAAATATAAATTACACCAAACTAGGTAAGTGTAGATCCGCAGTTTACTAAAATTATTCTTAGAAACCTATTGTCTCGTGTTCGACCGGCCTTTACAAGAATGCACAACCGAATTTCGCGGTTAAAGTTATAACAATAAGATCTTAATTCGGTTCAATATTTTAATAGAAAAGGGCACCTCCAACTAATAATGAACTCTATGTCACAGGTTTAACGATTCATTTTTCTGTTTGAATTGCCTGCCTTTGTGAAGCCGCCGCAAGCATTGTCGCATAAAAAATATTTTAGGCATATTTAGTATTTATCGTATAGTTGTTTTTTTTTTCGGGTTGGGAAATCATCAAATGACTTCTCCCGCTCTGGGTGGAGCAGGCGTGTCAGACTTTTACTGACTAAAACCCACCCGTGTTCCCTCAGTTGTCTGTGTGCCAGGGGTCGCGGTATTTCTTTCGAACAACCTGCACCCCAGGCAGGCATCGGCCGGCAGCGCCGATCGCCTCCACGAGGAAACGGCGGTGCTCCGCCCAAGCCGGGCAGACCTCGATCGTATGCTCCACCGTGTCCTCAGGGCCATCTTCGCAGTGGAAACACCCGGGCGTTTCCTCCCGCCTTATGCGAAACAGGAACCTCCCGAAACAGCTGTGTCCGGTGAGGACTTGTGTCAGGCGAAAGGTGAGGACGCCATGCCGCCTCTCAAGCCACTCCTCAAAGAGGGGATTTATCATATGGTAGGTAGGTATTTATGCTTAATATGTACCTATTAGCGCGATTGGTCGTCACTCGATTCAAGGCAACCGCGCTCATAAAAAAAAGGTCTACTCGATTTTTTATTACTCTTTGGTACCTACTTCAAGTGGCGTTTGTCGGGTTCTTGAATAAACAAAGCAGTTGTAAACAGTTCTCTTGTTACGTTGATATTTAATGGAGATAACAGACACTGGCTGAAAGTGTGTTTGTTCCCGTGTTATGATGATTTCTGTTAAAATTACGATATTAATTTGCACGATATTTTCGAATAGACAAGTACTTAATCTAACAGCAGTATTTTTTTGGGAATCCTACTGAACATTTGCATAATATTTAAACTCAAACTTCATATCGCGCGGAGGTCAAAGGCCGTTTTGTGCACTCGAACATTCAAAGATCTTTTAAAAATAGTTTTGTTATGAAATATACCTAGAATTTTCTTTAACTATGAGTACGATTTGTGTACATACCATTAAATACACCATGATACACTAAATTCACTGTGAAACACTCAACACAAACTTCACATAACAATGACGTCACTGAACAACGGTTTGTTTAGGTAACACTTTATCGAAAAAACAGTTTTTATGATGCTATTTGATGCAAATATTATCTAAAACGGTGTAATAACTACTTATAAATGAATATTTATACACTTCACGTCGAATATGAACAAAAAATAAGAAAAAACACTAAATAACTAGAGAGCCTAATAAGATAACGCTCTGTCGACGCGCGCGTTCGAAGCGTCACTGTCAACTATTTTTATAAATTTTGCCACAGAACTTTTAAGCGGTTGAATGATGTAGTTTACGAAAGACTGGCTATCGCCCCATAGAGTTAGCTTATTTATATTAAGTATTAAGATAAAAACCGCTTGCTTCTGGATGGTACGATATCGTACCAGCCGGGCTTGAAGGGTGCTCGACTTACCGGTACGATATCGTACCAGCCGGACGATAGCGGTAAAATACAACACCCAAGCCTACTCGTCGTGTCTAGTTGAATAAGTACGCGTACCTACTAGGTGATTCGTGATGCGAGAGTGGTGAATTAAATGTCAATTAATTTCTCTCGTTTACGAGATGTGATAGTGGTAAACACCGTGCCGTGCTTTCGATACGAGATGATGGAGGTAAATGAACTTACACCAACCTAAATCGTACCTGAAATGAAATACCTACTTGTGGCTACACCTCAAGTTATAAATTTCCAGTATATGCTGATCTCACATTGAATAGGATTTCCGTACAGTGCAAGATCAGCGTAAACTGGGTATAGCTTGATGTGTAGCCGTGCGTACTTGCAGCCGGTTATTCGTCCGACGTCCGTTGACCCACCGCGGGCGCGCTGACTGAACTGACGCAGACGCACAGCTGTGCCGCGCTACGTCATCACCGAGCAGATCGCGTACGATCTTGCGTTTATGAATGAAATAGTGGAAGCGCTACTAAAATTTAACTCGAATGACAGAAAAAACGTGATAAATTTCTAACTTCTTTATTAGATGTCTTAAAACAAAAATAACAATGCCAATAGTGACTGTTACTCGTCTGGAGTTACTGTGTTTCGGCTCCAGAACGATGTAAAAATAAACGTGTATATAGCCTATGCTTTGCCAAATTTTATCGCAATCCGAACAGTGGTGTAGGTTTCATAAGGTAACACACAGACAGAGTTACTTTCTTTATGGTATAGATTATACTTCAGTTTGGATTATAAACTAGATGAGCCCGCGGTTTCGATCATTTTATTGTATATTCTATTGAAATTTATAAGTTAATGGAAACGTGAAGTCAAAGTATAGTCGTAATATTCTCGATAACCTCGGTTGATTTTGTTAATTTAAATTAAAACTGGTTTGTACATTTTTTGTTTCAGAATAAATGTACAGGATAAAATAATTCTAATTCATGATTTCTCCTGGGTCTCGCGACATTAAAAATGATTTTACTTCAAAAAAACTTTGTTGTAATTTCACTAACTTCTTAGAAAACAAAAGATGAAGTAAAAGATGAGCAAATAAAAGCGTTAGCGAAAAATGCTGTGATCGCTTGTGTCTAATTATAAACCAGCTTTTGCCCGCGGCTTCGCCCGCGTGTGTATCGGAAATATATCCCACAAGAACGCACTACCGATTAAAACTACCATATGTTTTAATATCGGCTATAAACTAACGTTGTGGCAAACATCCAAATCCATTCAGCCGTTTTTACGCCAATCCAGAACTTTTTTTTAATTGTTTTATTTATTTATTTTAAGGCCTTAAAACTATCCTTACAGGTCTTAACCTAATGCGACACCAAATTCACACACGCAAATTTAAACATACATCCAAACAAACGGATAAAACAATTTCGGTACTATTTTATTACACCTATATACAGATAGATGTAGGTTTAGGTATAATATGTTGTATCGCATCCAAAATAATCTTATTTCGAAGATATTTTTATTTTGGTTACCCATTCAATCAGGCCGAAACGGCTGAATGGATTTAGATACAATTATACAGGCAAGTAAAAAATACCCAGAAATAAAACATCGGGTGAGCTTTAAATATTTTCATTGTTGACACATCAAAATATTCTGCCTAGCCTTTTCCCGCTAGAGTCGACTTCTACTAACATCGAAAAAATTACTACAGAAGAAGCCATCAGAAGAAAAACATTGAATACAAAACAACTTTTGTTGTACACTGAAACACTTATATTCAGTTAAAGAACTTACATAGCAGTGGCGGATCGATCGCCTTTGATCAACTCCTTTGTTCAACCGCGAAAAAAAAAGCCTTTTCTACTTACTAAATATACAACCGACTTTCAAAACACTACAAAATGCAAAATATCATTATTTTCGGAAGTCAGTATCCTTAGTTTTGTTTCTTGTCTTGCCAGTGCCCACCTCTTCTCTCCATTTTGAAGACGATTAAAAATATTCCTCGATTTTTGGCAACCCTGAGTGCGTCAGCGTCGCACGATGTCGAGGCGATCAACCGTGCCAAGAATAAAACGTTCGTTTATACTGACTTTGTTCGGAATTTCGGTTCGGATTATAATGTGTAGTGATGTCATGATAAAGGAAAACCGAAAAGACGGATTATGTGGTTTCTTTTTATGTGATTTAGTTTTTTTTTTACTTTAGCTTGACAGTACGTTTTAATAGCTCAATCTGCCTAGCTTTTTTACAACTATGTTTTTTTTTCTTTCTTGGATGGGAAATCATCAAATGACTTCTTCCGCTCTGGGTGGAGCAGGAGGGCGTGTCAGACTTTTAATGACTAAAACTCACCCGTGTTCCCTCAGTTGCCTGTGTGCCAGAAGCCGCGGTATCTCTTTCGAACAACCCGCACTCCTGGCAGACATCGGACCTTGCGGACCCGATCAGTTGATGCAGACATCTCTTTGAGGCGCGCGTGGAACACAACGCGCCGTTGACCCGGGCTTGGTCCTTATCGGACAGCGAGCTACCCATTACTCGCCGTCCGCAAGCCCGCGCCTACGGTGGCCGGGAATCAGCCTGGGATTCCCGCTAACCGGATGCAGCTGAATACCAGTATTTTACATTGGGCTGCTGCCTATCATCTGACCTCCACAACCCAGTCACTGAGCTATACGATAGATATAATAAGCCCTTTTTATTCTGAACATCTGTTTTATTCTGTTCCGTGTGGCGCTGGACGTAAAAGAATAGCACCATCCCATTTCTTCCCGTGGATGTCGTAGAAGGCGACTAAGGGACTTACCAGAGAATGGGCAGTAGCGTTCTCTATACATTTTACCACCATACTGAAAAAGCCAACCCGCTTGCCAATCGTAGCGATTATGGCAAAACCCCGCTTTTGGGGGAGTCTTATGTCCGGCAGTGGGCCAAAATAATTTTCAACATTTGCTTAAAACATTCCAATAAAATAAAATAAATTTTTCTCTTTTTATTTTTGTATGAATAAAATAAAGTACTATAAAAGTACTATATATTTCACCGCGTCTGCGATCTGCGCTCGGATGCTTGTAACAGATGGAGAGCAACGCCGTTATGTAAGAGGGCCCATAATGATATGGCAAACAGGCGACGCATATGGCGACGGCGTCCATCGTGTCGTAATGTCGCTGTATCTGTCAACAAGTTTCAATAGTGACACATACAATACTGACAACCTTGTCTACACACGAAGAATAAAAACATAAAAATGACGTCTGTGTACAACGAGCTTTAGTCCTTCACGCAACCTTGGAAATATAAAGGGGGGTATTGTTTATATTGCCTGCACGAGAGTAGTTTATCTGTGTTTCCATTTGAATTATAATGTGGTCTATGTTCGGGAGTGCTGGAATGTGAATAAAAAGGTGTTGTGTCTGCAACATTGTAGATTGTACTGGAAAAGTATTTTTTTTTAGATAAAAAGAAAAGTCGAAAATATCTACATTTGGTAACTTGGTGGTTTACAATTCAGGTTTCTAAATTACTTAAGGTGATTTATTAAAGGAATGTGCGTGAAAATTTTTAGTATGACGAGAGTAAAGTCGAACAAAGATCATCAAGTTTTAAATCCAAATCTTAAAGTAAACTTTTCTTAGTATCGTCATCATCATTTCAGCCGCAAAAACGTCTACTGCCGCAAAAACGGGGGGGGGGGGGGGGGTCCCAAAATAGCCGCGCTTGGCATGCGGGTTGTTGATCGCAGTATGGTTTAAAAAATGTATAGATAACTCTGCTGCCCATTCTTTAGTAACTCCTTTAGTCGCCTTTCTTTAGATTTCTTAGTATATTTCTATTTTATTTCATATTCCTAAACCCACAAATCATAAAGCTTAAATACAAACATACATTCTAAAACTCCACACGACCTCAAAAGTGTTGAAAGTTGGGAAGCTATTCAAAATTCAACCATAATAAAATTGCACTTTCAGTGCCGCGAGAAATCTACAAAATAAAGTGGTTTGCACACAAGCTGTGTGCCTTTTTCACACGAGCACATATCTCAGCACAATTCATCGAAAATAAAGTGGTTTTCACACTAGCTCTGTGCGTTTTTCGTGCATTTCAGTACAATCGAGCAGGTGTTCATGGTCCTGTCATGTATTTATTGTTATTTTTCGCTCGTACCGATGCAAATAAAGTGAAGTGAGGCGTCGAGTTTTTTTACTGTGTTGACTGGAAACAAAAAATTATAGATATATTCCAAAATAAATATATACTATATTGCGTTGCGAAGCTGATCGGTTTTTAACAATATGAATGTAATTTAAATTAAAAAAAACACACATGCATACACTGCCTCGTTGGTCTAGTGGTCGCAAGCGCTACTGCTAAGCACGAGTTCCTGGGTTCGATTCCCAGGTCAGGCAAAATGTTATTGGATTTTTCTATCTGGAATTTCTCAGTCCCGCCCGGAGTCTTTCTCAGCCCGGAGTCTGGATTTACAGTGCCCGGTCAATGGCAATAGGGTCGCTGCCTATTACATGGGAGTTAAACATAACTGGCGAAAGGTGGTCGTGGTGGTGTGATGGTGTGGTGTGGTCGTTACGATACACATACACTTCTTTGCAAGAGTGTGTGTACTTAAAAAAAGAACCTGTGACTGCTTAAAGAGTTTTTTTATTTATTTTTTTACTTTTAATTTTTATTGGCATTCTGTTTACCTAGAATATTCAGAACTTTCTGTAGCGCTACTGTACTGTATACTTTAAGTCATTTTTTGCAAGCATTTTCCTCTTTTCCTCCAGTAGGTACCATCCCTTATATCTTGTCTTACTTGATACCGTTACTTCTCTAACATCGTTAGTGAAACTTTATAACTACCACCGTTCTTTGAAACTATACGAAAACTGTAAAATTGTATTCCGATACTTTACCAACTCATAATTGGGGGACGTAGGTTGTATTATACAGGGTAGCAGGGACATCAACGACTAATCTGTTTCCATGGATGGAATTATGATTCTCAACGCATGTATTGACATGTTCGTCGGTTATTAAAAACAAAATAGCTGTTTTAAATATTTTGATCACGTAGGTATTGAACTATTCTATGAAACAGCAGATTTTTTTTTGCAGTTACAGTTTGCGCGTTGACGTCGATGCCACCCTATAAATAATCCTACTATCGTACTATACAACGTGTCGTTTTGCATCCTCGTCAAATTCAAGCAGGTAACTATGCTAATGATTCTCGACACGAATCAATAATAAAATAAGTATTAGTAGTATTTTCATAACCGTAAAATAAAAAATCGCAACAAGTAATTCGAGGACTGGTTTGTACGACGAAGACTGTTTGGACCCAGGTTAACCAGTTACAGTGCGGTATCACACGGGCCGCGTTTTAAAATTTAAAAAAAAAAAAATACCTACTTATTTTATTATTGATTCGTGTCGAGAATCATTAGCATAGTTACCTCCTTGAATTTGACGAGGATGCAAAACGACACGTTGTATAATATTATAAATGTGAAAGTTTGTATGTTTAGATGTTTGGATGTTTGTTACTCAATCACGCAAAAACGGCTGAACGGACTTGGATGAAATTCAGCAAACAGATAGATTATAACTTGGATTACCATATAGAATATTTTTCATCCCGGTAGTAAGTTCCTGTGGGACAATTTTCGACCTCCACGCGGGGGAAGCCGCTAGCAAAAGCTAATAGAGAGAGTTATGTTTGGTTTTTGTTAAGTCTCTGCTGTCCCACTTCTGGGGAAAAGCATTTCCCAAGCCCTTCCAGGATTTTTTCCCGTGCCACCTTGAACCAGCTCTTGCCGTACGCTTCCAAATGGCCAATTCTCGTAATTACAAACGTTCAAATTTAGTCGGAGTCATCTTGCCGACAACGAAATGTCAAATTATTTTCAAAAATGTATGGAAACTCGAGGTATTTTTGATGGATTGTGACTAAGATCAGACTGTACAAGTTTCTTAAAATTACTAGAATTGCCCGTCAGGTCGACTCGCCACCTTTTTCTAGGGCGGCCTCGGCGGCGCCTAAGTGGGCTTCAGGCACCCATTGTGCGGGGACTTCTGCCCAGCGGTCATCATCACCCAATCCCATTCGAGACTGGCAGCCTTCTTTCCAACGTCCAGCCCGTTTTGGAACAAAAAATAAAATTAAGAAACAAAAGAACTGCTGAAGTTTTAATTTGGCGTTTGTTGTTTAAGGAAAATTGTTTTGTTTCTGCTTTCTTGGTTATAATTTCATTGTTGGTTATAACTTGGTTATACTTGGCTACAAGTCGTAACACAACATTATTAACAAGATTATAATTAATTACAGTATAGAAACTTGTTGGATGATAATCTTCCTCTAGGGTAGACCGCTAAATTCATTTTTTTTTACGTTTTTGCTAGTTCATTTAATTAAATTTAATGACAATTTCAGGATACATAAATACATACTTGTTTTTGTCACGAATTATATTTTAATCAACATACAATCTTCAATTTGCCAAAAGTAAGAAAATTTTAATTTCAAAGACCCCCAGACACACACAGGGGCGGGCATACATACGCCTGTAATGTGATAACCCAAGATTCTACTTTCACGGCTAGAACTTTGCAAGTAGACTGCGTAGCCTATCAACCATTAGGATAGGTTATAGGTAGAAGAAACACGGCTCGGTCGTGGGTAGGGCCTAGACTATCAATTATATTGCTCAATATTACGAATTGCGCAATGTTTTTGACAATCTAGGGGAAAAATTGCGCGACGATTAAACAAAAGTTTGGCGGAATTTAATCTTTATTGCATCACATTTTTTATTGCACCTTGTAGGATCAGTATTGCGTAATATTGACATGGTCACGGAACACTAGGCTAATCTTGCTCATGCGAAAACATTGACGCTTATGAGCTGTCAATGTTTTTTTTTTTTTTATTGCATCAATATCCCGAAATACAGATTCCTCCTAGTTCGGCTCCAGATGCAAAAACACTTTGTGTATACAGGCCAGCACTTCAAGCTACCCCAATCTGTCAAAATTCTTTGATGTATTTTCGACCTTATAACAAATACATAAGGTAAAATTTTCCCAATTGAACATGATCAGTTGGGAAAATTTGATAGTTTGGGATAGCTTGTTGTGCTGGCGTCTGTACATAATACTGTTCGTAGCTTTTATTTGTTAATTATAATAAGTACTTTTTTGTAAAATAAATAAATAAACAAGCAAGAAATTAATAAAAAAGAAAAAAGATTTTGAGTGCAAGGACGTTTTTGTTTTCGATGGGAAATCATCAAATGACATTTTCCGCTGAGGGCGGGGCGGGAGGGCGTGTCAGACTTTTACTGAGTAAAACCCACCCGTATTCCTTTAGTTGCCTGTGCCAGGGCTACGGTGACTCTTTCGAACAAATCCGCGATCCTGGCAGACATCGGCCCTATCGGACCCCTTCCATTGTTGCCGACATCTCTTTGAGGCGCGCGTGAAACACAACGCGCCGTCGCCTCGACCAGGGTGCTTACTATCGAATATAATTCCGATAGATCGCTAGACTCAGTGAGTCCAGCCAATCCCTGACGTTTGAGTGACAATTCCAATGTCGATCTATCGGAATTATATTCGAGAGTAAGCACCCTGGTCCTTAACGGACGGCGAGCTACACATTGCTCGCCATCCGCATGCCCGCGCCTACGGTGGCCGGGAGTCCGCTATGGACTCCCGACGCTCAGGGCGTCTCATGCGACAACTAAGGGCGTGAGGGCGCAAAGATTGCCTCTCCCTCACGCTCTCCGCGTCCTCCATCGCGAGCATTACTGTTTCGCAGTAGGATGCGATGGCTTCCCATGCACAGTGCAAGGGCTCATTCAATATATTTTCACAATAAAATTAATGCACAATGTTTTTGTAGGTGTAGAGCCCGCCTTACGGTTAAATTACATGTTTTGAATAATTGTAATACCTTGATTGTTCCTGTTGAGGGAGCGCCTTTACGCGTCACGGGTTCAAATCATTCAAATTACAGACAACTGCAATTAACGGTTACGGTGCAATAATTACACGCATGCCAAACTGATTAGTGACCGCAGCTATTGGCGTAAAGAAAAATGGCTGATACCTACTTAGGGTTGTTTTATAAATGCGAAAGTAACTCTGTCTGTTTGTCTGTATATTACGCTTTTATACCCAAGCCGCTGAACCGATTGTCATGAAATTTGGCAGAAATATAGCCTGGGATATGGAGTAGGACATATGCTACTTTTTGAACGAGTTCGTTGCCCTTGCACAGGCACCGCAGGCCCACCAGCCGCCTCAGCACAGAACAGACGTGCGACTAGGAAGGAGCGCCGTCAGGCTCGCAAGAGGCTAGGCAAGGGCAAGGGGAAGCCTGATAAACAGGACCCTGCCGCCAGTTCGGTCAAACCGACTGGCGGCCAGCTAAATTTCTCCACTGGGGAGCGGTCAAAGGCGGTGGCCGGCACAAGCCGATCTGCGCCAGGGCCCCCCAGTGCTCATGAGGGACAGACTGCAGGGTCCAGAGCAACACAGCGACCCGAGGGGAAGGACCAGGCCGCGGCCAAGCGTGCGCTCAACGAGAGTTTAACACCTCGGGGGGATCATAAGCGGCCGCGGTTTGATCAGTCCAAGCGGGCCGCCAAACTAAGCTACGCCCAAGCTGCCAGTACTACCCTGGACGTCGCAATTACCTGCGACCGCACAGGGATCCTGAGCAAGGACGTATCGGACCGGGTACTCACTGCTATCCAAAAGCAGATAATCATTGAGGCCCGGTCCCCCAAACCAGACACCCCAGGACCGACTTTTAAAGCCAAGCCGGTGTTTTCCGGGGGTGTCCTGAAACTGTGGTGCGGCAACGACCACACCTTAGCATGGCTAAGGGAAACAGTCCCCGCACTGTCTCTTCTCACTGGCATCCCGCTAGTAGTCAAGAGCCAGTCGGAGATCGACACACGAACGCGGTGTGGTATCGTCATCCCAGACGAACAGGGGGTCTTCGAAGAGCCGACAGATATTGGGCGCGCTCTGAGTTATCAGAACCCCTGGATTGACGTCAAGAGGTGGGTACTACTCCACGTTAACAAACAGGCCGCGGCATGGTTCGTCGTGGTGGGTGTCCCGGTGGACCAAATCCCGTCCATTATGAGAGCCGGACGCCGCCTCTCGATAGGAGTAGGAACGGTGTACTTAAGGTTCCAAGGGCAGAACGGCAAGTACACCGAAGTTCCTAACGGATGGGACCCCACAACGGAAACCATCTCCGTGGACACGATGCAGCGGCCAGTGATACCAGCGGGGGAGCCCACTCCGCCACCAAACAACCCGGGAGCACCCGTGGCCGAACCTGCTGTAGCAGAGTCGGCCACCCCTGCTGCCGCCATCGTAGGTGCCGCCTCTTCCTTGGATGGGGAGCTGGATGACATGGTATTGTCCCCGGCTTCTTGCCAAGGAGAGGAAGGCTTTGACGAGGGCGACCTGCTTGCCGGGCTCAGACTGGGGGAAGAGGACGAGGGGACGACCAGCGATGTCGTACCTTTTGTCCGACTGTAAAGTCCTCCAAGCCAACCTCCACCACAGTCAGACTGCGACGGCTCAACTCCGCAAGTGGCTGGAGGTACAACACACGGCCATTGCTCTGATCCAGGAGCCGTGGATTAGGGCCGGCCGTATACAAGGACTGTCCAATCTTGGAGGTAAGCTCCTGGTTACCACTGATCACGATCAACCCAGATCGTGTATCTATGTTACAGGTAACCTTAAAACACAGCCCTTAACTGATTTCTGTTGCAGAGATGTCTCTGCAGCAAAGCTGTATATACCACGTGCCGACGCCGTAGAGATGGCAATCGTCTTCGCCTCGGCCTACATGCCTGAGGCGGAGGCGCCGCCCCCCCATGACCTCGCCCGTCTCGTGGGCTACTGCGAGAGTCGCGGGTTTGAGATTGTCGTCGGGGCCGACGCCAATGCTCATCACCATCTATGGGGCATGGACACCCAAAACGAAAGGGGTAAGGCCTTAGTTGAATATTTATTCTCGACTAACTTATCCATACTAAACACCGGCGCTGAACCTACCTTCGTAACTAGGCGTAGCCGCACGATCATTGATCTTACCCTGGCAACGGAGGGCGCGGCGGAAATCATCACAAGCTGGCAGGTCTCCAAGGAGGCCTCCTGCTCTGATCATAGGTGGATTCGCTTCGACATCCAAGTCTGCGCTCGACCTGCAACACCACGTCGCAATCCGCGTCATACGGATCGCGGCACCTATACGCGTAGCCTAGTAGCAAAGCTAACTACACCAAGCGGTCCGACGTCATTTGCGGACACGACACAGATTGAGGCACAAGTAAGTCAGATCACTAAACTAATGTTAGACAGCTACCACACTGCCTGCCCAGAGACCATCCCGCGTAGCACACCAGGCAAACAGCCTTGGTGGGGTGCTGACTTGGAGCGCAAGCGCGGGAAGGTAAGGAAAGCTCTAAATAGAGCCATGAACACTTGTGCGGACGAGGACTGGGATAGCTATTATGCAGCCAAATCTTGCTACAAAAAATGCATCAGATTCAGGAGTACCGCGGGTTGGCGCAAATTCTGTGGGGGCATCGAATCCTGTCAGCAAGCCAACAGGGTAAGAAAGGTACTGGCGCAACAGAAAACGGCGGGGCCCGCTACCCTCCGCAAACCTGATAACACATTCACATCGTCACCTGAAGAAACAAGACGCATCCTAATTGAAACTCACTTCCCTGGATGTGTCTTCGCGCAGGTAATCGACTGGCAGGATGTAACCCAAACGCCATCTGAAAATGACTGGAGCTACACATGCAGAGTGATCACGCTGGAGAAACTCCAATGGGCCATCCGCAGCTTCCATCCTTTCAAGGCAGCTGGTCCCGACGGAGTGTTTCCCGCCTTAATACAATGGGGGGGAGTCTCTGTCGCAACTAGACTAGTGCCCATAATGAGAGCGTGCCTGGCCTTTAGGTACGTTCCCAAAGGCTGGAGGGAAGTGAAAGTTATATTCATCCCAAAACCAGGTAAGGGTGACTATACTAGCGCCAAATCCCACCGACCAATCAGCCTGACCTCTTTTCTGCTGAAAACACTGGAAAGGCTATGTGATAGGGAGCTGAGAGACGGCGCCCTCAAAACTATACCGCTACACGGTAACCAACACGCTTATAGCTCAGGTAAGTCGACTGAATCTGCTCTACATCAAGTGGTCAGTCAGATAGAGGAAGCAATACATCAAAAGGGCACCTGCCTGGGCACCTTTATAGACATCGAAGGAGCCTTCGACAAAACCAACTTCTCCAGTATCGGCAGCGCCCTCTTCAGACATGGGGCAGATCAGGTAATTACGGACTGGATTACAAACATGCTTAGCAAACGAGTGGTTCGCCTGGAGGACGAGCAGCAGCTGGCCATGATAGCCAGAGGCTGCCCCCAAGGAGGGGTACTATCCCCCCTTCTATGGAATCTGGTAATCAATGATCTTATCACCAAGCTCAACGCCAACCATTACTTCACAATTGGTTATGCAGACGATCTCGCAATTCTTGTTTCGGGGAAGGTGACGGGAACGATCTGCAACCTCACACAACAAGCACTACGTATTGTAGAAAGATGGTGCAGGGAATTTGAGCTATCAGTAAACCCCACCAAAACCGAACTAGTCATGTTCACCCACAAACGAGCATTAGGCCATTTCAGCCTACCGAAACTGTTCAACACGGAACTTCAATTGGCCAACGAAGTCAAGTATCTCGGGGTTACTTTGGACAGTAAGCTGAACTGGAGCAGTCATCTGGATACCAAACTAAACAGGGCCTGCATCACCTTCTGGCAGTGTAGGAAAATGATAGGTAAGAAATGGGGCCTATCCCCCAAAATAATACTATGGCTGTACACCGCAGTGATCCGCCCCATGATCACCTACGGGGCCGTGGTCTGGTGGCCCCGCACCAAGCTAGCGACAGCCTCCAACAAACTACAGCGCATGCAAAGACTAGCCTGCATGGCCACCACAGGATGCATGAGGACCACTCCGACTGCAGCTATCGAAGCCATGCTGGGACTCCCGCCGCTCCACCTGTTCATACAGCAGGAAGCAACGATGGCGGCGGCGCGTCTTAAGGCAACACATCTCTGGAGTAAGAGAGACACTCAACACACCGCGCTGCTTAAGGGACTCAACAATGAGTTCCCCATTACGAAGGCAGTAAATGACCGGGTACCCAAACAGTTTATCTTTGACAAAAAATACAAAATCCAACTGCATGAGGATCGACGATGCGAAGGCTTGCGCCCCGCAGAGCTGCGGATTTTCACGGATGGATCAAAAACAGGTAGTGGCACAGGAGCTGGAGTCTTCTCGGAGGACCTCAACATACACATAGCCACGCCATTGGGGGTCCATAACACAGTGTTCCAGGCCGAATGCATGGGCATCTCCCTCGCCGCGTCTGCTATCATGGCCAGGGAAGTTAGGGACCACTCAATCCGCATACTCTCGGACAGCATGGCTGTTCTACAATCGCTGAACAGTCACACAGTTGACTCTGGGCTAATATACGAGTGCCACCAGCGCCTAAACCAGGTAGGTAGCCTCAATAAAATTACCATTCAATGGATCAAAGGACACAGCGGCTCGCTGGGTAACGATGCAGCCGATGAACTTGCCAGGAGAGGGTCGAGTATGGCACCAGTGGGACCAGAACCCATCGCGCCTCTCCCCTTCGGGTATCTACGCACTCTGGTAAGAAAACGAACCAGGGACCAACATCACAAGTTATGGCTGGACCTACGTGAGTGCAGGCAGGCTAAGGAAGCACTTCCCACGATCGATGCCCGCCTCACAAAACAGGTTCTCCGTCTAACTAAACCACAGCTGCGTACAGTGACAGCAGCTATAACCGGCCATGGGTCATTCAACAAACATCTCTTTGTCATAGGAATAACAGACAGTCCGCTGTGCAGGGCCTGCTTGGAGCACGACGAGACAGCAGCGCATGTGCTGCTAAACTGCCCGGTGGTCGCCGATTACAGGGCAAAATACTTCGGTAACCCAGGTACCCTACGTGAGATTGTCAGCAACACCAAGGCGTTGCTGGCCTTTCTCGAGGAGCTGGGGTGGATCGAATGAGCGATTCTCCCACCCGTACGCAAAATACGCGCTTTGACGTGGAGTTGCGGACAACAGCCCGTATTACCTATTACCTATTATTACCTATGCTACTTTTTTTCGCGATAACCCACATCTATGTGGGCGGAGCCGTGGGCAAAAGCTAGTTACTCGTAATCCTCTAACCCCTAAATGCAAAGATTGAGTTTTAAAATCTCAAGGAGCTCGTGACTAATACGCATGCTGATCGCCATATGGGTCATTAAAGGTTAAGGCTACGCTTATTGACGTCATTCTACCCATTACATATTAAGACCCCGTCTTGCCACAGTAAGCACGTTAAACCGTTGGTTCCGGCTGTCATTTGTAGATCTTTGACAGTCGTTACGGATAGTCAGAAACCCAAAAGTCTGACAACCAGTCTATTACCCAGTAGCCTGGTTGTAGAGGTCAGACAGTTAGTAGCACCATATAAAACACTAGTGTTCAGCTGCATCCGGTTAGACTGTAAGTTGTCCCTAACATAGTCGGAAGACCAAGAAGATGATGATAATAATGAGTCTTAAAATCACTACCATTATTGCACCAGTCTTAACTATACGCACAACATTAATATGCCGTGCGTATATGTATATGTCGCAGCTATCTGGTTAAGTTAGCCAGCTAATTGGACGCCTAGGCCGTTCATTAAACGCCGGCATCCAATTAAATACCTGAAGGACAACTAGCCAAGTCATTGAGCGCAACGTTTAACCAGATGGTTGAATGGCGTGAAGTCGTTTAAATAAATTGGACATTGATGTATTTGTGATGTTTGGTTATGGTGAAAATGAGTTCACAAATTATGTACGAATACTTTTTACTAGTACCTACCACTAAATAACTAGGAATAGTGAAATGTTTTTAAATAAATAAATTAATCATTTCACTTAAAATTGCACACAAGAACGAAAAATAACATACACGGTTTGCGCTATTGACGCCATATTTGTTTTTGTGACTACTAGCGCTGCAGTACTACTAATTTAAATCACTTGGCTGAGTCTTGGTCAGTCATCCTCAAAGGGCTGACTTTCAATACGCCAAGTTGTTAAACGTTGAATGATTGTAGTTCAATTGACTATCGGACTAGGCATCCAATTGGATGCCGTTTAATGAATGGCCTAGGCGTCTAATTAGCTAGCTAATTTATCCAGATGACTGCGACATATATAATACCCTATAGTATGCAGGGGCTTTCAATTCCAAAACTTTTTAATCCATTTAAATACAAAATTTCGTTACAACTACCTCCATAATTATTCCTCATTTAAACTTATAATCCACTTAAAAGGCGTCATCCCTTTCGGGTCCATATTATGCTGTTCCATGTATGTATGGAGTGACGTCACTCATAAATAACCTAAATCTTTGCAATACGAAGGTCAAAGGAACCTACTGGATGTGAGAACCGAACGCACCCTAATTACGTAACACACTATAAATTAAAATCTAAATCATTTTGAAGGTTATTGCTAATCCATTGCTTTATTTGTTCGAAAAAATCGTATGTTCAACAACGTAAAAACGCAAGGAATGTTATTGAACCTCCAAAATGAAAGCGATTCCTACTGTTAGTATGTTAGGCAATTATGCCGCCGTAGTGGCGAAAGACGTCCACTGCTGGACATAGGCCGGACGTCTTTCGACAGAAATAACGATTATTATGAATACACAGGTAGAAATTATGCTTAAAACATGCTTTTACAAATCGGTTGCTGAAATTAAGTTGTATATTTTGTTAATAGGACATCAGAATCACTTTCGACAGCATGGTTTGCGCAGTGGTTAAGCGATTGACACCTGTGCTGCGTGTCACAGGTTCGATTCTCGCACGGAACAAATATTTGTATGACCTACAAGTAGCTGTTTCGGGTCTGAATGTTTGTGTATGTGAGTTTAAATGTTTGTAAACGCACCCACAATACAGGAGTAATGCCTAGTGTGGGGCAACGTAAGCAATAAAAATAAAAATAAAAACTTTCGCACGTCATTTTATAAAATACAATAAATAAATATATGAACACACCTTTTCCATCATAAATATTTAGCACTCTGTGGTTGTACACATGAAAGTAAACCTGCCACTTTCAAGGTTTCCATCACCTCTACAAAAATCGAACTATGTTAAAATGTTACGACCAACCCGAACCAAATGATAGCGGTCGACGTATTTGTAGCAAATCGTTAAAACTTGACAGTTCCATCGTTTATTGTATGTGCACGCATTCGATCAGACAAAGACGCAAGCTTGCCGCAAATGTAGGCTCTATACTCACCCTTATAGCCAGATCGAATCAATTTGTGACCACCCATTGACCTCCCCGTTGAAACAGTGAGACTACGCGGAGGAGCTAAATTGGAACCGGGATTCAATCAGAAGAAAAATGGGGATGTTGGAATAAAGTACATCCAACTTTGTCCCCGTATTCTTATTTGGTGCTAAATTTTGGCACGATGCTTGTTTAGATGTGACTGTTGGTCCCAATTAGTTTTTCTGCCAGTTTCCGTTGGTAGTGTATTGTTTGTAAAGTGTACTGTATAAAGTAGTCGTGTTGTTTTCGTTCTAATTTCACAAACGTTTTGAAAGCATGTAAACCAATTGTTACGCTAAAATAATGTAAATAACAAAAAAGTCTCATTAAAAGTATATTTATATTTACAATGACATGAATAGCTATTTTGTAAAGTATTATATTGTTTTCATAAAATTGTGAATATGAAGACTATGTGGGTATTTATCTTTTTTTTCTCCTTTACTTTTAATCATGATCTAGCAGTTTGAGTTCTTTATGCGGCCTACCCAAATGTCCTTTCTTTGGGATTATTCGTCGAATTGTAAGTTCTGAGTTGAGCTGCATGATTACTGACAAATATAAAAATGTATTTTACTGACAAATGCGTGCACTGACTGGACAGGCCCACTTAATCTGTGTGGTTCTTTAGAAAAAGACCATTTCAAACACCAATCTTCATGGTTTTCGCATGATCTCACCAAGATTGTGTCTGGGCTTTAAAAAGACTGTGCCCTCTGAGTTTGTTTCCGCCTTTCTTCTCAGATAGAAAATGCCGACCTCATCTAGTTTAAAAAATATGATTGACGTGTAAAAAGTGTTTGTACAAACCTACGTTCCCTTCGTAATAGTAGCATCCCATTTCTTCCCGTGGGTGTCGTAGAAGGCGACTAAGGGACTTACTAGAGAATGGGCAGCAGCGTTCTCTATGCATTTGACCACCATACTGCGATCGCCAACCCGCCTGCCAAGCGTGACGATTATGGCAAATCCGCCCTTTTGGGGGAGGCTTATGTCCAGCACTGGATGTTTTTCGGCTGATATGATGACAAACCTACTTACAGAAATAAAATCGTTTGTCATTTATCAATGAATATTATTTATTTACTAAACTATTAACCGTACCATAACCATATTTATGTTACAGTATTTAAATAATCTAGTACAATGATCATTATTTGATGAAAAAGTTGTATAATTACATTTCTAATTAAATTATGAAGCCGTCGACTACTAAGCCGACTGATACATTGTTTAAATATCTAAATACCTAAAATTTACTTTGCAAAAAGAAAACGTCGTTGGTTGCTCCCCGTACTTTAAAACGTTGTATGATTACATTTCTAATTATATTACGAGTAGTAAGCATTTCACCGCTAAAGCTGCTTATACTAGATAGACAGATGGATTTAAAAAATCAGTTCACACAAAAGACAACACAACACACAAAGGTACAAAATGAGAACAAATAACATGAATTGAAATAAAAAACAAGGTACCAATATGTTTACAAAAAGAAAAACGTACTTGAAATGTAGGGACACTATGATATCAAATGACAAGGTACGGTGCGTCTCATGGATACACCAAATGGGAATCCAGCTCAGCATGTGTTAGGCAAATTATCACCATACGAACATACTACTACAGCCAATACACAGTTTAAATTTCTAAGGGTACTATTTACTCGTATTTTACACCCAGATTTATTAACGATACAATTTACTTTGCAAAAAGAAAGCGACGTCGCTCGCTCCCAGTACTAAATCGCGAAAAACCAATTTCCTGCAAATAGTCTAACGTATTTCGCAGTACTGACTGGTTTACTAATCAAACGCTCATAAGTTTTTCTCGTGTACCTACCAGGAATTCAAGGCATAATTTATGCGTCTGGAATTTAGGCCGGATATATATAAAAAAAAAGAATATAGTGGAGTGGAATGTGATTCAGAAAAACTGCCTGGAAATGCAAAACTAAATTGGAATGTAAATCAAGTCCGCCCGTTCTGTGTTCCTCTGGATTCCCAATACACCTGATTACTGAAACGAACTTCGTAGCGAGCAAACAATACAAAACAAATATCTTTCAGTTCACTGTTCTGTTGTAGCCATTTTTTTACTTACTCTACATTTTGGGTACAATCAATAAGTTACTAGCGCACAATTACGCCTTTTCAACCCGTTTTAAAAGTTTTTTGCTCGGAAAACAGTCCTGAGTTCAACTGACTGGTCGTATTCTAAGTATTTCGACAGTTTTTACCTGCAGAATGTAATTGAATAAAACCTTTTAAGACTGCCAGTCCACTGTTGCTATAAATATGCCTGTTTGGTGCGTTTAAATATTTGAGTTTTCAAGAAGACGTAGGCATTGAAGTATTTTATTGATTTATTCCCTTGATAGACCCTTTTAGTAGGTGAGAAATGTATGACCTTTTAAGGTGGCCATGTTTTATCTGGATTCTTTTCGGGCAAGAAGCGGGTTGTTTCGGGTTGACAAGTAGGAATGTAGGCATACATTTTCATAAAAATGTGTTGATTTTTGATCATATGAAGAGGTAGGTAAGTTATAACTATACTTGTATTAATTTATAGGCTTATTATTTACAGGAAAAATATTTAAAAAAAAAACGTTACATGCAAACCAATTTGCTGAAAATGTGGCTATTTGAACATACTTACCTACTTTAACTATATAAGAAGATTACACAGTGTAAAAATAAAATCGAAGTTTTTTTTTTAATTTTAATTTTTTGAAATTTAATTATGAGCTTAAGATAGATAGGATATATGTAGATAAGCATGTTCCTAACACGGAGGCTACTGCGGCTGCTGAGACCCTAAAGCGATGCAAATACTGTAGCGTTATGGGTAACTACAGTTTTCTTCAGCCGTTTGGGGTTGAAACGCTCGAGTCACGGAGCCCAACTGCGAGTACCCTTTAAGGAAAATTTTCACTGGCTGGTCGTCCCTTCAAGTAACCAGAGGGCTGGGTAAATTTTTGGCCAAATCATTATTAGCATTGCCAATCAACGTGGCAATGCTGCCAGACTTCTGGGCATGTTTCCAGATGGCAGCGTTGCGGTCGACTACTTCGACGCATAAGTATCCTTTTGTTTTTTTTTTGTTGTATTTATGTTATAGTTAGTTAGTGATTTAATTTAGTAACTAATGTAAATAGTTAGTTGTGCTAGTAATATTGTAAAAGTTAAGTAACTAAATTAAAAAAAACTAGACCAGTTATGTACAGAAGTGTCGGATCTTACAAAATCGTAACCAACAATGTACTTTACATCTTCGGCCACCAAAGTGACCACAGTTTACGACATCCTCTAAATAAAATCCTACCTATTTCCAACAAACCCCGACGTTTCCCCCACTGACCTATATTACCCCTAGTGCATACTGTTTGCCCTAAATGAATTCCTTGATCGAATGAGTAGATCACTAATACTTGGATGTACGGACGAGCCAAAAAGCTGTCCAGCTAATGCACTGTTGAAATATTAAACGAAAAGCTTTGGCTGTGTATAGCTTCGCGAATTTGAATCAGGTTCGTTGGAGTTATTTATGTTTGATGCTGGGCTATTTTTATAAGTGAGCAACAAGAAACGTAGTAACTTCTATATGATTTAAATAGTTTTGGGAGTGTTTTGTTCAGTAGGTTCAATTGTTTTTTTTATTTTCTTTTGGACCTTTATTTACGAACTCATACTGAGCTCATCAGAGGCCCTTGCATGAACATAAAAAAAAAACTTAACATAAATTGGAATGATTATTTAATCGGAAATTCAATACTTTACCTGTATATTTAGTACCATGCATAGATATGAACTACTCGTAAAACTGAGTAAATGTAATGTGAGAAACGAATATTTGAAACTTTAAATCTTTCGATTTACGTTAGGTAGGTACGTTTACTTCGCGCGTTTGTGCTAGGTTCACTTGTGATAAAATATGTAGTTCATTACTTATGGGCTGCACCAGCTTCTGACGTTTCTTTTCGAGAAAAAGTTAAAGCGATCAATCCTAATAATGTGAGTTTTTATTTTTAGATGTTTGTTACTCAATCAGGCAACTTTTAATCCCGGTAGACCGTTCCTGTGGGATAATTTCCGGTATCCACGCGGGCAATTCCTCTGGCAAAATTTAGTATGATATTAATACAGTAATTATTTTTTCATAATATTTAGAAACAACCATTTTTAAATACCTATTACACAATACTATTTGTTCGGCAGCATGTCTTTCTATTATGTTTTTCGATTAGTAAATATAATCAAGTTGTTGAATGTCAATATACATTTAAAATTGATGCAACAAAATTTATTCTACAATCCAAAATTTGAAAGCAGGATTATTTTTTATTTTACCAGCGCTGCGACACTTTTTTAATGTCGCGGCATCATGCTGAGATAGTGGCCTTTTGGCTTCGTACAGGAGTTCGTTTTTATTTTACTTATACTGTTGTTTTAAATCTTATTTTAAATTTATTACTTAAGTAGTGTAGTTATTAGTGATTTAGTTTTTATTATCTTTTTTTTTAATGTGTTTATTATTTTATTGTGCTTAGTAAGTTTGTGATATTCCTGTGCGAGTCCAATAAATACTTTTTCTTTCTTTCTTTCTTTCTTTTTATGATTTGTGCATGTACAGCTCCAATACAAAGCTTTTGAGACATCGTCGTTTAGATCACACGTGCCGATAAAACTGTAAATAACCCGGAAGTATTGCAACAGGTCTGACATGAGTGATGAATAGATCAAAATGGTCGCTGACAGTTCAGAGTAGGGATTGCAATCCAGCAAAGTGGGATCCCACGATCCAGCGGGATCCAGCATAATTTTAGGCCCTGCGGGATCCCGCATATTTTAGGCCCCGCAGGATCCCGTAATATCTTGCAGATCCGCAATGCGAATCCGCAAGCATCAGCCGGTGCAAATTTATTCAAATTGCCGCCTTTAATCAACTCAACAACGAGCAACAGCAGAGAAAAACTTTGAAAAAACATTAAAGAAAGAAATGGCAGCATTTGAAACCGATGGAGTGAAAGGAAAGTATTTACCACAAACACACACCCTCTCACATTCACAAACACACATAATCATATCACACAAAGAGAGGACATAACTCTACACAATGTCAAGATCTTATTTTCATTTTGATTTTATTTAATTTACTTTTGTATAATTAATTTTTACTTTTGCCATAAATGATTGTATTATTAAAATTTCATTGTATCGAATTATTGTGCTATTTATTTTTTATGTACAAATGCTAACATTTCTACTTGATGGCTATTTGAAGTGTACATTTTTTGAGAATGTTGGCACTGGTAGCCGAAATACATGCTTTCGCCTAGTTCGGCTACAGATGTCTAATTCATTTGTGAAAAGATAATATAGCCTTGATATTTGTATTATTTGAAATAATTATTGAAATAAACTTATGATTATATTATATTAATTTGATTTTGTTGCACGACTATTTACTAACTATCAAACCAACAAGTGTAGCGGCAGAAAGAGCCATTTCGGCCGCTGACTACTGTAGTTCTACAAGAAGTAGCTTGGGAGATAAAACCATTGATACCATTTGTTTTTTAAGATCATATTTTCAAAAAGAGAAGTGACTGATCATTTTATTATTTTATATTTGCAACGTTACGATTAATTATTTAGTAAAAAAAATTAAAGACTAAAAGAATATTAGTAAACAAAATTCAAATCTTTGTTAATACAAAAGACTGATTATAACGATTACCTCAGATAAAGATTAGAATTAAGATTTTTAGTTAACCAGTAGAGTACAAAAGTACAAAGTTCTACCAAATATTGATATTTTTTTTATGTTTCTGGACTTTTTATTCATAAATCAGTAGCCGAACTGGTGAAATAATTAGCCAATTAATAGTAAGTAAGGCGTAGTTGATTTTTGTATTTTTAATAAAAAGTTGATTATAACCATAATAAATTTTATTATTTTGAATTGCATAAAAAAGAACTATAAACTACACGGGATCCCGCGGCATCCCGCTTTAAGGAAGTTAATCCAGCAAAAATCCCGCGGGATTGGAAACAGTGCAGGATTGCAATCCCTAGTTCAGAAGCTATACTATATCACACCTAATCAAAGTAATTTCTTCATTTTCTCCTTCGTTCACCATCTTGAGCCATGTTTTCCTTCAACAATCTCCTTTCTAATTACAAAATACTCCGCTAATTTCATCAACACCTCAAAGGAGCCGTTTGAACATTAAAAACAAAATAGCTAACTTGCTCCGCGCTAATTGGCTGCTCTAAACCAGTGAGTAATTGCCATCATTGGTCCGCTTATATTTTTTATCGCCCTTTATTGGCTATTAGCTGGGTTATAATGTGCTTTGAGTAAGTCCATTGGATAGTTACCACACGACGCTTGTTTACGATAGAACGATTTCAATACTAATTAGTTGTTTATGACGGAAGTCATTAGTGGAGTTCTGTTTTCAACGGTAAATTAGTTTGGTTGTTGTTTTGTTTTGTTATGTGAATTGGTAGATTCGGTTACGAGTCCTTTTATTATCACACACAAGTATTTCAAGCGACTACGGGAAGAGGCCAGACCGAATGACCATAATGCCACCTGTGTCGATACACTCGCGCCATCCCAACTTATGAGCACGGTGGGCTGTGCTGGGGCAGCTGCTGTAGGAGCAAAAAAACCTCAAACGGCGCAAATATGTAAACCTTATTGAGAGCTATACGTTTAAGCCATTTGCGGTTGAAACACTAGGGTCGTGGGGTTCGAGTGATCATCGAGTATTTCGGGACATCGCTAAGCTGTCGGTCGACTCTTCACATGACCAGAGGGCTGGCTTATTTTTAGGTCAAAGAATCAGCATTGCCATCCAACGTGGCAATGCTGCCAGCCTTTTGGGCACTTTTCCCACTGACAGCAATTCGGATTAATTCTTTGATGCCCATCATATTTTTATTTAAGTGTTAGTTTGTACATAGTATTTCGTCAAGAACATAATTGTGTAAGTGTTTTGAGGAGATCACGTTAATGATCATCGATCAGGGTGAATGAATCAGATCTCATTTGACCTTGCAGTGTCTCCGTGATCCCAAATAATCTACAAAGAACTCAAATTCCTTCCTCTCCATTTTTTTACTGGTTTTCTAAAATCTGTTATACAACCTCAATCACTTACATTAGTACTGTCACTCATGGAGGCTTACTGTTTCTACACCTCTCTATGTATTTCTTCACTTTCAACAGCTGCCAGTGATGACAATGACAGCTCTTGACCGTGGTTTAGATGTGCTGATCGCGTTCAATTGCAATGGTGAACTCCGCCCTAAATTCATCCTAAATTCAGCATTAATAGATAAATCCGTTCCGTGTAGTGCCGGACGTGAAAGAATAGTACCATCCCATCTCTTCCCGTGGGTGTCGTAGAAGGTGACTAAGGGACTAACTAGAGAATGGGCAGCAGCGTTCTCTATGCATTTTACCACCGTACTATAATCGCCAACCCAAGCGTGACGATTATGGCAATGCCCTCCCCGTTTGGATGAGGCCTATGTCCAACAGTGGACATCTTCGGCTGAAATGATGATGATGTTGATGAGATAAATCCAGCGCTATGCTTGGAGTTTCCGTACGCGATCGAATCAGAAATTATGAGATCCGTGGGAGAACCAAGGTATCCGACATAGCCCGAAGAATTGCTAAACTTAAGTGGCAGTGGGCAGGACATATTACTCGCAGAAAAGATGACCGATGGGGCTGGAAGGTTCTGGAGTGACGACCGCTTATTGAAAGACTTGTGGAAGACCTCCCACAAGATGGACCGATGACCTGGTGAAGGCCGCAGGAATCCAGTGGATGCAAGAAGCACAGAACCGGTCGAAATGGCGGTGCTTGAGTGAGGCCTATGTCCAGCAGTGGACGTCTTTCGGCTGAAGTGATAATGATAAGATAAAACCAAAAATCATGATTCATCAGCAAAGTTCGCGAGCACATTTGTAAGAAGCTGGCAGTTAACGTTTTACCATTGGGTAAAACGTTAACGTTGTGAAGACACTGCCAGCTTCATACAAAAAAAAAAAAACATTTATTTTTTATTTTTTTTATTTGTAATGGGATAACAAACAGCTACAATTATACATCTTAATACTAAAAGTCTTGTAATTATGTTTGACAATATTGCAGCCCACTGCATTATCCACATAATAACATGCAATATTAAAACAGATTGGTGTCACTAGATGGCTCTATACATTATTAAATTATCCGTGTTCAAAGAAAAACCTAAATGGTATATAAAATTACCGAAACATTACTTAAACTAAATACATAATTAAATTTTCATTCTTACGCCATATACCTATTCACTGCACTTGTTTGACTTATACATTTTAGTATTTTTATTTGTGCTTATATTATTTAATTAGGTAGATACCAATGTTATAATTATAGTTTCTATTAGGTATATGTGTATCTGCATATCTATATTCATACGTGAAGCATAAACTTTGTACCCCTTTTTACGAAAATGAGGTGAAAGTAGAAGTGTGAAAATTGGCACAGTTAAACTTTATAATCGAGAAAGAGTGCAGCAAGCTAATATTTTTGATTATTGTTGTTTACAATTTAAATAAATTATGGTTGAAATTCGACCTCTGAACGAATACTACTTTAAATTAATATTTATTACTGAAATTCGAATAATAAATATTTGTTTAAACTAGGGGTCGTTCGTAAAATACACCTACCACTGTTTGTCTCTGCTTCACCCAAAAGCTGACCGGTAAAAAAATGTAATGGCATCAAGTCTGCCTCTGTACATTTTTGTGCGTGAAGTACTAAATAAATAAATCAATCTAGGACAAACATAGGCACCTGAAATCACAAAATACCTACCTACGGTAAGTGATAAAACCGCGGCTGACCTGAATTTGGCTAACAAGGTGGTTAAATGTTTATCAAATAACATTATTTCGGTGTCAGCGTTCCCAGAGGATTAACATAACAACGAATTATCTTTTACGTTTTACGTAAACATTTATGGCTTTATTACTTTGTTTTATAAGACTACCTTTTCATTGTGTCCGTATGGATTGAGGAGCCATGTCTCAAAGTTACAGGACGTTGAAGGTGGCTCCTCAATTCAGACGTCCTGTAACTTTTTAAGGGTTTTACTACAAATTCTAGGATCGGGGCTACAAATTTGGCTAATTTACTACTAAATATTGGTAGTATCTTCGTTTAAATCTCAAACATGGCTCCTCAATCCATACGGACACCCTTCTCATTGGTTATGTGTCGTTCTAGGAAATTTAGAATTTTTTAGTAAAATAAAAGTAAAAAGATTAGCGCTAATGAACGTAAAAAAAAATTGATGATTATTATAATGAAGTCGTAACTGAATCGTAGTATGTTACATAAAAATAAAAGTGCTACGCAACGGTCTACGCGCCAAGCTACGGCGTAGTCGCGTAGCGCATACGATACTACGAAGAGAAATTTCCACGCCTCCGCTGTTTTAGGGATCTTTCTTGGATTTGTGTGAACAATTCAAGTCCATTACTTTTAAACCTGTACTTGGAATCATGAATGTTCAAACCTCAACCAAAATTACGTCCGGGTGGCCTAGTTTACACCATGAAAACACTCCCCGTATTCATCATAAAAATAAACTTGATCATAAATGTATGAGACTCAACAAGGGAAAAAAACACGACCTCGACAGAGTGAAATGAAAAAATTCTGTACCTGCATGCAAAGTGTTAGTAGCGGATATAATAAATATTAAAAAGTAGCTTTCCCCGCGGCTTTGCTCATGCGAACTTCGTGAAAACCCTATTTGCGTATACTTTTATATGAATGTGATAAATCCTATTAAATATTTCATATTTGAACTTGTTTCTCAGGTATGATTTATGTAGCCAAAGTCACGACTAAATAAAGTTATTTCATGTGAAAAAGAGAAGCTTATTAGGTAACGAATCTGTTTCAAGATTTTTTGATGTTAACAGCATATTAGTTTACTTTAATATTGTTACTTTAACTCTATAACAGACAAACAGATGCCCTCAACCTTTTGTTCAACCAGTTCTGACACAATTCAGCGCTACCGTTGTCATATTATGACATGTGAAAACCTAAATCCCTTCACACAAACTTCCAAAATGTATTCAAAAGGACCCAAATATGGACAAATTAAAACTCATATCTTCATTTCCGAGCCCATGACGTAATCAAAAACAGGATGATACATATATTATGTAAGAAATGGTTCAATGCCACCCTTTATGGAGTAAGGAGAAATCGTAAAAAAGTAGCGTTTTGCAATATCGCAGTCGAGACCACTTTTATAGTGATCTACCCTTACCTTATTAAGTCAGCAAACCGACCCTTTTTCCCTCAGAGACCCTCGAATGTTTATGAAAGTGAAAATGTCTTTAAATGCACCTGTTTACCCTTGTTACCGGAGATTTGTTAGAAATTGAATGTAAATTAGCAAAAAATAATACCTGCTGTTTAATTATTATAGCTTTTATTTACAAGTAGCTTGTGCCAGCGGCTTCGCCCGTGTGGAGGTCGAAAATTATCAAATCCATTCAGCCGTTTTTGCGTGCTTGAGTCACAAACATCCAAACATCTAAACATCCAAGTATACAAACTTTCACATTTATAATATTAGTTTACTAACTAACTATAGAAATAAATACATAACAAAACACTTAAAAAAAAAACAACCGACTTCCAAAAAAACACTAAAAGTGTAATGTAATGTGTGTGTTTGTGTGTGTGTGTGTGTGTGTATGTGTAGTGTGTGTGTGTGTGTGTGTGTAATTTAAAATGTTGCTGTGCCCTACAGGGTCCATAATTGTTTCCACATATGTTAATACCCACCACCTGTATACATTATGGAATGCAATAAAGATTTGAGATTTGATTTGAGATTTGAAATAACTTTAATTTCGGAAGGCGGTGACAAAAAATTAAAATACATATCCAAAGTCACCGACTTCCGAAATTAAAGTTATTTTTCACTTTTTAGTGTTTTTTTGGAAGACAGTTGTTTTTTTTTTCACTTTTTAGTGGTTCACATATGATTACCCCTTCACAGCGTCCCGGCGTGATGTTATGTTATGAACTGGTGTAAACAATAGACAAACATGAGATTTCAGCAATTCCAGTCCATTTGCTATAATTGCTTGAGGAGTTCCGTTGCCTATCTCCGAAGTTCTTCATCAGATCTTCACCAAATTGAAATGAGACCACTCCGAGAAAGTACTCTTCCAAAAACTACCCAAATCGCTTCAACTGCACCAATAAAATTTGAAAAGTTCTCTCTATTTCTCCAGGATCCCATCATCAGATCCTAACTTGATGATCATGGGACTACCTGGGAAGTACAGTCTTTCAAACAAAAAAAAAACCAAATCGGTCGAGCCATCTTCGAGTAATCGGGGAACATATATAAAAAAAAAGGTTCCGACAAATTGAGAACCTCCTCCTTTTTGAAGTCGGTTAAAAAGAACACTTAGGAGTTGAAGTATTCGTCCGCAGGAAATGTGCCCAGAAGACTGGTATTGTATTAGTATTAGGAGGTGAGTAGGATCTTACAAAAGATGTTACGTAATACAAGTAAACTATAACTTAAATAAATAATATTAATTAACTATTAAATTATTTATTTACTTATCTATTACCAACTAGCTTTTGCTAGCGGCTTCGCCCGCATGGAAGTTGAAAATTATCCCACGGGAACGTATTACCGGGATAAAAACCATGTGTCCAAGTCTATGTGTTAATACATGTTATAATCTATCTGTGTGCCAAATTTCATCCAAATACGTTTAGCCGTTGTTGCGTAATTGAGCAACAAACATCCAAATAACTTCACAAACTTTCACATTTATAATATTAGTAGTATTCATGTATTTGACACCGGTATTAAGATTGCGTTTCCGCAAAGGCCTTCCCTAGATCTTGCCACATTCTCCTGTCATGGGGCATCCTCCTCCAAGTTACACCACCTATTTATTTATTTATTTATTTAACCATTAATTTACATACATACACAAGGTTATTTTTTAGTCACCGTCCAAATTCGTCAAAAAAAAAAATCGGACCTCCCATACTAAATCAGTAGTCAGCTGATCGATTTTGTATGGGAAGTCGGATTTTTTTTGACCCATGTTCTTCGAAGAAAGTTGTTCAATTTCACAGGTACTATCACCCTGAAAAATTTGGACAGTGACTAAAAAATCAGCCTGTATAAACAGACAAGAAGATTAGAACAGAAAAATAGGTACAGAGGTGATGCCTAATTTATTTCTAAATAAATCTCTTCCAGTATACCTGCAATACAAAAGATAAAGATATGGGGATTTTTTCCGATCTTAGACTCGGCTCTTTCTTTTATTTCGTCTTGTACACCATTCGGTTATTTATGTCCTTCGTCCATTTTTCGATCTTACTCCTCATCGTATGTCCTGCCCGCCTCCTTTTAAGTTTCCTAATTCAGCATCTTAAGTCGGTCGTTTTTGTTTTTTTTCCTACCCTCTTACTAATAAACACGGAATAAAGTTAGACCATGAATAACAAAGGAATAACCATACATTTTCATAGGTTAAAACTTGGAATAACTTTATTCTTTAGTAAGAGGGTTAATGTTTTCAGTTTTATTCTATTCTTTAACTGTACATGGAAATGCTTCTCTCCATACTGTGTTGGCATGTTTGAAGTTTATTAAGAGTGTATTCTGTTTAATTATACCCCAATTAATCGTGACACTCGTTTTTATTGTGTTGACACTTTCTCTCCCAGAATTATTGTTCGATGTTTTGCGAACAATTTGTTTTAGTTGAGGTACGGGATTGTTTGTGTTTTGTTTTGTTTAACCGAAAGGTTATAGTTTTGTTGATTGTCGAACAAAAACCATTGTAGAAGTTATTAAATGGTATGGCAATTAGACAGGTTTTGAAAAGGTTAGTTCTATTTCAGTTCGGTTGTGGTACAGAGTGGTACCTGGCGATGAATACGCCGTCTTCACTTGTGGTATGAAAGGCGATTAAAGGCACTTACGGTGGAGGTCTGCCCAGCTTGGGCGGAGCAACGCCGTGTCCTCGTGGAGGTGATCGGCGGCGGCGATCTCTCGCGTCCGACCCTGGTCCAGGCCATGGTACGGAGCGAGAGGGCATGGCTGGCAGTCGCCTCCTTCAGCGAAGCAGTTATGCTCGCAAAGAGGGAGGCGGCGCACGTGAGGGAGATGCAGTACATGCGCCCTCACAGCCGTGGCCTTCGCAGGAGACGCCCTGGGCGTCGGGAATCCCAGGCTGATTCCCGGCAACCGTAGGCACGAGCTTGCGGATGGCGAGTAATGGGTAGCTCACTGTCCGGTAAGGACCAAGCCCGGGTCGACGGCGCGTTGTGTTCCACGCGCGCCTCAAAGAGATGTCAGCAGCAACAGATGGGGCCCGCAAGGGCCGATGCCTGCCGGGGGTGCGGGTTGTTCGAAAGAGATACCGCCGCCCCTGGCACACGGGCAACTGAGGGAACACGGGTGGGTTTTAGTCGGTAAAAGTCTGACACGCCCTCCCGCTCCACTCAGAGCGGGAGAAGTTATTTGATGATTTCCCACCCAGAAAAAAAAACACTTGGTTTGCAAATAGTTAGTTTGACTACTCGTATCAATCCGATTTTAAAGCGTAATTTTCTATGACCTTTAATAAATCACCTTTCAGGATACATAGTCATAGGGATATATATTTTTTACCGACTTCAAACAAAGGAGGAGGTATTCAGCTAGTTGAAATCTTTTTTTTTTGTGTATATTCGCCAATTACTCGAAAACGGCTGGAGAGATTTTGATTTTTTTTTTGTTTGTAAGGGTATATACTTCCCAGATGGTCCCATTGCCATTAGGTTAGGATATAATGATGAGACCCTGGAAGATCGAGGGATTTCTCCAAATATCTTTCCTCCTTATAGGCACTCGTCTAGCGATTTGGGTGTTTGATAACAAAAAAATATAATAAAACTATTTTTCGCTTTGTAGTTTTTTTTTTAACTCGGTTGTTTTGTTTTGGACAGCAGTTTTTTTTTTCTATCTACTTTAATGGGATGCAAATAAACAGTTTAGTAAGAATGTGCTAGAGCAAACCTTTAGACAGTTAAGTGGCACATTAAAAAAATATATATATTTCAAAATGTTGTTGAGCTTTCGCCGCATCTTGTGTATCGTCGTTATGTAACCAAGCTCGCCTCGACTGATAGATACATTAAAAAAAAAAACGTTTTAAGTCAGTCTCCGCCTTTAAAACCATCAGATTAATAACAAGCAAACCTCACGTAGTACTAAGCTAATATTTCATTCTAACATTGCTTAGTTACAAGTACATAGATACTAAGTAGGTAGTGCGGAAAGGGGGCTCGAGTAAAGCATGGGTAGCTATGCCAAGAACGAGAGAATTCAGAGATGAATAACACGAGTAATAATAACATAACTCGCTGAGATACTACGGATCTGAGATACCTAGACAAATGATATTAAATTCTAAATAATTTTATCTCAGCTGAATTGAATCCATAAATGCAACAGCCGTAACAACTCAAATCGTTTGGCGACATTCCTGTTTCAATAAAATTCTTTCATATCTTATATTCCGTATTTTTTATTTCAATTACATATCATAAAGTTAAGCGCCTTAAAAATGTTCTACATAACGTTTTACCTGTCAGCTACAATCGTGTAGTAATAGCAATAAAAAAATTCGCGACCTCGAAAGCTACACAACGTATTAGCATATATTATGCGCATGTGAGCTCACACATGCCGTCAATTTATGGGCATGTAATATCGGGACAATTGCCATGAAGGAAACGACACTGAGGGAATGTAACTGCCACGTCTCTCTAATTTATTAGACGTAATATTCGAGCCCGACCGACGCCTGGCTCTTACAACTCTCACCTGTACCTACATGCTCCACACACGGCTTTAAGAACATAATCTTTATTACCTCCTGCAGTACTCAGAGTTCCTTTATTTTACTCTCTGCCGCGGCCGTAATATATCCAGGATTACGTGGTGCTATGAAATATGCAAAATCTTTGAGCGGGACGAATGTACGATGTTTCTTTAAATAGCGTGCGAGCATCAAATCACGTTGCTTTATGTTCTTTTTTTTTATTTTACACTCTGAATATGCAGAATTCCACGTGTATGTGCAGACTATATCATCAGATGTTGCTTGAATTATTGATTGTGAGGGCGCAACACATTGCGAATGAATAATTAATACAGAGTTGTGGCTTCATTTCAAAATATAGTGTCACTGCGGTTTGATCTTTTGCCGTTAACCAACCCGTAAAATGGTGAAATTGTTTCTATTTGAGTACAATTTAATGTTTTTTTGTGACATGTTCATTAACTGGATGACTGTGCAACAAAACTGCTTGTTCACGCGGGTTTTCCAAATTACTTTCCTTTGTCATCGAAATTGTTCGACGTGCCTTCTGAGGACAATCTATTCATTATTGTCGGATCTACCGAAAGCCCCATTCTTCGATTTTTATAAAAGAAAACGTTGCTGAAACGTTAATAAAAGTTTAACTCGTAATTGAAGCAGAAACTAGGTACTACAATATAATGAATCTTTTCCGCAATTAAAGTGAATGAATGGAAATTATTAATAGATGTTTATTATGTTTACATTACAAATTGAATGGATGAGAATGGTCTGTATACTTCATTACCGTTAGTTAAATATGGACGAGTGATGTGGGACGATAGGTCTGCACTAATGAGGCTTACGCTTAATAAAGTTGCGTTGATGAAACAACCAATCTGTCCGCTCATTACCGTAACTTGTAACTTTAAAGCCTGTGGCGATGAGTTCGCTTTTTCCTAACTTTATCGAACTGACAAAGTCCTGTTCGGAGTTCGTCTGTTCACTTTGATTCTTAATCCCGTTCTTATGGGCTATTTATAGTTGTTTACTTAGCTGATCTTTGTTTGGATTACAAAGATTATAGAAAATGAACGTTTTTGCTACGTGCTTGTCAATATTCGGGACACAAATTCCTATACTTTTCTTTAGTGTATACTTATTCGGTTTCAAGCCAAAATTACGCTCTTAAGGTTGGTGTGGACCAAACGACTACATTCACATATTCCATCCCCAATTTCATCGTTCACGTTTTATCTTTGGTAGAATGATCTATCTTTACCAATATTTCAAGAAAACTACACTTTTGCTCTTGTTCTGGTTCCATTTTCATTTGCTTTCAGCCCAATTTTACAATCACAATAATAATATACGTCACCAGTATAGTATTCCGAGACATTGGTCACGTGGAAGACATAAGTCTACGTCATCGCCGCTATGTTACCAGTACTCTGTAATAATAACTCCCCAACGACCTTTTACCTGTGAAAATCCGATAAAACAATGAGGTTTTTAATTAGCAATTACGTTGGTATTTAATTGTTTCATTTGATTAGAAAATCGAAACGACAATTTCAATGATTTTTATATTTTTACACGCTTTATATTAGCTTCACTTGTATGTTTGTTTGTTTGTTTGTATGTTTGTATGTAACCGACTCCTTTGGACGCTATTTTGACCCACTTTAAACGGTCAGATTTCAACTTTGTAGACTTATCGAGGACCTATGACAATTCAATAATTAAAAAAAAAAATAGAAAAAAACACGCTTTTGTAGTTAGCAAAACTAAAAAATAGAAAATAAATAATAGTTATTATTTATTTTTTATCAGAATGCTGACTGAAAATGTTTCCATAATTTCGTGGCAACTTGATAGTGACGTAAACATACGTCACTCCCGCAACGCGAGATAATGTTTTTAGACAATGACAAATACAATATCGGTACATAACTACCGGACTATGAATGATAGGCTGAGGAACGATGTGATATGAAAACGATGCCGTTTAAAAGAAGGTGTAGTGACAAAAATTGGAAAGAGTGTGCTTAGATGATTTGGTCATGGTAAAAACTTAAGAGGATGAATGAAGGATGGCTAACAAAACATATTTACAAGGCAGATGTGAGTGGAAACACCGGGAGGCACACGCCCTCGGACGACATGTAGTGACCATATTGGTGATGTTCTTCAGGTACGTAGTACCCGCAACCGCGATGTGTGTATAACCAGATGTATGGACGTAAACAAGGCAAAAGGAGTATGGAAGGATACAATCCTTCCATACTCCAGCTACGGCTGGTGGCGTTCTTTTCTGCCTACCCCTATGGAAAAATGCGTGAGCTTATGTACGCATCATCATCATCATCATCATATTAGCCGAAAGACGTCCACTGCTGGACATAAGCCTCCCCCAAAAGGGGGGATTTGCCATAATCGCCACGCTTGGCAGGCGAATTGGCGATCGCAGTATGGTGGTCAAATGCATAGAGAACGCTGCTGCCCATTCTCTAGTAAGTCCCTTAGTCGCCTTCTACGGCACCCACGGGAAGAAATGGGATGGTGCTATTCTTTTACGTCCGGCACCACACGGAACGATGTACGCATGTATGTATTTAACTAACGAAATTCTATTTTGCTTGAAGTCAGTAACACTAAGGGTGTGTCCAGACCTGGCGAATGCACCGCTCGTGAGCCGCTTGCGAACTGCGCGCGTGTTGCTCGCGTACAGTTACAGCCTACGTTTGGTGTGCCGATCTAGTGCAACTTTGGCAAGATGACTAAGACTACCATAGCTGTTTGTCTATTGTCACAAACGCTTAACACAGATGCATTTTGGTCGGAAGTGATCTTAAGTATGGACAGTTGGATGTTCATCCAATGCCAACCTAAGTTTAAGCTGGACCAATTCAATGTCCCATCCAGTCTACGAGCTATCCACGTCCAAGAATCTATCTTAAGAGTCACGTACTCCAAAGATAGCACAGATGCACTTGTGTCTAATCCGAACAAGTTGGTCTTTAGTTGAGCTAAGCTTTTATTTATAGAGAAAAGCTCAAGCGTTGAATTTTCTGCTAGAGTTCAAAGAGGAATGTTCTAACGTAATATTTTTATATGTTTTTGTTTTATACGGATTCTTTCTCTAAGAAGAGTTCTAATGATAAAAGAAGCGTCTAGGTTTAGTGTTTCTCAAATCATTAGCTAATAAAAACGTAGCAACTGAAATGGTGCGAGTGTTTTATGCGAATCATGGATGGCGTTTTAATTGTGTTCAGTTTCTTAATAGTTATTTTTTTTTTAAGTTTAAAATCTATCAGAGGACAGGCTATAATCGTAAAAGACAAATAAAAACTTTACTTATAACGAAAAAAAATGCCTACTTAAAACATACACATCTGCTAGGGGTGCGAGTTGTTCGAAAGAGATACCGCGGCCACTGGCACACAGGCAACTGAAGGAACACGGGTGGGTTTTAGTTAGTAAAAGTCTGACACACCCTCCTGCTTCACCAACAGCGGAAGAAGTTATTTGAAGATTTCCCACACTCAAAAAAAAAACATATGCATAACCACACGCCTGTTTACCCCGAAGGGTTAGGCAGAGATTTACTACATAGTAACACCAAGATTTCACCAGTTATGTTTAAATCCCATGTAATGGAGGTCGAGCCTATTGCCATCAACCGCTCACAAATCCAGGTTCTAAGCTGCAACTGGGAAATTGCTGATAGAAAAACCAAATGACACTTTGCCCGTCATGTGAATCTATCCAAGGACCTCGTGCTCATCAGTACCGCTCGCCACCCATATACCAACGAAGCAGTCAAATTAAGTACTTAAGTAAGCAGAAAAAATACAACTCACTTTTACCGAAAAAAAATACAGATCTAATCATTTAGGTCAGTGGTTACATTAGCAATTCTTGCGAACGTCCCAAATATCAGTTAACTTTTCCCCTGTAATGTCTTTGTTGGTTTCGTGCCAAACAATCGAATGAATGGAGTCTTTACTACGCTAGACTGGACTCTTAAAAGTTTAAACTTTTTTTACTAATTCCCGTTTAGTTTTAATTCGGCTAAAACATTTTAATTCTACCTTTTTATTTGACAGGTGTTTTTTTTTTAATTATTTTAGTCTTGAGACTCGTCTTAAACTTCAGTGTATATTTCTAAGATGTAATCTGTTAAGAAAGTTTTAGTTGCTACAAAATAAAAAATGTTCATTTTGTGTAAAAATAATCCATTAGATTATTAAAATACAAGTTACTCTGTCTGTCTATCTGCTACTTTTTCACGCGATACCTACCGAACCACTGAACCGATCGTTACGTTTAACAAATAGTTAGCCTGGAGATGGGCAATCAATCAAAGCGACTACCTATCTGACCTCCACAACCCAGTTAATCAAATCATTCAAAAGTCATTTATTCAAACTAGGCAGAGAGTTAGCTCTTTTTGAACATCAAAATTACATAAGACAGTCCCCCCAAAACGCCCGCCCTTCACACTAATGCTTTAGATGGGAAGAAGTGGCGCAACAAACTCCTCAGCAGCACGGCCGTCTGTTAAGTTAGAAGAACTTGATTCTAAACAATTGTAGGGAAATAACATTACGAAACAAAAAAAAACATTAAATTTGCTCTATGTCAGCTAGCACACGCCAATATACCAACAAAACATTGAAAACTGTAGGATTCTCAAGTAGAAATAAATGATAATAAAAAAAACGTAAAGAGAACTTACAATATATTTAAAAGCCCCCAGGCATAAAGGGCGTGCCTGCATACATTGCAATCCTGCAATATGTAATTATAGCTATAACTTGAAGTAACAAAAGTTAAACTAGGACCTTTGGACTAAAATTAATAAAAAGTTAATACAATTAACAATAACAAAACCATGGTCAGCAAGAAGACCAGTCACCACAAGCAGCACCCGTTCACGAGCATAACGCAAAGATCAGCCATTACCCCCTCGCCATATTTGAGGGAAGGAGGCAACCCGACCCCCCACGCTACCGCAAGCAGTGACATCTAAGGGAGCATGACTATACCCCTTGGTGAGACTGGTCACCAGACTTTCGGTCTTCTGACTGCCCGTAACGACTGTCAAAGATCCACGAATGACAACTCGGTCAGGCCCAGGGGTTTCGGTAAGTAAAGATGGTTACCCATCCACGGACAAATCGCGGCAAGTGTAGGTTAACCTTATCGATCAAGTCGTGTGGCTGTTATTACTTAGTCACGAGCCCCTAGCCAAATTTCATCCTGGATACATATTGTATGTAATAAAAAATAACAAAAACACAAACAAAATCACGGCAATAGCTAGCAATTGTATGAATTTAATCAGGTACATCAATAATGTAAATTAATTTAATTTGGTGTACAACAAAAATAGCCTCTTATTAAAAAATAACAACTGCACTTACAACAAATCCTTTCAACCACAAATTACATAACCATAACGTAACGTAGAACTTGGTAGTCACGGCTGCTAACTTGCCATTCCTCAGTTTCCTCCGCGAAATCTTCTTAATAACATAAATGCATCCACTCTGACAGGGTGTGCACGAAGTTGGGGAATTTCAAAGCCACCGAACTTCGTCGTCACTGCGAATAATGGCGTGCGTATTTCGGGATGCAGCTATAATTGATTAGGTACATGGAGGTTATATGATGTATTCAAGCTTTTCATGTAAGAGGGAATGGTGTAAACTATTTTAATCCACCTTCAAAAAGGAGCAGATTCAGATTTTTTCGAATCGGTATATAAATGGAGAAGTTCTGAACTCCGTCATTTATGTACCGATTGGAAAAATTCCTTACTGAATGGTCTCATCTCAATTTGGCTAAGTTCTAATAAGTGGTTTTTAAAATTATTTACTTAACAAGTGAAGGTATGTGAATTTGTGTGGGGTTGGCAAAAATATTGTTTTTATTTTTATTGAAACAAAAACAACAGAATTGCAAAAAAAAAATCACTACATAGTGAAACATACCTTTAATTTCGGAAGTCAGTGGCAAAAAATGAAAATACAAAACAAAAGACAGCGACTGCCGAAATAAAAATTATATTTTTTCTATTTTTTTTTTAAGTTGGTTGTTTTTTACTTCATTGGAGGGTCATTGATTTAATATAGTAATATTAGCCGCACGGTTCGATCGATCAGGTAAAGCTACGCTTGCCGCGGTAGGTCCGTGGATGGGTGACCATCTTTACATACCAAGACCCCTCCGTGCCTTGAAAGGCACGTTAAGCCGTTGGTCCCGGCTGTCATTTGTGGATCTTTGACAGTCGTTACGGGTTGTCAGAAGCCCGAAACTCTGACAGGCATTTTTACCTAGGGGTCTCGTAGTACCTAGGAACTGGGTTATGGAGGTCACATAGGCAGTCGCTCCGTGTAAAGTACTGGTATTCAGCTGCAACTGGTTAGACTGAAAGCCGACCCTAACATAGTTGGGAAAAGGCTAGGCAGATAATGATTGTCATTGATTTGTTTGGAAATAAAGGGAGGTTGGACTTGGTTGAAGTTAGTGGGGTCCAGGGGCGACAGATCCGGGGAAATCTGTCGCCCTCTACTTGTTTGGACCCGAGATGGCGGCGCGTAGTGTTCCACGCGCGCCTCTCTATGACGTAAGGGGGGAGTTTAACACCTCACTCCCCCCCTATCGCGACGTGGCCCGCAGAGGCGGGCCGGCACTAGCCGGGGATCGCGGAAGTCACATCAGTTCCCGTGATCCCCGGTGCAAGTGAGAGACGGAACACCGGGGTGGTTTTAGTCAGTAAGAGTCTGACAGACCCCTCCGCCCTCCCCGGGGCGGAGGACATCCATGAGGATTTCCCCCCGTAATCAAAAAAAAAAAAAAATGGTTGAAGTTAGTGAGAATGACTTAACATAAAATCATACCTGTATTCCTCGAAGGTTTGGATAGAAGTGTAGGTATATTACACCTACATTTTGCTAGTTATGTTTAAAAACCATGAGATAAGGGCACAGAAATCTTAATAATAAGGCAATAGAAGTCGCAAAGCCACGTGACCGTTCCCGTAGATAAGCTGATAAGCACTAAGATGGAAAGACGATATCCGACAAATAGGTGGCGTAACATGGAGAAGGATGACCCATGACAGGAGAATGGGGACGCCTTTGCGGAATCACAAAACGATTTTGATATCGGTGTCAAGTTAATTAGTTGTCAATAGATAAGTAAATAATTAAGTTAATAGGTTATATAATTAATATTACATATTCAATTTATTTTAATTGATTACATTTACATGTTTACTTGTTTAACCATATTTTGCAAAATTGTTAATAAAGGCTATAATAATACGTTCCCGTGGGATAATTTCCCACCTCCACGCGAACGTAGTCGCGGGAAAAGCTAGTTTAACATAAAGATCACTAATAATCCTTTAAGCACAAACAGGAAGTGGGAAATCGACTTAATCCTCGGTTTATTAAGGCCTTTTCAAATTAATTTGTTGTCAAATCTCGTTGTAACTATTTTGGTCAAACATCACAACGGCTAACATGGGGTATGACAGCGGATTAAGTTTTCAAAGACTTGATCGGGCTTTGTATACCGTCGTTAATTTTACCTGTGATTACAAATTAATTGTTTGTGTTTTCTCTTTCTATTTGAGACGTTAAATACTTTGTTATTGTTGTGATTAATTTAATTTAGTATTTTAAGTACATATATATTCTAAACTTAAAATTCAAAAGTTAAAAATTCTACTCATTAGAGAGTTCAGGACTTGCTTTTCAATAAACTAAAAACTCGCAGATTTTTATTTTACTTTTCTAAATGTATTGTTAAAAGTTAAAAGAGTCATTTAAAAAAACGCATTGTTTAAAAGACTTTTGATAAGATACTAATGCCCTTATTAAATTGATATTTATTTAATTAGTAAAAACAAGTTTCTTTACAGTATTATTCTTCTGTAATACAATAACTACAATACCTATCTTTTAACAAAGCATCTTCATAATTCAGACAATTTTTTCATAAATTAATATTCTAATCTAAAATAACAGCTTCTAAATTACAACAACAGGCAGAACAAGATAATATGCTGAAATGGGAAATGCTTAGTCGTGAAAAGTTTGACGTGAACGTTTTGAACCTAGTAATATGGCGGTGTCGCTGCTAAAATGTAATTAATGCAATCGATGCCACGCTCGTCAGTATTTCAGTCAGCTTGTTACACTCGTGATATACCCGTTGATCAGTGGCAGAAGCTTTGCTTATGTCGCAAACCCTACAAAGCCATTGAATGCTTTGAAACAAATCGTCTTGAAGACTTAGGTAAGAAGCGCCAAATACACAAAAAGTCTCCCAAAGCCGCCATACACGGTATGTATATGAAGTATTTGGGCGACTTTTGCGTCGCCGAAAAAAAGTTTAGTTAATTGTTGGTTGTTAGTTGGATGTTGTTAGTTAGTTGGTTCACTTTTGCGTGTGTGCAGATACAAGGATCAGGTCGTCTCTACACGGTGTGACCGGGTTTTTACGCTAGTCATCAGAGAACTCACGAAAGAAAACTAAAGAAGTCTGGGTCGCTGTCGCTGGATACGGTGAAGAGCCTAATACCTACCTATCTAGTTTTAGTCGGCATGAGGTAAGTTTATTTTTTGTTATTACTTTTTCCCTTGACAGCTGAGAGTTATGTGTTAGTGAGCTTTTCTGTAGATATGTAAATTTTATCAGAGAGGAAATAGATTACACCTATCTATTTATTAAATTTTTCCAACAACTCATGTTGAAAAAATTTAATAAATAGGTCGAGTTGAGATCGAAATAAATAATATATAGATAGTTTTCGTGAGATTTTCGATTGAGTAATCGATTACACCTTTGCACTAAATAATTAACTCAAAGTAACTAAATGCACTAAATATATGTATATGCAATATAGTGCACATTATTACAGCCATATTAATAAATAAAATATCAATTAATTACTGAAAAACCAATATTAATTATTATCGATTTCATATCGATCAAAATCAGTCTTCTATTTTTAGTCTATGTCACTGGCTTGACAGCTGACTGACATTGACATTAGACGCTTGCCGACTGCTCATGTTTGCTTACTCGTTTTGTGTTTTCCGATGCGTTTTGAGTGCTTTCCCGATTATTCTTCATTTTTCACGACCACTGCTTTGTATTTTTCGACTCTTACAAAAGAACATATTTTGCACTTCAGTAATCAGCTGTTAGTTAAAGATTGTATCATAACCTCACTTTTACTTAAGCTCTTATATCGCTGTTCTCTGATTGACAAAATCCGCAGAATTTTCAGTGAAAAGTTGATAATATTTATGCTATTAATTGACACCACTTTCATCTTTTTACATCTAGGCCCAAGATTGTAAGTAATCGTTTCAGTCTCCTTTTATTTTATGGTCTACGTTTATTGTGCAGATTTCCAATAAAATAAAATAAAATCATCATCTTTTCCCTCCAGTCTAACCAGATGCAGCTGAATACCAGTATTTTACATGAAGCGACTGCCTATCTGACCTCCACAACCCAGTTACTGGGTAATACGATACCCCTAATACAATAAAATATAAAATCTGCTTCGTTTATTAACTTCCATCACAGATATAGTATTTTTTATGTATGTTGGCTTGTAATACTTGTATTTGGCTGCAAAATGTGATTGATGTATTCAATGCTATGCTCGTCTCCATGTCTGTATTTCAGTCCACGTAAAAGGGTTATAGATGTGTATACGGGAGTTTTTGTATGTTTTTTTGCTCATTGCACTCCACTGAAAGGCGTTGGTGGGTTGTGTTTGTGAATTTTATCTTTAGTAGTTTCTTTCTGTACAAAAACGAAACAAATGTTTTTAGTTTTATTTATTTTGGAATAAAACAAAACTTAAATAGAAACATCACAAAAATCTTAACAGGTTTGTCTGGATGTTGATATATGCAGAGCCAAAACTCAACGGATTACTTTTCAGACGCAGGGAAAAAGTATTTTCATGTCTTATGTTTTCGTGTTTCTAATTAATATATAATAAAGAAACACGACCTTGCATTTATTATTCCGGTCCCATTTTATAACATTTTCTTTGAACATAAATTATCTATGTTGGTTATCCAGTGTCCTTTAGGAGATCGGCATCGGCACCTACTTATTTGTGGAGCCGATATCGAGGACACACTGTTTGAGCACGATCGTAGTAATCGAATAGTCTACACTAGACGACTCGGACAAACGCTTCTGTCACAGAATAGTATCTGCAGAAGGTCTGCTAATACAAGTAGCGAAAATGTACGCACACATTGACGCCAACGAACGGCAATTTTAAACTAATGCCAATACTTGAGTCCACACTCGACGATGTGATGGATGTGATGGTCGGGGTGAACGTGCCACGCTCGCGTGCGATTCGAGCGCACGCCGTGGAGCGCGCCGATTCGAGCGCTGTTGGTTCTTTTATAACGCTCAAAGGCGCTTCAGTCGTTTGGGGCATTCAGTGTGTACGTTTGCGTGTAGATCGGGCGATAGGGCAATGTGGATGTTCAGCTGAACTTAATCTAGCTAATCCATGGATCGGCATTGGAGCCCGCGCCAGGATCGCGGCTTTCCTAAAACAGATAGTGCAAAAGAAACTACGATCTCTGAGCGCTGGATCGTCCGGATATAGACCCAGCTTATCGTGAGAACCGTGTCAATGTGTGGGTGCATTTTAGCTCCTTGTATGGAACCGACCTTCTGTACCTTTCTATTTTGGGATTTGGTGTAGGTATGTTTAAACTATCGAGAGGTCGAGGCAATTTCTGTGTAAACCTTATCTTTGTAGAGTTCAAGGGTCTTCAACCTTTATTGTAGTTCTGTCGAAATATTCAATGTCTGTGAGTTTAATGCTAATTCATAGAAATATTCTTACAAGTAAAATGTAAAAGAAGTACAATGTTCTATTTTTTAAGAAAATAACAAGGACGGGTTGTTAATTTCTTTAAAAAGAAAGAATAATAGCAAAAATAACATTGAATGGGTTATCCATCTATTTTCTTTTTGCATTCATGAAACTTTAACCGGATTTTCCTGTGGTTGCCTTAAGAAAACTTAAAGCCAGGGGGTCAGTCCATGGATGGGTGATCATTTTTACATACCAAGACCCCTCCGTGCCTCGGAAAGCTTATTAAGCCGTTGGTTTCGACTATCATTCGTAGATATTTGACAGTCGTTATGGGTAGTCAGAAGCCCAAATGTCGGAAAACCAATCTTAGCAAGAGGTATAGTGTCACACAGTAGCTTCACTGTGGAGGTAAGAGGTAATGTCTCCATGTTTCCTGTCCCCATACAACTCATTTTGACAAGGCCTCAGGTCCACTGTTTTTTTAAATGTTAAGCTATAAGTGTTTTCTATACGTCCGCTTATGATTTAAAAAAATATCACATCACGTTCATACCGAAAAATGTGCCTAAATTTGTATAGGGAAATGAGTCACCTGCGACTCATGAACTTATTCCAAAAAGTTCTTGTGAGTCACATATGACTCACTGGACAGGGAAGTTGTTAAATACTGGTAGTCAGCTGCATCTGGTTAAACTGGAAGCCAGAACCAACATGTTGTTGAGAAAAGGCAAAAACATTGATTTTTTTCGTCACAACATTTATATATAAATAACACCACTTTCTAAATATATGGCTCGCGTATATATTTTCATCTCGATTCAAACCTTCAAACACCTAGAAACAAAAAAATTGATAGCGAACTATTATCTTATTACAAATTCGACTTTACCTGAACTGTCTCACTTCAACCGTCACTTGTCTACAAAACTAAACAACAAATGACAAGCTATTTTCATTTCTTGTTTAGTTTTTTTTACAGAAGGTCATTCTACTACATATGCGGATGTTGCTATAATTAAACACATATTTAACGTATGGGGGAAATCGCAAAATGCTATTGGAATCTTCTGTGATCTCTCCAAAGCCTTTGATTGTGTGCACCATGAGACGCTCTTGCGTAAACTACGTTATTACGGTGTCAATAAAGAAGCTTTAAACGTAATAAATTCTTATTTACAAAATAGATTCCAATGTGTAGAAGTTAATAAAGTAAAATCATACGGGCTACCAGTTCAGTTAGGTGTGCCTCAAGGCTCAATACTCGGTCATTTCTTGTTTTTAGTGTATATTAATTACTTATCATTTTACTTAAAGGGTATTTGTGATGTATTGTTTGCAGATTTATTTTCCTTCTCATATTTTACGGCAATAGCTCTCAATGCCAAGAAAACTAAATGTGTAAAGTTTGCCTTACCGAATGTTAGAAGTCTAGGGTCCCAACATCGTCTTAAATAAAGAGGTGCTTGAGACTGTAGATGCGGCAGTTTTTTTGGGCATAACAGTAGATGCTAAACTTCAGTGGGCATTACACATATCAAGCCTAGCAGGGAGGCTCAGTTCAGCTGCCTACGCCGTCGGAAAAGTAAGACAATACACTGACGTCGATACAGCTCGTTTAGTCTACTTTAGTTATTTTCACAGCGTTATGTCCTACGGTATTCTGCTGTGGGGCAAAGCTGCTAATATTAAAAAAAAAAATCTTTGTGCTTTAAAAACGTGCTGTTCGAGTAATTTACCAGCTAGGTGCCACAGTTTCGTTGAGGGACTTTTTTTAAAATATTGGTGTTCTCACGGTGGCATCACAATTAATCTTTGCCAATATCTTATATATTAGAGAAAATATACACTTTTACACTAAAAACAGTGAAATTCACACTGTAAACACTAGAAATAAGGACAAACTACGTGCTCCCTTTCACCGGCTTCATAAGGTTCATAATTCATTTGTTGGGTTTGGTATAACCTTTTTTAACAAGCTTCCCTCTGCTTTGCTAGATTTGCCTTTTGATGCGTTTAAAGCTCAAATAAAATCCAACCTGTGTTTAAAGGCTTACTATTCCATCAACGACAATTACAAGATTAGTTGGTCGCTGTAATTAACTCAAGACAATGTTAATGTTCTTTCTCCAGAATTAGCCTAGAGACAGGTTATATGGGTTCAAATAATTATTTATATTTTTTTTTATTGACTGTAAGTATTTTTTAAATTATAATCTATTTTTTCATTAGTTACTCATAACAGTATTTTTTTATGATGAGTCTCATGGCATTATGGTTTTTTTTGGGTGGGAAATCATCAAATAAGTTCTCCCGCTCTGGGTGGAGCGGGAGGGCGTGTCAGACTTTTACTGACTAAAACCTACCCGTGTTCCCTCAGTTGCCTATGTGCTCGTGGCCGCGGTATCTCTTTCGAACAACCCGCACCTCTGGCAGGCATCGGCCCTTGTAGGCCCCGTCAGTTGCTGCTGACATCTCTTTGAGGCGCGCGTGGATCACAACGCGCCGTCGACCCGGGCTTGGTCCTTACCGGACAGCGAGCTACCCATTACTCGCCGTCCGCAAGCCCGTGCCTACGGTGGCCGGGAATCAGCCTGGGATTCCCGATGCCCAGGGCGTCTCCTGCGAAGGCCACGGCTGTGAGGGCGCATGTACTGCATCTCCCGCACGTGCGCCGCTTCCCTCTTTGCGAGCATAACTGCTTCGCTGCGATTGCTAGGCATGCACTCTCGCTCCGTACCATGGCCTGGACCAGGGTCGGACGCGAGAGATCGCCGCCGCCGTTCACCTCCACGAGGACACGGCGGTGCTCCGCCCAAGCCGGGCAGATTTCCACCGTATGCTCCACCGTGTCCTCAGGGTGATCTTCGCAATGGAAACACCCGGGCGTTTCCTCCCGCCATATCCGAAACAGGAACCTCCCGAAACAGCCGTGTCCGGTGAGGACCTGTGTCAGGCGGAAGGTGAGGACGCCATCCCGCCTCTCAAGCCACTACCGCAATCGTGGCGTGCCCAATGGCATTATGGTTAACTAGCGAGCAACAAGTTCGACATGCTCCCGTAGATGTCACTGCTTGCGATAGCGTTGGGGATTGGGTCCTTCCGTCAATTATAGCGATGGGGAAATGGCTGATCTTCGGCTTATGCTCGTGAACGGGTGCTGCTTGTGGTGACTGGTCGTCTTGCTGACCATGATTTTGTTATTGTTGCTAATATTACCTAACTGTTTATTTATTTTTTACATCGATGGTCCTAGGTTATCATTTGTGAACATAAACAGCATTGCATATGTAAGCTATCACGCCATTTATACCAGCACGCTTTTATTTTGGTAGTGTGCTTTGTTTACTTTTTTATTTTTTGTGCTTGAGTCAAGTTTTCATTTTATTTGTTGGTATATTAGCATGGCCAGTTGACATATGACAAATTATTTAATTTCCGTGTCGTGTAATGTTGATTACTTTGCCTAACTATGTATAGAATCAAGTCTATCTAACTAAACAGATATCTGTGCTACTGGGGAGTTTGTTGCGCCACTTCTTCCCAGCTAAAGCACTAGGAAGTGGTGAAGGGCGGGCGTTTTGGGGGACTGTCTTATGTAATTTTGACATTCGAAAAGTGCTGATTCTCAGCCCAATTTGAATAAATGACTTTTGATTTTGATTTTCATTTTTATTTATAACTCATACCAAATTGATTCGGCTAAATAGTCGGTTCACACAAATTAACCAGCCCGAATAGGGCGAATCGTTTCTTTAAAATATATAATATTTTCTACTAAATATACATACACACACACAATAAATTCAGGATAAGTTTTTATCCAGTGCGCAAACTGTAACCATGATTTCAGCATATCATTGTAGACCCCCAGCGCAGATATTTTTCGTCGGTTATCCAAAAATTGTTTCATAGAAAAGTGTAATACCTACGTGGTCAAAATGTACGGAAAAGCTGATTTTTTATTGTATACCGATGAAAAATTTCTACTGGATACATTTTTTCTCTATCTTCTCTTCATTCTTTTTTTTGTACTATAAGTGTACTTATGGGACCTAGGCTACCTAGAGTTTAGAAGAGGTGTCCCTCTCCCCAACCCCTCAGGGAAACAGGGCGTGATGTTTATGTAATGTTAATATTTTCTATCAGCGACTTGCATGAAGTTAATTTATTTGTGGGCAAATCGACAAATCCAGAAATTCGTGTTAGGCTACTGGCACGTTTTGAATAAAAACGTTATGGAAACAACGAAAAGTTTAGTAGTAAGTTTAGTTTATTACATAAAATACAAAACGTTCCATTGACAAAGTCCACCGCCGCATAAGTCTATCTGTCAGTTTGCGATAAACTCAAAAACGACTGAACGAATTTTCATGCGGTGCAAGAGACAGAACGATTAATGAGGAAGATTTAGGTGTATAATTTGTTAAGATTTTGTGTAGGTTAATGCGGGCGAAGCCACTGGCCAAACCTAGTGTTATTTTAAAGTGACGCCCAATTCAAGCGAGTTAATTCGTGCGAGTCGACTAATAAGCCGTTGATACCTTCACAGGATCTTGTATGTACAGATTAGGGTAATGAGATTACCTACTCAATCCTCCATTCATTCAATTTATATTCATTGAATCGTACAGAACATAAGGGATTAGCGGCAGCGAGTTATTTATAGACTGAATAACTGAACGATTTTAGCACAGCGCTTGTTGTGGTAAATTTTAACCGGTTTTTGATTTGACTGAACAAAGCCAGCTATACGATGACTGATGCATGCATGCCGTCAGTTGGGATAGGTCAGCTTAAAGCTGCAATAGCTCTTTCTTTAAAAGGCCTTTCCCGACATGGCCCTGCATAGTTAGACTCAAGTAAATCCTAATAATATACCTCCTTATTTATAAATGTTGCTTAAAGTTATGTAATAATAAGCGTGTGTTTAAGTATATTTTGAGTACTTTTAAACATCTTTGAACATTACGCAACGTTTATAAATAAGGGGAATAATATTTGGACTTTAAGAAGACCTCATGGTCTCTTTTTAAAGTCCAAATCCTCGGTGTTTGTTTCGGCATTTCTTTTCAGGGATCAGTTAGCTACGAAATGTGATGTGTGGAATGTGGATTAGGATATGTGAAGGGTGCGCGTCTTGGGGGACTGTCTTAAGTATTGTAATGTTTGAAAAGTGCTGATTCTCAGCCTAATTTGAATAAATGACGTTTGATTTAGATTTTTGCTTTTGAACGCCGAGCAGGGACGCCCGACAATTAACGGGCCGCAGGACCGCGGCATTACACATCATATTGTTAAAGAAAATAAGCTAGATGGACCCGTCAATTCCTTTCTGACTATCCATGAGAAGAAATGGCGAAACAACCCCAAGTGTCAAAGTCTCTTTTAAAGTCCAGACATAATCTTGGTCAGATCATATGAAGCCAAGGTAATTTTTTTTTTTTTGTTGGTTGGGGCTTGGTCCTTAGGTACCGGACAGCGAGCTACCCATTGCTCGGCATCCGCAAACACGGACGGTGCGGACGGCGGTTACGGTGGCTGGGAATCAGCCTCGGATTTCCGACACCCAGGGCGTCTCCCGCGGAGGCTAGGGCCGTGAGGGCGCATATACTGCCTCTCCCTCACGTGCGCCGCCTCCCTATTCGCAAGCATCACTGCTTCGCTGAAGGAAGCGATGGCTACCCATGCACTCTCGCTCCGTACCATGGACCAGAGTCGGACGAGAGAGATCGCCGCTGCCCATCGCCTCCACAAGCACACGGCGGTGCTCCGCCTGAGCCGGGCAGACCTCCACCGTATGCTCCACCGTGTCCTCAGGGCAATCTTCGCAATGGAAACACCTGAGCGTTTCCTTCTGCCTTATCCAAAACAGGAACCTCCCAAAACAACCGTATCTGGTGAGGAGCTGCGTCAGGCGGAAGGTGAGGACGCCATGCCACCTCTCAAGCTACTCCTCAAAGAGGGGACTTACCGCCGCAATCGTGGCGTGCCCAGCACTATGTGTTGACAATCGCAATCTCCACGTCGCCTTGCGATCCCGCCGGAGCTCTGTCCACTGTGCCGTGATTTCCCGCAGCAGCGGAGTGACGCCCCGGCGTTTGGCCTCCATGCGCCACTCCCAAGTGTGCGCGAGGACTTTTGCCTCCAGTGCCTGAAGTAGTATTTTGAGGAAACACCACACACATTTGAGTGGTCCAGTCCGGTCAGTGCAAGCATTAGTCAGAAATCGTGTAGCTCAACTCAGAACTGACCTGATTTTATAGTAGTACTGTTTCAGCGCCAAGTAATTCGTCTGCCAATTAAGTTATTGGCTTATTAAGGTTTAATCTAATATTGTGTAATGAGACTTAGCCATTCGATCATGGATTATAATTGGCGTATTAATGTCTTATCATGTTAGTTCCGGCATGTCCTAGTTCCAAACATTCAAAGACATGTGACATCTAGCTACCCGGACTGGGCCCGCGTGGTGGATTATGGCCCACTCCCTTTCACATAGAGGAGGCCTATGTCCCAGCAGTGGGAATATTATAGGCTATTCTGGTATGTTACATACATTGACTGGACTAAGGTTACTCTCAACTCACCATGCAGATTTGTGTATGAGATGGTCCCTTGAAGAAATAACCACAGAGTTATATTTGATCATTGATGTTTTATAATATCAACAGCTGTCTTTATTTAATATAGGTATAGTAGGTTGTTTACCACTGTGGAACATAAATTGGTCAGTGTAGGAGCAGTTTTGTTTTGGGTATGACATCTCGCAGTTGGCCGTGACTGCTCAACCGGACTTGTAGGAGCAGTCCTTACACTATGTTACATAATTATACAGTTACATTGACTAACAATACTGCCATTTCCTTGGATACAGTACATGATTCTGAATGCCCCTGCATTGATGAATTTTTTCGGCTTATACACCGAGAAATTTTAATGGTTGTTTTCCTGCGGCAGAACAACTTGCTGTAAGGAGTACTTTCGAAGTTTAGAGTAAAAGTAAAAACCAAGATTTTTTTCTTTTAAAATTATTTTTAAAATATTCATCAACTCGATAAAACATACATATTAGTAACACTAGAGATAACTTGTACGTACTACTCGAATCGCACGCGCCGTTGACAAAGGGAACAGCGATGCATAAAAGTTAAAGCAAAATAAACTCTCGCACTTGGTGATTTTTCACAATGGTTAATCTGCCATTTTTTGTTTCTAATATTTTATTTGTGTATAAAACGATTGTATTACCAAGACAAAACCATATCGCTGCGGGAAAACAACCATTATAATTTCACGGCGTATATCTTCGGTTATAAAAAAAGTGTTTTATAGAAAAGTGTATCGTAGAGCTATTTTTATTTTATTTTATTTTTAGGTACATAAATGTTTTGTAGTACATGAGGGACTTACGATGTATGCATAATTATTTACATGGTGTAGGTACGACGATTTTGTAGGGTAAATCACTGCTCCCTTAGCTAAATCACTGAGTAATCTGTATTTAGGAGAGGCAGTTTCGACTCCCAATTTGAGTATCACATTATAATCGTGTTAATAAGCTCTTGGAGTTTATAATGTAACACAAAACACAATAGTAAAAATAAACCAAATTAGATTTAAATAACCGAACAAAAATGTCAACGCAGGGGTTCTAGAACCATGATCTGAATTCATAGTTTCAGTTTCCGAGTTGATGTCCCTAAGTAATAATAACATGTGTTACTTACTCGCCTTTAATGTAGTTGTGTGTATTGTTAACAAGTACCAAATAGATACTCGACGGTAATGACGTAGTAGTTGCTTAATAATTCCTAAATTACTTTCAAATACTCTCATTAATATCTAAATAGTATTCTTTGTATTTATTTTCCCACAATAAGTAATTTATTTGATTTTTAAACGAATAATTCAGTATCCTTAACATATTGAGTAATTTACTGACAGTTGATTTGAAGATGGCGGTTAAGTGTGTAAAAGGGAGGCAAATCATTTTTTAACATGCATTTCTACTGTGAACTAGTGATAAGGACGTTACCCTGTCTAAATACAGATTGGGTTTGAATTATAGTTCGTATTTAATTGTGTAAAACCTGCTACTGAGTATCAGTATGCTATCGGTGCACGGAGCTGTTGGCTAAATGATAACAGCCACATTGGTCGATCGAAAGCTAAGCTAAGTGGATTGGTGACCACCCTTTTTATGCCGAAATCATTCCATGCCTCTTTCAGCTGTTGGCCATGGCTGTCATTCTTTCATTTTTTACAGTTATTATGGGTTGTCAAAAGCTCAATATTTTGACAACCAGTCTTACCTATAAGAATCGTAATACCCTGTAACTGGTTCGTTGAGTAAAATAATAGTATTCTGCTGCATCCGGCAAGACTGGAGCCGACCCCAACTTTAAGTTTGAAAAGGGCTATGCAGATTGATTGTGTTTCTAGCGGTCTACCTAAAATCTGACATACCTACGTCAAAAGCTGTATAAGAAACCTCCATCAAATGAATATCGAATTGACATCGAGACTTGCAAACATGGCTGTACGGATTTGGATCAAATTTGACACACAGATAGCTTATAACCTGGATTAACACAAAGGATACTTTATATATTCTTATCCCAAAAGTACGTTCCCGTGGGATATTTACCAACATCTACACGAAATCGTGGGCAAAACTTAGTTTTATATATATCACTTACTGGCACAAGGAAAAATAAGGAAGTCTGAGATCGCTAACCAAGCGTAAGCGTTGTTGTCAATAATGCCGATCCTCAAGATGATCAAAAAGGTCTCCGTACCTATATGAGAAGAGGCATTTAGCCAATAGTGGGATTATTTCAAGCATGTACAGTACTTATTGTTGATAAAGAGATTGTCAATTGCACGAAGCTATTTGGCTACTTTTCGAATATTTATTTTTGTATCGTGCGTTTTGTTTGTGCAGAATAAACAGTGTGCGTAGTCGCAGCGGAAACATATCGAATTTCTTCATTTCAGTTTAGCAGATATTTAGTGTATGACGTCGTGTAATTGTATATAGTAAATACAAATTTGCGCATCCAACCATTGGGGAGCTATTCAACAAAAACTGTTTCCGCTGGAACTACGTCATCTTAGCGGCACTTTCTTTTTCCTATGAACGTACAAGACAAAAAATACATTCAATAAATTAGTGTGTAACGAGAGTAGTGAGATAGAGTGAGTTTCGTACCCACTCAAACTTGGTTGGTTTATCCATGTATTACGGTTGTTCTGGTATTTATATTATATCTCTTTAATTATTTAGTATAATGAGTTGAAATTTTGCGTGTTAATAGTTGCATTAATACACTAAATATCGGAATATGTTTAATTCTACTTTTCCATTAAAAAATCCTACTTTCGGATGTCATACAATATAGTGGTCTAGGCGTAGTAAATTATGCCATTGCTCTTTAATTACAAAGAGCACATGAACAAAACTTGGTAAGACATTGTAAATTCTAAAAAATTACAAATAAACGTTATAAGTTAGGCTCTAGACTTTCTCTAGACTACTTGGACCTAATAACCTTATTTTACTTTTACGTGTATATGTTCTGAAGGGTACATTTTTTCCAAATTCTGCTTTCACACACTTTATACACAAATTCAAAGCAACGTGCGGAAAAAATTACAACTCTGCACTAAACTGTTTTATATGATTCACATCAAATAGCCAAACGTCAGCGCAGCGGAAACTTGATTATCTCCGCAGTGTAATGACACACAAATTTCATTTAAACATACACATTTACCTCTCTTTACACACTAATTATTAAATGTATTTTTTTGTCTTCTACGTCCATAGGAAAAGAAAGTGCCACTAGAATGACGTAGTTCCAGCGGAAACGGTTTTTGTTGAATAGCTCCCCAATGATTGGATGCACAAAGGAGACAATGTTTTTGGGCTCACTAGTAAACGGTATCGTATATTAATTATATTACAAATAAAAAAAATATTATCTCATTATAATTAATATACCAAAAATTATTTATAAATCTAAAAATGTGTTATGGCAAAAAAATAGGTTTATTTTAACGTGTAAATGAATCATATGTTACTATGGTGTACAGCAGTAATAATAATGGCTTTAAATGCGTTTAAAGAGAAAATTTGTACAGTGAACTTGTATTTAATGCTGTTATTAACCGGTTAACGCAAATATCGCGTAACGTTAAACATCACCCTGGAACAAAACGTAATTAATAAGCCCGTTGTAGACGCTCTGTGAACTTTTTTTATCAGTTTCACATTTGTTTTCACACAGTTTGACACTGACAGAGATGAGCAAAACTAAACATTCCAAACCATTTAGCCTCTTAAGTAGAAATGCACAATTTGAACAGAGTGAGAGTTCAATTTGCCAGTATTGATGGTAATCTTCCAGAGTTGAATAATTTTCCTCAATTGACATTCCAAGTTCTAATTCTATTTGCTCTAGGAATTTATCAAATCCAACAGTCTCATTCATACTATAGAGAGCATGTCATTCCTGCAGATAATTCAAAATTGAGGTTTACCAACAACCTGTCCATGATTTTGGTCCAAATGATTATCATCTATGAGGTAAGATACAATCAAGGCTCACAAGTAGGAAAACTTATAATATTTATATACTAGTTGACACCACCCCATTAATTAGTGACACTAGGGCTGCTCTTGCTGGATGCTGTCGTAATTGTTTAGTAGGCAGACGCACTGTCGGCTGCTGACTACACGTGATTTCTGTTGTGTGGTTTTTATGTTGGGCATGGCATCAAGGTGAGGTTGAGCCACTTGCATCTTTTTTAGATGAAATACAGCGTTTAACGTGATTCTAGTCGACATTTTTTCCATAAAAACTTCGGGAGTGTATTACTCCACTGTTCGACAATGTACTTCAGAAATTAAACATGGTATGGTTTTGTCTCATTATTAATATTGTCTGCGTGGAAACAGAATATTATAATAAAAAGCTGTTAAAAAGTTATGACCCCACAAATATTAATTTTTCTTGCTAATTTGACCTAACTTTGGACGTGTTTAAGTAACAAAAGAAGTGTAAAATCTCCAAAAGCAAGTCGATACCGACAAAGCTCAAATGTCGAAGAGTTCAATCAGTTTTATTGGTTATTGATTTATGCAATTGTTTTTTCATAAAACCCGATCTTCCGAAGGACTTTTCTTAATTTTTACGCGCCGGTTTTACTATAAATGATTCTACATCTCACTCAATAACATTGTGCGTGTAAACTAGCGTATGATGCTCATCACTAATACTACCTCTGTCAGACAATGCCTAGTGAGACAGTGTGCTTTTTACCGTGGCCCACCAGGGAGTTGGAGCCCACGACTAGATTCTCCTTAAGAGATAACTTGGAAATTGATGATGATTAACAGTGTAAATACTTCTTGTTACGTACCTATAATGTATTTTTTTTCTTCTTACATAACCAGCTTAGAACATCAGCTTATTATTTTAGATGTACTATCAATGGCCGGGAAAAGCCGCGCTGTTTCAGAATGAATACATTTAATCCATTTTCATGAATCAGTCTATCAAATCGTGAAAATCACATCAAAATCTGTCACGTACCAGAGACGTGACTTTGTATTATACTGTTTAGTATTAAACATTGCACTATTTTAACTTAAAATACCAATAACACCTATGCACTCAATAGACAATCGCTCTTGTGAGATTTTAGGTTATTATGAGAGTCATGTTTTGACTGCCGTAATTCATAGTACGTATTCCGGTTTTTATTGAATAGCTCCCCAATGGTTGAACGCACAAATTTGTATTTACCATATGCAATTACATGACGTCATACATTAAACATAACGTCATATCTGCTAAACTAAAATGAAGAAATTCGACATGTTTCCGCTGCGACTACGCACATGAATAAACAATTTTCTTTCTTCTTTCTAAGAGTTAGAATTTAGTGCATCATCTGCCTCGCCTTTTCCCAACTATGTTGGGGTCAGCCTCCAGTCTAGCCGGATGCAGCTGAATATCAGTATTGTACATGGAGCGACTACCTATCTGAACATGACGAGCCACTTACTGAGCAACACAATACCCCTTGGTATGACTGGATGTCAGACTCTCGGTCTTCTGATGACCCGTAACGACTAGCATAGGTCCACGAATGGCAGCCGAGACCAACGGCATAACCTACTTTCCGAGGCACGGAGAGGCTTTGGTATGTAAAGACGGTCATCTGTCCATGGACCAACCGTGTCAAGCATAGCTTAACCTGATCGATCAACCTGTGCGGTTATTATTACTTAGCCACACGTGTATCTAAATTCGTACTCTTGAATGGGAGCCCCCAATCAAGGGTAAACGTATCTAAACTATAGTTTAGATACGTTTGATATTTCGGACAAAATCAGCCACCCATGTTCATCTATTTGTAAAATATGTAACTATTTGAGCGTGTAGCCTTATTGTGTTGTGGTATGCATGTTTGTTTATTAGATCGGATATTTACAGATGAACAGAATGCGTTTGTTTTGCATCATAATTAGAAGCGGTGTTTGCTCACAAATTTAATAGGTTTCGTGTGTAAAATACCTAGGGATAGTAATTGATAAACATCTGATGTGGAAAGTGCAAATTGATGCACTCGTAAAAGGTATTTGAAAACGTTAAGTTTAAAAAAGTGGAACCTGGCTATAGAAAAATAAAAATGAACAAATGAAGAGTACTAATTCAGAAATAAATCAATACTTAGGTATAAAAATGGTCTAGATATAGCTGTGGTGGCATGCCTGTGTACCATGCGAGTGCCAGGAACACCTACAAAATTATAATGCAATTCTCTTAAAGACCTTTCTTTTGATACCATACATGTACCATGTACAGACATAGCCCGAAGAATTGCCAAACTTAAGTGGCAGTGAGCAGGGCACATTGCTCGCAGAACAGATGGCCGATGGGGCTGAAAGGTTCTGGAGTGGCGACCGCGTACCGGAAGATGTAGAGTGGAAAGGCCTCCCACAAGATTGTGAAGGCCGCGGAAATCCGCTGGATGTGGGAAGCACAAGACCAGTCGAAGTCGAGGAGCCTGGGAGACGTCTTTTGGCTGAAATTATGATGATGATGATGTACCGTTTGTACAAAAAACCCTGGTGATATTCTGCTGTTGCCGTGTACTCAGAATGTAGCCTCGTCCGTATGAGGCAGCTGTTCATTGTTTGGACACTACTACGCTTCCATAGGCATGTTAAAAAACTGGCCCGCCATTCATCCAGAACGTTTAAGTGAAATCAGCCAGCAGTACCATTCTTCTTTTGCATTTCTTGGGTCATATCTCTACTCAAAATTCTAATCCTACAATAGAAGTATAGTCACTTTATTGTACCACAGCTGTAAATGTGACGGCTGCGCCCCAAAATGTATGGCCAAATGGAAGACATTTTGCCAAATAGTCGTAATAGATGACATACCAATAAAACATTACATGCGAGCACCATTCCAGCCATTCTCACTACAAACATACACACCAACAGCACTTAAGCCTCATAATTTAACCACCTTGACCTTGTCATTTAAGAGTATTTCTAAATCCATATCTTTAGTTAGTTTACTTTTTCATTACATTTGTACTTAACTTTTCATTATAATTTTCTTCTTTTGTTTTAATTTTTCTAATGATTAACTTTACCTAAATAAGTGAAGGGGTCTAGGAAATTTTTTATGAATGTAGCACCTAGGCTCCTATGTAATCCGTAACATTTTTTAGGTAAATAGCAGGCCACTCAGGAAGTATTGCGGAAAAAGTTTTTGTGTATGAGACTGGCCAGTTATAATCTATTTTGAAAATATGATTATTTGTAAGTAAAACTAGGTACGTTCCAATTTAAAAATTTCCCTCCATACTGTTTGCGAGCTGATTTAAATTATCGTGTCTCATAAAAAAATGGATCTGCATCGGGAACATTTTCGCGCTATGATTTTTACGATTTCAAGTGTCGCCTGAAACCGGACGAATCGTACGATAGACTTCAAATGGCATTCATGGATGAAGGTCCTTCTAAGGCAATCGTGTATCGTTAGTATAACGAATTCAAGCGCGGTCGACTAACTTTGAGGGATGAAGAACGAAGTGGTCGCCCTTTGCCGGCTGTTACAGAAAAAAACGTGCTAGCAGTGAAAAATTTAATCCATGACAATAGGCGAGTTACGTTTCAAGAGATTCAGCACATACTTTAGATTGGATCGAGAAGCTTTCATGAAATTCTACACGTGCATCTTCGCGGGAGGAGGATAGTTTCAGGCTGGGTGCCGCACAACCTCACCGATGCTCAGAAGCAGGCCTGGGTCGAATGGTGCCGTGATATGATAAACAAATTTGAAGCAGGCTTGTCTCGGCGTGTTTACGACATCATTACAGGTGATGGGAAGGAAACAAAGCGCCAGTCGACGGTTTTGGGTGTTTCAAATCGAATCAACGCCTACCAAAGTGAAGCGATCTAGAAGCGGGGTGAAGATTTTAATCGCGAGCTTTTTCAATTTGACTGGCTACTTGGTGTCAATTCATTTACGGAACCAAAGAATAATCAACGCTGAATGGTATACTACCAAATGTTTGGCAGAAGTTTTCTCTGTTATGAGCAACAATTAAGCGACCAAACACAGGGCTCCGCGAGCTCTGGTCCACCACGACAACGCGCCTTCGCACACCGTGCTCAAAACGAGGGACTTCCTGGACAGCACACTGCGCCGTTCAAAATCCTGGGTCACCCTCCTTACAGCCTTGACCTAGCACCGTATGACTTCTTTTTATTCCCAAAAAAAATCAGCTCAAAGGGATACAATTTTCGACGCCGGAAGATGCGCTGTCAGCGTTCGAGCAAACGAGGTGTCTGCGATGGACTGGAAAAAGTTTTTCGAAAACTGGTTCAGAGGCATTAAACTTTGTATAGAGGCTAGTGGAAAGTACTTTGAAAAGATTTAATTTAAAAAAAATTACATAAAGAACATTTTTCTTTTCTCAAATTTTTCTGAGTGTCCCCACGTAATGTGTTAATTGTAAATGTAGCTTGCCAACTATCGGTTATCATCAACACCAAAAAGAATAAAAGTATGATTCTGATAAATCTACTCGAAAAATTGTTTATTTCTCTGGAAACCAATTTGTATCTTTGATGTTTCAATTGTTTACACTCCCGAGCAAAATATCTCCGTCTCGAGTATCCAATTGGCTTGAGCATTAACTCAGTTGTAATAACTGAGAAAATAGAAAACGTTAGGTATTGTACTACGCTATCTCCCTGGCTTTAGTCATGAATATTCATACCGGAATATCGTCGAGGGACATTCCGTCTTTGGGAATAGAAGAATAATACATAAATTTAGTTCTACTTATAGCTATATAAACTAGCGGTTGGCGTTCTCAAAACCCGATAATTGTTTAGGTTGACCTAGCCCTAGGGCTAGTCTAGACTTAGTCGCTTTAAGCAGCATAATCAGTGCCATATTAAGTTCCCACTGCTGGGACACAGACTTGTTCTCTGTGAGAGGCAATGGATCGTTATTCACCACGTGGGGCCAGTGCAGTTTGGTAAACGTCACATCTCTTCAAATATTTTTTTTGTACCAGAATGTAGGACATATGTATTCGTATAGGTTTTGAGAACTGTGATGCAGCTTTAAGCAGTGCTGCAGCGGTATTTGGGTGCTGTATAGCGCTGTGCAGCGCGGCAATAACACTGTAGCCCCTTAATGATTTACCAATGACGTCATGAGATTATCTTGTTATGTGAAGCTATCTCTACAATAGACATGTTACAACAACAGGTCTATTGTTCCTTGGTTCGCTTTGTACGAAGATTATATTGCGATGGTTGAGATATGATACGGTGATCAAATGTCCGATCAATAGTAGCTTAAAGACGTCTGGTGCATTCCATTTATATTACCAGATAATAGCCGATGGAACGAACGATCTCAGGACATTGGAAAGTAATAAAAATGGGCAAACGATAGAAGAGATAGTTTTCAAGTAAAACTTCAATTCTTTGCAGATAATGTCAGCTATAGGTTTCTGGAATTTTTATCTCATTCATTTCTCTGGCGTCTTAAATAAAACCAAATAAATACAATACAATATCTCTAAACAATTCCGTCCGTCTTTCCATCTGAACAGGCGTCGCTAAGAATCGGAAGCGTGAAACGGAATAATTCCATTAGACAGAAAAAATGGGACAACTTTTTATTTCAGTAATTTAATTAAAAAGATTGGTTACATTCGCTAGAGTCGACAACACGGAATGTTCGGTTATTGTAGGAGAATTCTTTGTAATTCGGTGGGGCGCACGGGAAGCGCTCGGGAAAGCTCGGGAAGAGCCCCGGAAAATCTCGGTACCAACAAATTCGTCCGCCAACGAACATTCTGCAGTCTCACGACCAATTGCGCCGCTTTTACGAGCCTCCGCTATTGTTCAGCGAATGTTTAAAAAAATATCACCATGATTTCCTGGACCGAAAGGAAAAATTGCGCGCCAGCTGCTTAACGTGTCACGAAATTTTAATGGAAAATGTTAAGGAAATTTTGTTGCAATAATAATATTGTTACAATTGAAAATGGCTTTGGTAACAATTGTTTATTATTGCATTATTAGCGTACTTTTACAGCGGCTTTCCTGTGTGTAGGTCAAATATTATCCCACGGGAACGTATTACCGGGACAAAAAGTATTTTATGTACTAATCTAGGTTATAATTGATCTGCGTGCAAAAGTTTATCCCAATCTATTCAGCCGTTTTTGCATGATTGAGTAACAAACATCTAAACATCTAAATATCCAGACACAAACTTTCACAATTTTTTATATTAGTAGGAAGTAGGATACCATACGTTTTTACAGTAAATAGTAAATTTTATTAAGACACGTTTTTTTTTTGACATATTACCACTACAAATAAACGATAACAAAATAAAATGAAAAAAAACTTTTTTCAAAAAAGTAAACAACCGACTTCCAAAAAAACACTAAAAAGTGAAAAATAACTTTAATTTCGGAAGTCGGTGACTTTGGATATGTATTTTAATTTTTTGTCACCGCCTTCCGAAATTAAAGTTATTTTTCACTTTTTAGTGTTTTTTTGGAAGTCGGTTGTTTACTTTTTTGAAAAAAGTTTTTTATTTTTCACTTTTTAGTGGTTCACATGTGCTTACCCCTTCACAGCGTACCAGCGTGATGTTATGTTATTAACTGGCGTAAACAATTGACACACATGAGATTTCAGCAATCCCTGTCCATTTGCTATCATTTATTGAGGAGTTCCGTTGCCTATCTCCGAAATTCTTCATCAGGTCTTCACCAAATTGAAATGGAACCACTCCGAGAAAGTACTCTTCCAAAAACTACACAAATTGCTTCAAGTGTGCCTATAAAATTTGAAGAGTTCTCTCTATTTCTCCAGGATCCCATCATCAGATCCTGACTTGATGATCATGGGACCACCTGGGAAGTATACCCTCTCAAACAAAAAAAAAATATCCAAATCGGTCCAGCCATCTTCGAGTAATCGGGGAACATACATAAAAAAAAATTAAAAAAAAAATTAAAAAAAAAAAAGGTTCCGACGAATTGAGAACCTCCTCCTTTTGGAAGTCGGTTAAAAATAAATAAAGATAAAGTGCAACAAAGTATCCCTAGATCCCACACTAGGATACCCTGTGTCGTGAAATCGATTAATTTACAAGTTAAAAGACCTGTTACAAGTACACTAGTGGGTAGTTCAGTAATAATTTGGTTGCTTACTCTAAACAACATTTAAGGCTCGTGCAGACTAGCGCGATGCGACGCTCGCATCGCGACACTCGTAGAACAATTTCTATGAAAACTTCATGGAAATTGTTCTACAAGTGTCGCGTCGCGCTGTCCCGTCGCGCCTGATTGAAGAAGCCTTTAAACTTACATATCCAAAGGAAACATGCAAAATTACAATTATAAGGTTTATGTAGTGTAATGTAGTGTGGATGGTATGTATTTATAGTTATGTGTATGCATGTGTATTTATGTGTTAAAGGGATGTGATATGCCTAGGTGAGCATTTCCGAAGGATTTTAAGTAAGTGAGTTAAGAGAACTTCAGTCCTTGCATAGTCCTGAGCTGATAGCCACATAATAACTTTTATTTTACAAGTGCGCTTTGGAGAACCTACTATGTCTAGAATTTTATTGAATTTTTCATAAATAAATGAACCCATGTATCTAGGAGATTTTTGAGCGAAATTAGTACGAGTAGCGGGTGTTTTCCATTTTTTTTGTCTGCATGATCTGGTAGGTCTGGTAACAGTAGGTAGTTTTCATTTCAAGTAGCTTGCCATCACAAATAGAACTTCTTATTGGAATCAGGTCATTACTGCTCTCCGATAGTCAACAAATGTGAAAGAATTATTATACTAACCAAATGTAACTAACATTTATAAATGCTCAATCTCAACATGCTGTTTCTTTTTCTTTTTTTCTTATTGCATTTTTAATTCACCATTCCTCATTTATTTTCTTAATTTTATCGTGTTACCACCTCGTTATATATGCATGCTGTGTTCTCCTGTGATTTAATACAGAAACTCACACGTGAAAGACTTTTCTTAATACTGTGATTCATATTGTATAGGTATGTTTGCTAACTTTAAGCACACTTGTTACAGCGCCCTACAAACATAAGACTCAACTCACCACTCATTAAGATGTGTGACAACCTAAATTCATTTAATAAGTCCGTACCTGAAGCAGACATATTTAATGACCCTAAGGTGAAGTTTAAATCAAGAATCTTGGCCTCTCTACACACCAATGAACCGTAGTCGAAATTTCAGATTAACAATGCAAACATTTTATTTTATTATGTAACCATTGTTTTTTTTTTAATTTTCATAATCAATTGTACACCTAGACTTAAGTTAGCAACTAAGCTGTAATCTGGCGTCTTCTGTTGTGAATGTTGTGTTTACCTGTAATTGGCATATATATTAGAATATAACCGTATGATTTAATATTATTAATATTTAATTATTTTTATTATTTAGTTTTTTTATTATTATTTTTTGTTTTTTTTTTTTATTTTGTTTGTATGTGCCGTGGGTGGACCTTTAAGTAAATAAATAAGCACACAAATTTACAGAGGCGGACTTAATTTCATAGGCATTTTCTACCAGTCAACTTTTGGGTGATGCAGAGACAACCAGTGGTAGGTGCAATAAATTTGAGGGATAATTATTAGTATATCCTTTGCTGGAGATCCTAAATAAATAAATATAATAGCTGAAGAACGTCCGAAAACCGTAATTATAAACCAGTTTGAAACATTTTACAACAAGCCCCTACATTATATCACAAATTACATGAACCATCAGAATTATAAACGTGTCATTATTACAACGTAAAAGGTGTACTTAATTGTTACGGTTATGCCGTACTTCAGCAACCACAGTAAGGCTATAAACACACTGTTAAAAGCCCGTAATCGTGTACCGTGGGAAAAGGCTCTCTTGTTGATCTTTTACAGCAGCGTAATGATTCTGAGAATCAGTCGATACTGCATTATTCATGCATTATTCCATACTAGTTTTTGCCAGCGGCTTCGCCCGCGTGGAGGTCGGAAATCATCCAACGGGGACGTACTACCGGGATAAAAAGTATCCTATGTTGTTCCAGATCGCAAACTATTTGTGTGCTAAATTTCATCCACATCCATTCAGCTGATTTAGTATAATGGAGTAACAAACATCCAAACTCTCACATTTATATTATATTATTATAAACTCTAAACATTCTACATACATCTATTATAAACTCTCACATTTATATTATATTATTATAATATAAATGTGAGAGTTAAGAGTTCTCATATTATTATTATCACATATTAGAATATATAACATTAATCGCAATAGTAGTAAAGTAGTAATATTAACAGTAATAATAGTAAAGTATTATACAGGGTGTTTGGCAGAACGTTGAACATACGAAAATGGTGGATAGGTGGGGTCATTTTCTACTTACTCAGTCCTAATTTATTTGGCTCTGGACCCCTGGATATTGAAAAAAAAAATTTTTGCTTTCTTGTAGTTTCACCACTTTCTGAATTTTTTTAATATCCAGGGGGCCAGGGCCACATAAATTAGGGCTGAGTAAGTAGCAGATGACCCCACCTATCCACCATTTTCGTATGTTCAACGTTCTGCCAAACACCCTGTATAGTAAAGTATCCACCGATAGTAAAAGTGCGTGCGTCTGCAGTGCGTCAACAATGTTCGCCGAGTCGCGCCCAGACGGCTTTGATGCCACCTGGCGCAAAAAGACAGCCTCTCCGCTTAGCAGATTGCATGGGAGCAGTAACAGCATCCTGGAAGTTGTAGGCAATAAGATAGACAGCCCACTTGTGTGGAGCCTCACACAAAGGAATAAGTCTCTCTTAGTTACTAGGTACTAACATCGTTTTTAAGTTCATACTAACAATATAAATATAATGGAGCAGTCCGATACGCAGGTATTGGGTCGAAGTTCATCGGAGTGCCGACCGACGATAAAGATATTTATTGTTATATTTTATTTTTTTGGGATAATATCTTGTGAAATTTTTCTTAATGTTAATATGATTGTATTGAATTTTATTGTATTATTTTATTGATGTAATGAATTTTGATGTATTTTATTTTAGAGATCTAATGATTTTTTAATGTTTTGGTTTTAATGTTGTAACGAGTTGTATGAATTTTGTGTTTGTGATTTGTTATTGGGACTTGGTGCCTTAGTAAATAAATAAATAAATAAATAAAATAAAATAAAAATGGCTGTCTGAATAAAAATATTTTAATAAATAAAAATAAGCATAATCAGCCTAAAATGTTCCCACTGCTGGGACACATGCCTCCTCCCGGTGAGAGTGATTGGACCGTAATCTACCTCGTGGGCCCAGCCTGGTGTGGTATATGTCACATGTCTTCGAAGTTTTGGTTCTAAGATTATGCTGGTTTCCTAACGAAGTTTTCCTTCACAGTGTCTGCATATATTTCGACAATTTTTTTTACTACATGTTGGGTCGAAAAACAAATGAAAACCTTTTGTCCCACCCACTTTTTATTGAAATACTTGGAAGCTTGATGTGATATGCACAAAAATGGCCTGAGGCGATTTGCGAATTTTTTCTGCTTTTCCCGAGCTTTTATGTACCGAGTTTTATTTTATTTACTGTGACAGTAATCGGGGATTCTGGCTAAATAATAACAGCCGCACTGGTCGACCGATTAGGTTTAGCTACGCTTGCCGCGGTTGGTCCGTGATGGGGCCTCAGAAAACCCGCTAAGTCGTTGCTCCCGGCTGTCATTCGTGGATCTTTGACAGTCGTTACAGGTCGTCGGAGGCCCAGAAATAAATAATAAAAACAGAAACATAAACAGAACTTAAAACTTAAAGCCCCCAAGCATAAAAAGCGTGCCCACCCACATATGTATGCAATGCGGCATTATGTTCACATATTTGTAGCTAGAAATAACAAATGTTAAACTAGGGCCATATACCCAGTAACTGGGTAATGGAGGTCAGATAGGCAATCGCTCCATGTAGAATACTGGTATTCGGATTCATATGGTTATACTGAAAGCCGACAACGCATTTCACAACATATCTGGGAAGAAGCTAGGCAGATTGATTGCGACAGTAATCAAAAAATTATATTCTGTGTCTGCATATGTTTTCGAATATCTGGTTCTAAGTAGTGATTCCGGATCATTAAGAATGTAAATCCGCTGATAGAAATCCGGATACGGATAATTGGTGTCAACATCCGTGGATACGGATACGGATCTTAACTTTCTTACTCAATCGGTGTCGGTGCGCGTTACTTTGAAACGATAGTTGACGCCACTTGACGCTTTGCATGACAGAACATGTTTCACTTGCGATGCGCGGGTTTTCCTTTTGTTTTGTTTATAGTTTAGTGTGACACTGGACAGCATAGATAACATTTGTATTTATTACACGAGTTAAAAAAATGTCTACAAAGAAGTTTAGTACTGCAATTTGGAATTATTAATAAGGTAAATGATCCGTAAAAGATCCGTCAAGAATGTAACGGATAGGAATACGGATACGGATATTTTTTCTCCCGTGGATATCTGCGGATACGGATATCCGGAACATCACTAATTCTAAGATATGCCAGTTTCCTCACGGTGTTTTTCTTCACCATTTGAGAGCACTGGCAATGAAATTAAATACACAAAGTAAAGTGTCTGCGTGGGATAGAATTCACGACCTACAACTCGTTAGTGCCGATACCACTAGGTGGCCTAGCTGCTGCACTCCCGAGAACCATGAAAAAACCAAACAAAAAAGGCGATAAAAAACGTTAATCATGCAATTATAAATTGTTTGTTAATATCCACAGTATGTATCCAAAAGTAAAATGAATTATGCACGATATGCACATGTTAATTTCGGAAACACGGCAACCAATATTGTTGACAAATTGTTTTAATTAATAGCGCGGAATTTACAATTAATTTTTGAGAACAATTTTTATGTGTTTCCTTTTTTCATATCGAAATGAATAATATTACCAATTTAACTACTGCTTCTTAGCGTGTCGATGCCAATCTATGAATATGTCACCGTATGATTGTCTGCCAGGGCTGCGGGTTGTTCGGAAAAGATACCGTGGCCCCTTGAACACAGGCAACTGTAGGAACACGGGTGGGTTTTAGTCAGTAAAAGTCTGACACGCCCTGCCGCTCCACCCAGACCGGGTGAAGTAATTTGATTATTTCCAACGCTCAAAAGAAAAAACCGTATGATCGTGAACACCATTAATTTATAATCTAACTCGCCAGATTATAAACTGTCCATATTGCTTTGTGACGGTAGCCGAATTGGTTGCAGTTACTAAGCCAGGGCACCCCAACCGAATAAGTTAGGTTCGGAACTGAACTGAAACCAACCGCGTGCGAGCCGAGCGAGCGAAGCGAGCGGTGCCGCGGCAGCGGCCGGCGAGCGCTACTTCCAAGCTATTGGCAGTTACTTGGTTATTTAGTAATAGCGCAAGGTACTATCCGTCGCATGCAACTTTGATACCAGTTCACAATTTGTCGGTTTGCCACGGTCAGGTTATAAACCATCGAAAAACAGCGCGTTAAATTACAAATGATTTTTGCAATTCACAATGTTTCGATACTTTGTAATCTCGCGAGATAGATTAGAAACTGACGATGTTCATAATGTTACAGTGACACATATACATGTGGAATTAGTTTTGAGTAAAAGAGAACGTATGCAGATGGCGTTGAGAGACGTGTGCAGAACGATGAACGGACATGGACGATGTGCTTAAGTTTTTTATTTTTTATTTATACTTTATTTCGCAAAAATACAGTAATTCAAGTTGATCTGACAATTTTATTTCATCGCCTGATCCCACATACAGTCAACCCAAAATTTGGCTACGAGCTTGGCAACTTCAGTGGCGCTCATCAACTCCTGTAGCGTGCAGACACCAGACACGCTGAACACGATATTAAGTGCTCCATTGATTATGGGAAAACACCACATTATCCTCCAGGGTGGAGTCATCTGTAAATCTCCACCTGAACAGGTTTTCTTTGCTTTGGCTTACCTGAGCCCGAATTCTATTTAAAGACTTCCAGGTAAGCCAAGGCAACTCATGACTCAATTTAACTATGCTAAACTAAAACTGCTGCACTATGAAGATAGTATTAGGGTATACTTAGTTCTAAAATATTGTTCTCATGGAAATATTTCCTAATCCTTGGTTTTTTATAGTTAACAGTCTTTCACAGACTTTATCTTAAAGTATTTTTTTTTTACTTAATGTTCAAATAAATTGATCAAATTATCAGCACGATCATATCGTGCGACATTAGATGTAGTGGTGTGTCGTGGCTAAATAATAACAGATAGTCGGTTCGTGGACAGGTGACCATCTATAATATATTATTATTTATTGAGCCTCCTCCATACCCAGAAAGCACGTTAAGCCGTTGGGCCCCGCTGTCATCGGTAGATCTTCGACGGTCGTAACCTGGTATCGTATTACTCAGTAACTGGGTTGTTGAGGTCAGATAGGCAGTCGATCAATGCTGAATTTGGTTAGACTGGAAGCTGACCTCAACATAGCTGGGAAAAGGATAGGTATATTGATCAGCATGGTAATGTTCCCAAAGGAAAGCAAACACAGTTTTAACAGAGACAAAGAAAAAATTTAAAAGTTGCCGGGTAAATAGTAAAATTCCGGAAAACTGAAAGTGCGTTTTCTATGAGAATTTAATATGAACTAATGAAATTTTGGCAGGCCAACGTGGTTTATGCATATGTATAGAGTGACTGGTAATTAGTGACCGATATTTAAAAACATGATTGTACTCATCATAACAATTAACTTTCCCAAAGAAACAATTTTTTTTATTTAACTAGCGCATGTCCCCAATCACCCCAGTACAATATTGAGTACCTAACAAAAATAATACACCATCAGCTGTAATTTAATTTAGTTACCTACAAACAAAAAAAACAGTTTTACCATGCATTGTTTTTTTGTCATTAATTTAACAAAAATCGTTTCTTTACTAAAGTTGTTTGTTATGAAATTATGATGCGTACAATCATGTGTTTAAATATCGGTCACTAATTACCAGTCACCCTATATATAGTTAAAGATTTTACAGTAACAATGGTATAAATAACCAGTGATTAAACTGAAACCTGGTGTTAAAGTACCAAACCAACAATATTGAAAAGATTATAAACAAAAGCTGATTTGTTTCCAACAAGCCGTCAATTTATTTAATCAAAACGTATTTTCCCACGAAAGAAAAAACAAAATAAGGTTACTCGCTGTACCAATTACTTTATTTGTATGTAGATTCAGATAATGATGTAATTGACCTACATTTCTTTGAAACAAAAACAATTGAATTTTCTGGAAAAACATCAACAATTTTCCTTATTGTTTGGCCTCAGATTATGTAATTGAAAACACGTTATAGTATTTCAATTGTCGCTTAACGTTCTCGGATGATGAACAGTCGAGAAAATTAACAGGAAAAAAGAGAGAAAATGGGGTTTCAGTGGTAAAAACGCTTTCATTTTTCAAGTGATAGGTACATTATGAAGAAACTGCAAAATGTGGTGGAAGGAACGCACAATAGCCGCTCTTTTTTTGAACGCCTCGTTTCCTTTGTCAGAATTTGGAGAAAAATTTAATGAGGGACACAAACAAATCTGAGTGTTGATGTGCGGATTATTTAAGTTTAAGGATCTTATTGTTGGTGTCTGGTGTGAGGTATTCTTGATTGAGGGTCATTGACTTTGGCTAGAATTTATTTGGCTTTGAGACTAATTGTCTGACGCCTACTTTATTTTTTACTAGATTAACTTCGTTATCGGTAGGTACTTTACATTTCGCCAAATGCCAAAATTATGCCAAAACTTAGTACAATATTTTGGTGGGTAAATACGTTTTCCTTGGAGTTCACTTAACATTCCATAGAACTTATTGCAAACATCCTCTTTGCGGAAACTCGACAGGAGAACCCTTCCTGAAAGTTTGAGAACTCCAAACTTTTTAGAGTTCCCGTAGCCTAGGAAAAAGAGAACCCTTATAACACTTGTGTGTCTATCTGTATATCATGGGGAACCGATCACTTTTTCGAATTTTTTTTGTTCGAATTTCATTTTAACGAAAACTATTGACCGACTTCTTTTTTGCTAAATGCGTTGTTTGACATATTTTTAGATCATCGAAGTATCATGTGTCATATGTATTATTTTACCGAACTATGTTTTGCCGATTTACAAAATAACTTTTTACTATTGGCCGAAGCCTCTTTTGAACTTTTTTCGTTTGCCAAATGATTTATTTGCCATATTTTCACCACACGGAAACAAGATTTTCCAGAATATTTTTGGTCACAAATATATAGCCGGTTACTTGGTAGCATTTTCAATATTAAATTAAAATAGTGTCATAAAAAGTCAATATGCTGTGCTACAAAATTTTGTGAGAAACGATTCGCTGCAAAACCGACTTCATGCAGTCTTGTCTGCCGTACCCCTAGAATGTAATTTAAACCCGCGTAGGCGCGGAGGGGTGGGGCGGCCCGCGAGCTGAGGAACAGGTGCTTGCTGCATGTTGCATGCCTGCTTGCATGTTGCATGCTTGTTTGCACGCTGCATGCCTGCTTGCATGTTGCATGCCCACTTGCACGCTGCATGCCTGCATGTATGCATGAAATGAAATGAAAATATGTTAGTTAAAACAGTGGTCTAATGAATGTTCGGAAACATAATACTTCAAACAAATGTTATTTAAGCTAAGTGTAACTTTGGTAAAAAAAAATCGACCAAGTGAAACGTCGAAGTAACGAAAAAAATCGAATTTATAATAAGTCAACTGTTATAGTGGCAGACGTGATTTCGATGAAGTAAAATAAAACGAAACGAAAATAGTTTAAAAGTTTTAGGTGTAAAGAAATTAGGTAAATTATTTTTCGAACTTATGATAGGTAACCGTCTATCATAGCCACTTTGCTTCAATTCTAATTGAACGAATAAGTTGAAATTTGGTGCACATATGAATTTCTGTGACCCAAACACGGACGTGTTAATTAAATATATGAGTTCTGAATAATAGTAGATCACTTTTGGAAGGAATTAAAATATTTTTTTTGGTTTTGCAAATTCAATTAAAGAAAATAGATGAAATTGACCATTCCCCACCCTTATCTATGATAATGAGTTCAAAATAAAAAATATATACTGTATATAGTTTAGGAACACCTATTAGAAGTCTATGGTATTATATAACATGGTAAACGTCTGAATATTGTGCGTACCAACTTACCTTTTTAGTTAGAATGTATGAGAGAACATGTTTTTGACCTACAATGTTAAGTTTGTACATATTTAGGTGTTATGATTGACCAGCGCCTTTCCTGGCACATGCACACCGAACTTATAATGAAAAGAGTCAGGAAGATGATATGGACTTTTAAAACACTGCGACATGCGGCTTCAAAGCAACTTCTGAAGCAAGTATACGTATCACTGGCACAATCTATCCTCACGTACTGTTTGCCTTGCTGGGGAGGGACAACGAAATTAAATTTTTAGAACCTGAGAGGGCGCAGAGAACGTTGCTTAAGGTCATGTTCTTTAAACCCTATAGATTCCCTACCCATAGCCTCTACCTATTATCTGATCTTCTGTCTGTAAGACAACTATATTTGCTTCAACTCATACTAAAAAAACACACATCCCTTCCGTATGATCCCTCTAAGCCTAGAAACAGAAGGAGCTACTTAGTCGCTCCAACTGTCAGGGTTAGATCTACTTTCGCTAAAAGACAGTACTCCAGGCAATCATCCTTTCTATACGATTTGCTGAATAAAGAACTACATATACATTCCATGAAGCTCCGAGACTGTAAGAAAGTTGTAACTGATTGGCTTAAGACTAAAACTTACGACGATGTTGAGTCTATTATATCTACGGTTCAATGACCAAAATAACCACATTCGGATTGTAGTGTGCATGGTTAGTGGCAGAAGATTTATTTGGCTTCTTCCGATCCCAAGCCATTGTCGTAGGGCTAACCCACAACTTACACTGGAACTTACACCTAAACTTATACTGGCTCCGCCTGCTGGTTTCGCCCGCATGGGTCTCGATCCCATGGAGGTCGTGGGTAATGTCGGGTCGGTGGTGTCCTGTGTCCTGACCCAAGAGAAGAACTGCCAGAGTGCCGGATCTCTTCCAGATTTTTTAAGGCATTTTGACGTGAAAGCGTAACAATCAAACAAACAAAAACACTTTCATATTTATAATATTAGGGGAGTTTTGTTAAAATATAGACTAAAATATTATATATTTATATCTCACACACTACACACCCTCACTCTTCGCGCTCGTATTCGCGCGTATTGGCCCTGTTTTAGGCATTTCAATCATTTATTTGCTGTGCTGTTTGTATAATTTAAGTTACCTTTTACCTTTTATTTTTAATTTTGCATAGTACATTGTCTACATTTCAATTACATATAAGATAATGATAAGTGGAAGCGCGGAGTCTCCTAACACAAGCAATTTCTTGCTTAAAAGGTGATCTCCAACAACACATTCTAAATGTCCTTTGTAATTGAAATAAACATTTTTATTTATTTTATTTATTACTTGAGCTATATTCATCACAGCTGCGGACCCCGTTCATTGTGCATGGTCAGAGACGCACTTGGCTAGTTTTTGCTGATTAAATTTGTTTGAGCAGTTTTTTTTTATCTTTTAATATCACCATCAGTATTTCTAACTTGCCGGGTGGCAACCCGTGTCATAAGCTGAAAACGTTTTGCAACAAGGAGAAAATTTACCAAGAATTTGTCAGTTCACTACAACATATTAGGTTTTACTGTGAACCAGCACAATTTATCTTTAAAACGCGACACAAGTTTAGTTGTCGTTTCGACTTTAAACCGAATTAGAAACAAGAATATCTCCCCTACAATTCTTATTAACTAAGTTAACGAAGTAAGGACTTTAACTTGGTATTCGTAACGGTATAACTGAAAATTATTATGTCATTGAAATTGTTTTAATCGCGATCAGTTCGAGTCTACAATTTGTTCCATCGCTATTTTACCTGCGGCTCCGCCCGCGTCGATGTCAGTTATCGCGTAAAAAAGTCTATGTCCTTCTCCATATCCCTGGCTATATCTTGCCAAATTTCATGACGATCGGTTCAGCGGTTTAGGCGTAAAAGCGTAACAGACAGAATTAGTTTCGCATTTAAAATAATATCTGGATAACAAAGCTTTACGCGGTTTTTTTTTTGTTTGACGTTTTCTAAAAATGAAACCTAGCTAGATTGATTTATCGCCCCCGAAACCCCCTACATATTAAATTTCATATATGGATGACCGAGATTTGCTCGGTATTTTTTTTTTTTTTCGTTTTCTAAAAATGAAACCTAGCTAGATCGATTTATCGCCCCCGAAACCCCCTGCACACTAAATTTCATGAACATTGTTGGAGCCGTTTCCGATATTCATATTATATATGTATATATTTATACAAGCTTAAAGGTATTAGATTAGTAGAGATGTGTTGTTGATGACTTTTGGGTGAGAACATAGTTCTCCGGTCAGCACGATTCGACACAGTCCAACAGCAAAGTTAAGATTCATACGGTTTTGCCACCCGGCCTGTGAAACATCATGCCGACCCGAACATGACGTGTGTAAGAACCCGCAGACGATAACCAGCAGTGGACGTCTTATGGCTTCGAAAGAGATATCGTGGCCCCTGGCACACAGGCACATGAGGGAACACGGGTGGGTTTAGTCAGTAAAAGTCTGACGCGCCCTCCTGCTCCACCCAGAGCGGGAGAAGTTATTTGATTACCCACGCTCAAAACAAAAAAGTCCTATAGCTGATATAATGATAATGTTGATATCAGTTACCATTTTCCTGTAAACTCATCTGAAAATCACACAGTCACCGTTTTACCAGTAAAGAGAGAGCATTTGTATAATTTTATAAAAAAATTGTGAGCCCCGCGGCGCGTGTGGTACACGGCAGTTTTTCTTTTTTCAATTAATTCGTAACGAACAACGCACATATTTTTTTGTATAAGTGCTTTAGCTTGTTATGTCGTCATTACAGACGAATGTTTTTAGCAGTTTTCTCTCTAATATTTTTTATTGTGTAAAAAGTGCGTACGTGTGAACTTACGTAATCATTTTAGTTCTCTCTATGTAGTCACGACATAAGGTGGTAATTTACTATGATCAACAAAGGATGAAAGAGATTTAATGAACTTATATTGAGTACTTAGGTTGGATTGATCATTTTAATTATTATAATTTTGTAAAGCCATATTTGTTACGGTCGCGAATTATATTTGAATCAACATAATATCTGTCAATGACCCCCAAATTGCAAAAAAAACGTAAGAATTTATGAATTTTACAGGGTAGCGTGGCGCCTATACCTTGATTTAAATTTTATTTTGTCTTCTTATAATAGAATTTACGCCTTCAAACGATCCGGTATCCTTCACTGAAGAAATTCCTGAGCAAAAGCCCTAGAGTTGTTTCATCTCAACGTTCCTGAGTTCTTGGTACAAGTATCTGAACGACTGGAGTACCTTCAGTAGTACTTTAAAACTTGTTCGAGCAACAAGAGTATTCACTTATTGATTATTTTATTTGCTAGGTTATCTGCTTGCTTGCGGATAAGATGATTTTCCTTTTTAGAACTGGTATAGGTACTGTAAAAGTTGTCTGAAAAAGACGATCTTATGTTATACTGGCTGGTGATAAAATAACTTTAATCACAAACGAATAGTTAAGTTAATTTAGAAATGGAATAGCAGAAAATATAGTTGGTGAGATTTGACTAATATGCAAAGGGTATATCTTCGTCAGTTTTCAAATTCTTTCCTTTAATAAGTCGGGACACATGATACACACGAGACCTTTTGAACCTAAGCATTTCTTACGTTATTCATTTTCGCCACTCAAATTTTTTTTCATCAATCTTCTTCACGGCCCAGCATTTCGATCCATACAAATGTAACCAAAAATAGCCCTTAAGGTGACGAGCACGGGAATCCCAGGCTGATTCCCGGCCACCGTAGGCATGGGCTTGCGGACGGAGAGTAATGGGTAGCTCGCTGTCCAGTAAGGACCAAGCCTGGGTCGACGGCGCGTTGTGTTCCACGCGCACCTCAAAGAGATGTCAGCAGCACCTGATGGGGCCCGCAAGGGCCGATGCCTGCCAGGGGTGCGGGTTGTTCGAAAGAGATACCGCGGCCCCTGGCACACAGGCAACTGAGGGTAGACGGGTGGGTTTTAGTCAGTACAAGTCTGACACCCGACCCTCCCGCTCCGCCCAGAGCGGGAGAAGTTATTTTATGATTTCCCAGCCAAAAAAAAAAAAGGTGGCGAGTAAATGTAAAGGTTCCAGCGAAACATGTCCCAATTATCGTCACCTTTGAAGGAGTATCAATTAATAAAATAAATCTTTGTAAATAAATAAAATTGAAGTGTCTGTTTGTAATGTCAAAATTACAGCTTTATACAAAAACTATTAAAAAAAAATTGTCTGTCTTTCTGTTTGTTCCGGCTAATCTTCGAAACGGCTAGGCCGATTTCAACGGGACTTTCACTCACTGGCTGATAGCTGATATTGTAAGGAGTAACATATAACATATCCACGAGGACGAAGCCGCGGGCAAAGCTAGTATAATAAAATATCAAATAATAAAATAATCTTAGGTCATAGGACCTAAGATTATTTTATTATTTGATATTTTATCTAACCTAAGACCTAAGATTATTTTATTATTTGATATTAAAATATCAAATAATAAAATAATCTTAGGTCATAGGACCTAAGATTATTTTATTATTTGATATTTTATTATACTAGCTTTGCCCGCGGCTTCGTCCTCGTGGATATGTTATATGTTACTCCTTACAAGACGGTGACTGTGTGATTTTTTAGATGAGGTCTATACCTCATCTATAGAGATGCTCTAGGCAACTATTGAAACATCGGCCAGTAAAACCAAATATTTAATTAATTGAAGAATGTATTAATCCTACTGGTTTGGTCCTGAGTTCTTCTAAGTACTTAAGTAGTGTCTTATCATTCCGCAATGTTTGTTATTACACAATAATTCAACGACTTTATGCAAATCTTTAATTAATTGAAGAATGTATTAATCCTACTGGTTTGGTCCTGAGTTCTTCTAAGTAAGTAGTGTATCATCATTCCGCAATGTTTGTTATTACACAATAATTCAACGACTTTATCCAAATCTTTAATTAATTGAAGAATGTATTAATCCTACTGGTTTGGTCCTGAGTTCTTCTAAGTAAGTAGTGTATCATCATTCCGCAATGTTTGTTATTACACAATAATTCAACGACTTTATCCAAATCTTTAATTAATTGAAGAATGTATTAATCCTACTGGTTTGGTCCTGAGTTCTTCTAAGTAAGTAGTGTATCATCATTCCGCAATGTTTGTTATTACACAATAATTCAACGACTTTATCCAAATCTTTAATTAATTGAAGAATGTATTAATCCTACTGGTTTGGTCCTGAGTTCTTCTAAGTAAGTAGTGTATCATCATTCCGCAATGTTTGTTATTACACAATAATTCAACGACTTTATCCAAATCTTTAATTAATTGAAGAATGTATTAATCCTACTGGTTCGGTCCTGAGTTCTTCTAAGTAAGTAGTGTATCATCATTCCGCAATGTTTGTTATTACACAATAATTCAACGACTTTATCCAAATCATTAATTAATTGAAGAATGTATTAATCCTACTGGTTTGGTCCTGAGTTCTTCTAAGTAAGTAGTGTATCATCATTCCGCAATGTTTGTTATTACACAATAATTCAACGACTTTATCCAAATCTTTAATTAATTGAAGAATGTATTAATCCTACTGGTTTGGTCCTGAGTTCTTCTAAGTAAGTAGTGTATCGTCATTCCGCAATGTTTGTTATTACACAATAATTCAACGACTTTATCCAAATCTTTAATTAATTGAAGAATGTATTAATCCTACTGGTTTGGTCCTGAGTTCTTCTAAGCAAGTAGTGTATCATCATTCCGCAATGTTTGTTATTACACAATAATTCAACGACTTTATCCAAATCTTTAATTAATTGAAGAATGTATTAATCCTACTGGTTTAGTCCTGAGTTCTTCTAAGTAAGTAGTGTCTCATCATTCCGCAATGTTTGTTATTACACAATAATTCAACGACTTTATGCAAATCCATGTAAATTAACTCAAATGATTAGCATCTGGCTTTTAGTTAAAATGATTTTGGATTGAAAATGAAGGCGATCTTAAATAAAGCCGTTTTTTGAATTCGTAATTTAAAATCATTGCATGACCTTTAAATTGTAAGACAGTAGTAAAATTTGCATTATTATATGCTTAAATGTCGATAGGTTTATATATTATTGCTTATTATTGTTCTTGGTCCTTTGTCATCTTCATACTACGAAAAAAAACTACATGGACAGGCCATAATTTTAATACTCTTTTGAGTAGCTTGGCATTCACGATGACCATCGCTAGGCACGATGATGTTAATCAAAAGTAGTTTTTTTAATAGGGCAAAACTTGAACTCTTTTTTTTTGGTTGGGAATTCATCAAATGCCTATTGAAATAGATTCGTAGAATAATTTTATAGAAATAATTATCAAAGCCGAACAACAAAGTGTTTTATTATTCGGCCTGGTATAGGGAGCCCTTAAGGCTCCTGTAATGGCTACTAGCATCACTAATGCCAAAATTAAAATTAGGTGCCCACCTAGTCATGATTTTATCCTGTTCTTTTCTATCCGTCAACGCGTTTAAATACATGTAAGTATGTATTTTATTGTCCTACTGACTTTTACCTAACAAAAATGTGCTTCGTTTGCCTTTCCACTAGACAACAAACAACCGCTATGAAAACTCGGTTTTCTTCATTTAGGTAATAAATTGCTCATCCATGGGTACATTACCAGTTGACAGCGATATGGGGGAATTATTCGACGCCACATTTTACTTTGTTGATAGTTTTGGTTAGGTTAGGACTAGGGATGCATACGATACCGATACCGATGCCGATATATCGGCGACACTCGAAGTTTGCCGATATATCGGCATCGGCGACATTTTCATGGCCGATTCAACTATTTTTTTCAAATTTCGCGCTTTAAAAATGTAATGTAAACGCGGGTGTTGTCTCGTCTGTTTCGTTGCAAACGAGGCACGAACTAACTATGCTAAATATACTATTCACTAATCTCGACCTGTCTATAGTTATAAACTGTTTTATTTAGTTTGTCATGTGATTTGTTCTTTTTATATTAATTTAAAAATAACCTGACTTATGTTTTATTCATTTTACCTTCATTTTTGAAATCAATAAGCGTATCGGTATCGCCGATATTTTTATAAGAGCAACTTTATCGGTATCATATCGGAAAAAGACGTATCGAGGCATCCTTAGTTAGGACATTATATTTTTATTTAAATAGTTTGTTAGTTAATTTAGTAAAAGAAGTGTATCCAGTGCACATGTATATTTTTATCCTCTTTAATTATTTAATACATTATGAAAGGAGACCAGCCACATTTCATACAAAGTTGGGCCCAAAGGGAGAAAAAATAATGTCGGGAAAGTCCTATTTATAATTTTTTACTAATGCGCTGAATCTCTACGAGTATATATTCATCTTGAAGAAGTATTACTACTATGGCAACAAACCTGTCCTCTGCGAGTGACTTTGAATTTTAGCCCCAATATGGCTGATCTCCTTTAGATTTGTTACAGTTCTATGCAATACGTGTATAAGATAGGAGTTATCCACGACACAACGGAGCTTTGGTCCGAAGTCGTGGATCACACAGTATAAAGCTGTATTGTTCGGTCGAGATAACTGAAAGCACTACGTATTGTTCGGTATAAAAATAAGTTTACAACGATTTCCAACGTCACTTTTATCTTATAATCTATCGTTCTCATCAACATTGTGTTCCGAAGCAAAAAATATATACATAAAAGTAAAAGAAGTGTAATATCCAATAGAGATACTGTATTACACGCAACAATAAAATCAAACCCTTTGAAATACGGGTATAAAGCAATTCCTTTTGACTTCTGCTAGTATAAAAATATCGAACAAGGTACAGTAGGTGATAAAATTGTATCGCAGCTCCAGGTGTGACATCCAGGCAATCAATTCAGTACCGTCCGTGTCTACCCCGACATGGGTTCCGCGCTTCGTAGAAAACACTCACTACGGGACCATTACTCAACACTGTATTGTGTTGCCACGGGTTTTGTTTGCTCGCGAATTTTATTTTTGTATTGTCCCTTTGAAAATTGTCTGTTATAGGAACAAAGCAGATATTTGTAGCGACTAGCTTTTGTTCGCGACTTCGGTCGTTTAGTAAATTGATGCAAAGTTTAGTAGCAGGCTGCTTGCTCTAATGTTCGCCGTGATTTATGACGTGTGGTAACACTAGGTAGCAAGTGCAGAGAGAACGTGTGTTTACGGTCTGCTTATATTAAAGCTGTTGCAGAGTAACGACATTTTGTTTTTCTATTTTCTAACTATAAGGAAAACACTCTTTTATTGCACAATCCAACATCAACTAGCACTGCATTATATTTTAATTTTTAAATGGGAGTCATTTCCTTCCAGAAATAACGTCAATATCACAACCGTTATTTCTAGGTGTTGCCAAATTATAATACCTAAAACCATAAGTTACGATAATGAAAATACATTTAATAGTTTGTTATAATATTTATAATTTGTACTTTGCCACAGTGGATACTGTAATTTGGTATTAAAATAATACACAAAAAAAGGATCGACTTTTTGCTTGAAAAAATCTCCAGTCAATATTTAAGTAGAAAAACAAATAATATTTGTTCCAAGTTCCGTTCAGCTTGAACAGAAGTTTTATTGAACTTGTGTGTAGTGGAGGGTACAATGAGTTATTGGATTTCTAGACTCAGGTAACTACATTACCTGTGTTCGGGTTCGACTAACCTTGAAGAAGTTATAGACCAGAAATATCAATTATTACATTATAGGCTAGACTTTCAGGAGATTTCATTCATAAAAGATTATTTTCCAGACAAAGATCTTTTGGGCTTAAGTGGGTTAGTACTTTTTGTTGGGTATAGTGACATGATTATTTTTTACAAGGGCAATTTCTTTTAATGCCTACAATATGGCTTTATTACGAACATAAAGGCAAGCGTTTCAGTTTATTTTCATACTGGCAAAGAGTAACATGTATTGGAATTGTGTAAACTAAGAATTGCGACACGTTATTTTGCGAACTATTCATCCATATTGTTAAATTATGGTACATAATGTATACAGTGCTAATAACTGTTAATAAAGTTACATATGGCAGTCTATAATAACATCAAATCCTAATCGTTTGAATCACAATTTGTTTAATGAGTCACAAACAAACTGTAGCATTTGTTGTAGGTATTTATAAATAATTTGCAAACGGCCTTCAAACAAAAGCGGTGTTTATATTCTAAACAACAGAACTCATACATAATTAACACCACCCGTTCCGGCGTGCCATTTTTATTTAGATTAATCGCTTTTTATTACAATGAAATGAACACAACTGGACTCCGTTTCCATAAAGATTTATTTATACTTTCATTCAGCGCAGTGGGGTAACGTGACGTCACGTCATGCGTAACAAAATTCAAGCGCAACTTCCTAAAGGGGGAAATGCCAGAATAACCCGCAACATTCAAATTTACTTAGAGTTTTTGCAATTTTCAGGTCACTGCCAGGTTGTAAGTTGATTAAAATATGCTTCGCGACCGTATGACTTTATCATCATCATATCAGCCGAAACACGTCCAGTGCTGGACATAAGCCTCCATCAAAAGGGGGGGATTTGCCATAATCGCCACGCTTGGCAGGCGGGTTGGCGATCGCAGTATGGTGGTCAAATGCATTGAGAACGCTGCTGCCAATTTTCTAGTAAGTCCCTTAGTCGCCTTCTACGACACCCACGGGAAGAAATGGGATGGTGCTATTCTTTTACGTCCATACGGAACTATGATTTTATACAATGAAATATTATAAATAGACGCGTCATACACGAACATTAGAGCACTGAAATACAGCATAAACCATGAATGTATCTACCTAAAAGTACATACAATCATGCAGTGCGTGACGAACAAGAAAGACCTATCTATACCAATTCCTATTGTTAGAAAGAGATAAACATAATACATTTAGTAACGTCACTAGCTTGAAGCCGCGTCACTGGATGGTACGTGACTAATTACACAACATAATATTGAGCTCCGCTAAGGCATCTAAAAGTTCATCATAGTCTTTACAGAATTAAATTATGAATACAACCCTTTAAGAGAAATTCTAATTTCGTGGGATACCCTGGTGCTTCCTGGTATTCAGCTGCATCCAGTTAGACTGGAAGCCAACCGCAACATAGTTGGGAAAAGGCTAAGCAGAAGAAGAAGAAGACCCTGGTGCTTCCTCCTAAAATTCTTTGTTTAAAGCGGGCCTTACATTATGAAACTAGTGTCGTGAAACAGCAGCTTGACTGTTCTGTTTCGGGCTATGGCTAACTAATACCCGGTTTTTGGTAAGTTGATAAATTCAATTACCAAAAACGCTGTCTCTGGCTATAACACTGCAAAATGACGTTGCGTGTCGACTGTTAAACAATTGATTTCCCTGACTGTATCCTGCACGCTGACCGGCGAAGCAATTGCGTAACACAGATGAAAGGGTAACACAGATGAAATCGTAACACAGATGTAATAGCAATCGATTGGAATGACGTTCATTTTGACATCCATTGGTTTGAAAAATTTGTTTCCTCAACAACGTTAATCTCGTATTGCGATAAGAGTGTGGCTGAACTTGCGCTTGACTGCCATTTCATGACGTCTGTGGGAACAAATCTGCTCAAAGTTGTAACAACTCTTTCTTCAAAAGGCCCCTCCAGACTGCAATATTCCCTGCATTGTTTGGACTTCAAAAGAGACCATGATCTCTGAGTTTGATTCCCCATTTCTTCTCAGGGACCAGTCAGCTATAAAATGCCGGCCGGCGCCACCTTGTTTTAAAATATTTATCAACAAAATATTAACGTGGAAAAGTTTCTTATGAGATCTACTTACACAAAAATAAGCATTTCATTTCTTTACGTGAGTTAGGCAACTACCCTGCTGTATACATTCAAACAGCTTTTGGTTCGTGGCTAAGTCTTCACGCATGAGAAGGATCCTGTAGGTCATCGTCTTGAGCCCGATATGAAGCAAACGGTATAGTTTCGTAGTTAAGATACTGGGATCCCTTCATCATTTGAGTGGACTCAATTGCACCAGACGCTTAGTTTGCTTCAGTGATTCCTTCACGGAACAGATATTTGTATGGTTAACAGAGTTACTGATATTGGTTCTGAATCACGATGTCTGACAAATATTATCAATTTGTATCTGTAAATGCCCACACTACAAGTTATATCCCGTCATCTCTGTCTATGCCTACCGCGATGTCACTTGCCACTTGTCTGGCATGCGATTGGTGTGTCTAGCCCAATTCAATTTTAGCGTGATAACATAGACATCGCGGTAGGCCCAGACGGAGATGGCGAGACGAGTAGGACTCCTTCAACAAGAACTTGTCCTTAGCAGCTTTAAACAGAAAAGTGTAAATAGAGCAGGGAGACCTTTGTCTTGCAGTGGCACATCACAGGCTTTTAATTAAAAATAATAATAATAAATGTATTTATTTTTAATCAGGACACGCTAAGGATAGTAACAAAAGGTCTTCAGAATAATCAATACCTATCTTTCAATGTTCCGTGTGATGCCAGACGCAAAGAATAGCACCATCCCATCTCTTTCCGTGGGTGTCGTAGGAAGCGATTAAGGGACTTACTAGAGAATGGACAGCAGCGTTCTCTATGCCTTTTACTTTTCCTGCGATCGCCAACCTGCCTGCCAAGCGTGGCGATTATGGCAGCCCAAATTGGGGTAGGCCTATGTCCAGCAGTGAACGTCTTCCGGCTGAAATGATGATCTTCAATACTGTGTTAATACATCACTTATAGACATATTATTAAAAGGTAATCAATTAATCATTTAAACCAAATATAGTTTTCCAATGAAGAATATTCGCAAGCCAATTAGATTTGTAGCGGAGAAGGCTTGGTCCGAACCTAAGTTTACATAACATACTATATATAATCAGCCTATAACGTTGCCACTGCTGAGACACCGGCCTCCTTGGTTCGAGAGGGAGTAAGCTGTAACCCACCACGCGGGCTCGGTACGGGTTGGTAGAGGTGACATGTCATCGAACGTTTGGTTCTAGGACATGCCCACGATGTTTTCCTTCACCGCTTTGAGAGCTACTGTAATTAAATCAGTTACACAAAGTAAAACGCCAGTTTGGGTTTGAACCCGCGACCAACTATCGGCCAACCATGCATTCTTTGCAGCGTTATTCGGCGAAATGTGCTGTCGCTAAATAATGGTATTTACTAAAAGTTTTTTTGTATTACCGTTCAACGGTGAACCATGTTTTCTGTAGACAATTATATCGTTCAAGGGTTATTCTATGAACCATACGGGACTCTTATTAACCATGTCCAAAATGTAACGTCTACAAAAAAGGTACACGAAGAAATCCCAATACACGAAAATGTTTTTGTAAGAAAACGGTCAACTAAAACAAATGGAATAAAGTTTTACACCACTACAAAAGATTGTCGTTCTATTGATTTTCAGTTCAATGCAACTAGAAAGCTTGTTTTCCGAGAAAGCAGCTATAGTTTAAACGGTATCTTTGAGAAGATATTTGAACACTTGCTGTCAACTTATAAGCAATCAGGTAAAGTACTTTGCATTGAAACGTACTTATTTTTTGTTGTCTTGAGGCACTTTATATATGTCTCATCATTTCAGTTCAGCCGATAGACGCCTACTGCTACTTCATTTCGGCCTACTGCGGCGGCTTGGCGATCGCAGTATGGTGGTCAAATGCATAGAGAACGCTGCTGCTCATTCTATAGTAAGTCCCTTAACCGCCTTCTACGACAACCACGAGAAGAGATGGGATGGTGCTATTCTTTACGTCCGGCACAATACGGAACATATTTATATATATGTCTATACATATCATAAAAAGCCTATAAGTAATGTTCCTACACAGGACACAGCCCTCCTCTCTGCGAGAGGGAGTGGGCCGTCATCTACCACGCGGGCCCAGTGCGGATTGGTAGATGTCTTCGAATTTTTGGTTATACCGGATTCCTCACGATGTTTTAATTCACCGTTTTAACGCACCATTTTTGATACACACTATACAGAATTACATAGTTCCATACTTAGTATCGACGGAGAAACTAAGTAGGTACTAATATTATAAATGCGAAAGTAACTCTGTTTATCTGTTACCTTTTTGCGCCTGAATGACTGAAAATATTGCGATTAACAGCACACAGGTAGCCCAACGAAAGGACGTAGGGTACTTTTTATACAGGTATTACGTTCCCGTATGAAAAACTTCTATTGACAAGATTGGACTCCCCCAAGCACCACCACTTCGAACGGCTCTATGCTTCTCGCCTCCAGCGGATTCCTGTGGCCTTCACCAGGTCATCGGTCGACTATGGTTTACCATAGGGAAACTTCTTATACCAAAGTAGAATAAAATGTAGGTAATCTTGGTATTTTATATAATACAAATACAATACAATACAAAAATTTATTTATTGGCAAACAAGTAGATACATCAAGTTAGATTTCCCTGACTCCTGCGCTAGTTATATAACTGTGTTGCAGGAGCCAGTGTCCTCCCGTAATACAAAAATACAAAAGCTAACAAAAAAAGAAAAAAAAAGCATATTATAATATGCATACATTTTCTTTTGCTTTTTTCATGATTGTAAGCATATACATATGTATGTGTAAAAGACTTTCTACTCTCAAATAACAACTATCCGCGAACACGAGAAATAATAAGAACAACTTGTATTACAATCCTCTCTTGTAATGAAAACTCGTTGCAATTGTATTGATTGAAGATTAGAATAGTGCAGCGCACTTACCGACTATTGTGAGTACCAACTGTATTAGTTACATTCATATACTTTAGTGCCGTCAATGCCTTCCACAAAAAGTCGATGAATATTTTCTCTTTTTTAACTGATAAAAAATTACTGAAAATCGCATTAAAATCTGTTCAGCTGAACGCGAGATAATCGTACACAAACATGCATACATACATACAAGACAAACTGAGAACCTCCTTTTTTTAAGTCTTTTAAAAAGGAAGAGGTTTTCAATTTGACATTTTTTTTATGTATGACTACGCAAAACGTTTTCTTAGTCCGATTTTGAAAATTCTTTTTTATTGTAAAGGGTATAGGTACTCCGAAAATATTGGTCCCATTTAAAATTGAAAAAAAAAGTCCACCTCTAAGTGTAGAAGAAAATATACCAAAAAAAAGAGTCTGTTTTAAGTCGGCGCCAAACAAACATAAAGCCGCCAAGTAAAGTACTGGCAGCTTGATTGATCTGCAGCTTTGATTGTTTATTTGGCACCGACTCAAAATTAGTAATTTACATTCATTTAGGAGCTAAGTTAGACTAAACGGTTTGTTTTTTGCTTTTCTGTTTCTTTTTTCGTCGGTAACTTTTTTCTTAATATTTTTTTTTTTTTTTCACAAATAAATCATGGAATCATGATTGACAAAATAGCTTTTGGAATAAGAACAGAACTTGATTAAATCCTTTTGTGTTAGTTTGATAGTACAACCATAATTATTTAAATCAATGGTCAATTATCATAATTTTCATGTTCAAACTTCCAACGCGTTATCAAGATCTATTTTGCACAAACGCGTTTATAATTAGCTACTCACAAAACGAAATAGCTACTTGCAAAAAGTTATCTAACATCACCACATAAAAACTAAAATAAAACGGTCGTCCTAACCTACTCACTTAACAAACTAAATTGTTGATATTCTGAAACTGAACCTAGAACTAAAACGCCAACCAACAACATTTTAAAACGGAATTATTATTGGAGTTGGAGCAAAAATGGCTGTTTTCGTTGTCCGAGTACGTTCCTTGGGAAATTGAAGCGAACACAACAGTCGTTTGGAGAGCAACAATGACATTTTAGGGCGGCCATACACGGGCAGCTTGAAGCAGTCGTAACCGATCGCTTCAAGCTGCGACCGCAGAGTGAATCCTCCAACATCGCCTAAGTTCCTCTCTCCTACTATTTTGCCGAGCCCGACAGGATCATAATGATCACATTTAATTTTAAGTACTCATTGTGGAATTTAAATAATCTATTAAGTATTGTGTAAGATATACAATACTTAATAAATTATAAGCGGTCTCAAGTAAAATTCAATTGTGCGGTCAAACAGTTACACACAACAGTTATAAACAGGTACACTGACTTCTCCAGCTGCCGACTGTTCTACTGCAGGTATCCCTTCCGCCCGGCGGCGTCACGTCTGCCATTTATTTTATTGTTGATTGATCGTTTCGGACGACGTGTGTATCTAATAGTGACGTCTATAAATGCAGTAACACTAGTACTTCGTCCGTCAACATCCAAATTACAACTGCAGCTGAATTGTTAACCACTTCAGTGGACAAATGCTGCTCCAGCAGTCTGTGCACCTAAGTTGATTCCATGACTTTATTTATTTATTTATCTACTTACATCTACCATAACAGGTTCGGCACGCCTTCATGTATAGGCGATATATCAAATCGTACCCCCATATATCTACTCTTTTATGCCTAATTTAGGTTCAATAAATGTTCCTTACTATTAGGTGTATAAAATTGTTAACGGAACGTAGTAGCCTGGATCTCACAATACAGGGAATCGAAGTGTGAGGCTGTGAGGTCTAGTACTTCAATCAATTCGTATACGTAAACTTAGCAAAATTTTATTCTTATTCATATGCGTCTATCCTATCTTTATCCAGTATTCCTTGTTCCTTCCAGGTTGAGGTTCAATGCTCGAGCTGCCTGTGTATGGCCGCCCTTATCTACAAAAATGCAATGACACTGTTTCCAGCTTATTGCTGTTGGTGACTACGCTACGTAGTACGACAGTACGACCAGCGTTTTGCAAGCATGCAGTTATGAGCGAGAATGAACTTTTATGAGAGTTTTGTGATTTATTTTTCGTACTTAAAGATATGTTGTTTCGTGTAAAGTTTGCGTATTGGTTAAGTTGAGATTAACCGTAGAATTTAGTTTTCTCACGTTTCATAAGTGCCTATGTAGGTTTATGTGAAATAAAATATTTGATTTGATTTTGATTTAGCTGAAGAAACTAGGTTTCTTAGTACTCGCTAGAAGCTCGGTTAATTCTGACATTAAGTCAGAATTCACAGAGCTTCTGAATATTCTCTCAAATTTTTGACGAGTCACTAAAACTTTTCGCTAACTATTTTTTTCTGTATTGATTTGTTCAATAAAGAAAACAAAAATAGCCAACGATAAGTTTTCGTACCTCATCAAAAATTGGACAGATTTGGACAGCAAGTATCAGAAAGAAGCTTGGATACTCTTAGTACACTTTGTGCTAGAAGCCAGAATACTTACATAAGCTCACGTCTTTTTCCCATGGGTATAGGCAGAAATTACAGAACGACCCGCTATGATCTTCACATAACCCGTTTTGCTTCGTTTGATGCCGGAATAGATTAAAAGTTTTTATCATTTAATTGTATACAGAATATCATGCAAAAACAATTGTTTATATTTGTATTTGCACCAAAACATCAAACCGTAAAACAGCGAACTCTGCATTAACTAGCAAAATAACTCAGCATAAATAAATGAAAACTAACACAACTTCTAATATCAAAAACATAAACCGCAAAACAAAACACAAAAGCTATCAACAGCTCAATTAAGACTTACACTGTAATATCAATCTATCTAGGGCGTCTCCTGCGGCGACTAAGGGCGCATATACTGGCCTCTCCCTCACGTGCGCTGCCTCTCTCTTCGCGAGCATTACTGCTTCGCAGAAGGAGGTACCGGCTGCCCATGGACTCTCGCTCCGTACCATGGCCTGGCCCAGGTCCGGACGCGAGAGATCGACACCACTGATCGCCTCCACAAGGACTCGGCGGTTTTCCGCCCAAGCCGGGCAGACCTCCACTGTATGCTCCACCGTGTTCGTAGGGCGATCTTTGCAGTAGAAACACCCGGGCGTTTCCTCCCTCCTTTTGCAAAATTGGAACCTCCCGAAACCGTCAGGCGGAAGGTGAAGACGTGCCGCCTCTCAACCCACTCCTCAAAGAGGAGTCTTACCGCCACAATCGCGGCGTGCCCAACACTTATTAAGGTAGGATATAGTAATAAGAACTTTTATTATTGTATGTATCACCTCATTTTCAAAGAAATACCCCGATAATCTAATAATTCAAACCACCTATAAAAGATACAGGAATTTCTGCAACAATTTGCTAAAGAACTTAAAAAATTATTACGATAAAAACGAATTAACTAGAGCAGGTAACAATAGCAAGCAACTTTTCCCAACTATTTTGGAGTCGGCTTCGAGTTAAACCGGACGTAACTGAATACCAGTATTTTATATGGAACGACTGACTGCTTGACATCCACCACCCAGTTACTGGGTAACACGATACCTCTTCGTTCTTAGCAAGGGTTCTTCCAACTTGGTTCTTATAGTTGTCAGACTTTTGGGGATTATAACTAGCCGTCCCCTACGAAAAACACTCCAACTCAATATGACAGGAAAAAGTCGTGCAGTTTTAATAATTTTGTCATTGTTATACTCATTTTAGTCGATCCTCGACACAATACGCACAATTACATAAGAAAGAACACTGAAATAAAATTTGGCTTTACAGTCGCCAAAAAATACATTCAGCCATGTTTAAAGCTAGTTTTTAAGTCATTTGCTACGTCACGTACGAAGATCCGAGACGATACGTGTAGGCAGTGTGGGAAGTAGTCCGAGGTGCCTACGGGGAACATTTGGATTGTGATAAGAACACGCTTCGACCTAGTTGTCAAAGGCAGATGTAATGGGCTTGAAGTTTAGTTTCAGTCTTCGCTTGTTTTAAATTGAGTTGTGATCTGATCAATGTTTTTGAATTAAAATATATACTAACGATACCCTGTCACCGTTACGACATATACGTTAGACGTTTGACAATTATCTACGAATGACAACCGCGACCAACGTTCTCGTCGGACCAATGTATAAGCCTAAGTATAATCAGCCTGTAACTCTCCCACTGTTGGGATACAGGCCGCCTTTTGGTGAGAGGGATTAACAAAGTAATGCTGCCTGGGTCCGATCCTACGACCTGCAAACTCGTAACTCACGGTCGTCGCTAATAGGCCACCACTGCAATAGACACCAATCCACAAACCTACCGCAGTAAGCCTAGCTTCACTCTAGATCGATCTTTGCAGCTATTGTTAGGTCACGAGCTCGTTTCTCTATAATCTGTGAATTATTAATTTAATAATGTCAATACCCACATAACTCGATACGCCACACTAATTAATTATTACAATTAATTATTCTACTAACACTTGAGTGTATAATTTACTGATTCCTCGGGGAAATCTTAAAGACAGCAATGCGGCAGAGGTACAATATGCAAGTGTATTTGCATACACATAGCGAGTCAGCCATTTTGGTGGTATATAATATGATTGAGGCAAGACGTATTGTATTGCTTAGCTTGGCGTATGTTGTTATAACGAGCTAGTTTCGCAAACAATATAAGATAACATAGCCTCGTGAGTCTAGTGGTCATAAGCGCTACCGCTTAGGTACTACGAGGTCCTGGGTTTGATTCCCAGGTCGGTAAAGTGTGATGTGGCTTTTTCTATCTGGAATTTCTCAGTAGCAGCCCGGTTCTGGATGTGCGCCCCTTTGTGGCAATAGGCTCGCCCCTTATTACATGGGGCTTTAACACAACTGACGAAATGTGGATGCATTATCATATAAGTAAATCTCTGTCCAGGCTTATCAAATAACTTCTCCCAGTCTGGGTGGAGCAGGAGGACGTGTCAGACTTTTACTGACTAAAACTCACCCGTGTTCCTTCAATTGTCTGTGTGCCGGGGGTTACGGAGTCTCTTTCGAACAACCCGCAACCCTATCAGGCGTCGGCCCTTGCGGACCCTATCAGTTGTCGTTGACATCTCTATCTCTGCCCGGGTTAGGCGGAGTTTACCTACAGTTTCGGTGAAACACGGCGTGATGTTACATATAAATAACACATGCCCCAAGCTGCATGACAAGCAGAGGCAATTATGAGTACACCCACTTTTATCTATCAGTCTATTCTGAAAAAAATCTTACCCCTTTCCATTTGATGTATTGAAAGAAAGAAAGATTAAACGTCACAGATACCAACAAGCTGACTCTATTGACAGCTCAGTTGAAGCTCACTACAGCTAAGTTTTCTCGGGTCCATTTTTACAGAGTTGATCAGCTGTTATGATTAAATCCCTTGTAACGAGCATATTGCCATTGACTAAGCAATTACGCGTTTGTGCAAAGTCCGGGCTGTTACTGAGAATTCTCTAACACTGACATTAAGTGTAGCTCACCATTTGTCTTCTCTGAAAGCGGCACCGGCTTATCGACAATAGTTCGAACATTTTAGCAAGTCAGCAGGGATTACAGACAGCCTATATAGGCATTAACAGACAGATACTGGTAATGTAGGTCTTTATAAAAAAGCCAACAAATTTTAAATAACATGTTTTATAAAATTATTTCTTAAATAATACATATTATTTACTCGTATATATATACTTATGGTTTACCAACTAATTCAACCGATCAAAACCATGTCTTTGTAAAACCTACAACCTATGTAAGTCCGAATTGTGGAATGTAAATAAACATTGAGTGTTGAGTATATTATCAGATGTTTTGAGTGCCTACTGATGAATGTATTATAAGAAGTAACGAATTTGTGTATTCAATACCAAATGCGTTTCGTTTGTCTCTAATCAAACTAAAAAATGATACTCTGATATTGTTGGCTTGTGTGGGTATTGCACAATAACTTGATGTGGTCGACACAACCTTTAATACCTGATAAGCCTTCAGTGGCGAAAGCACCAGATAACACGATTCCTACCGGCTTCCCTTCGGGAGCTAGCAATCGGCAACTCTATCGCTATTAAAAAGGTCACGTCAATATTAGCAACATTCAAACAACAAAAACGGTTATTTTTAGCTTTGTATTACAACAAAAATAATATGTTCTAAATTAACCCGGCGCCGAAACGTCATAATCGGGAACTAAATTTTTATAACAGCGATCCCGTAACGTCACTTTAGGCCCCGTGCTACCACTTGATATGGTCCACAGCAAGCCGCTGTACAACGGGTTATGACAGAGACAGATATAGAAAAATGCGTCAGAGTGACCGAGATGGAGGAATATTGCACATTTCATTTGGTTTTCAGCTGTTCATTATTGTTTTTAATTCTTTACATTCCTATATTAATTTTAGAATGATAGTAACTATTCTTTCTCTTATAAAATCGACACCTGGCCGCTATAAGCCTTTCCGGTAGGTCGTCATATTTTAGAGAGCGGTTTATATGCAGTTCTTTAATGACCTAACAAACTATAACGTGTTATGAGAATGAGCAACCGCATACTCCCGAGAACTTACTCGAACTAATATTAACACACAACGTTCACCAATTATTTAACCAAGTGTTATAATTGTAGCAATTAGTATTCTCTACAAGCCCGCGTTTATAATGGTAGTAAGGTTTACACTTGCGAGAACTGATTAAGATATCCTTAAACCCAACTAGAAAAATTAATTAGGTATTTAAATAAAACACATTTTATTACTCGAGAACCACCTATCCTTTTTTTTATTACGGAGGGAAATCCTCATGGATGTGCTCCGCCTATGTTTTACACCGGGGATCACGGGAACTAGTGTGACTTCCGCGATCCTCGGCTAGTGCTGGCCCGCCTCCGCGGGCCACCTCGCTTTAGGGGGGAGTGAGGTGTTGAACTCCCCCCTTACGTTATAGGGAAGTGCGCGTAGAACACTACACGCCGCCATCTCGGGTCTTAAGAAGTAAGGGGCGACGGATTGCCCCAGAACCGTTGCACCTGGACCCATTTAGGGGGGCTGGAAGAGGGCGTTGCAAGGGCGAGGGCGGATGCCCTCCGCCGACGCCCGGTGCATCTGCTGGGGTTCGGGTTAGCGGAAGCAATCTCCCGCTCCCTCTCTACAGCCTCCTTCTGTGAAATGACTGTTTCGCAGAAGGATACCACCGCGTCCCAGGACTCCTCGCTGTCAACCATCGAGTCGACAACGGCCGGCAGCGACAAGTCGCTGCCTACTCCTAAGATGAGGCCACGACACGGCTCCTCCCAAGTGGCTCACTCTGCCAGTGTCCTCCCGACAGTCGACGCAGTGGTGACACCGAACGTCCGGCTCCATATTTATGCGACACAGGTACTTCCCGAAACAACCATGCACCGAGAGCACCTGTGTCACCCGAAACGACAGGGAGCCGTGCCTCCTCCCGAGCCAGCGCTCGAGTACCAGCCGGACCGCCCCGATGATGACGAGGCCGGCGGTAGGGCATGAGAGCCTTTCCCGCCATTCCGCCACCAGGCCTGCGCGAAGCTGTGACCGACGCAACTCCATATGTCGCTGCGTCAGCCACTCGCCCCGCGCCCTCGAATCCTCACGCCACGGATGCAGTGACGCGAGTACCTTCGCCTCGAGGTCCCAAGGCGGGCCGGTAATCCGGCCAGTACACAAGCCGCCTCGTAAGAACCACCTATCTTGACTTAGGATACTAGTTATCCTCAACTAAGGATGCAAGCTTATCATCTATACGTAGGTATAATAAAATAGTAACAAAGTCAAAACTGTACAATGAATATTTTTGAAAAAACGTAATCGTTTTGAAGTGTGAGAATGAAGTCTGGTGGCGAAAATATAATATTTTGAATTTTTGTCCGTTTACCGTATTCGTGTTGGGCGGAGTACCGCCGTGTCCTCGTGGAGGCAATCGGCGGCGACGATCTCTCGCGTCCGGCCCTGGTCCAGGTCATGGTACGGAACGACAGTGCATGGGTAGCCGTCACATCCAAAGAAAAGAAAGAAAGAAAGAAAGAAAAAACGTTTATTTGCGGTAAACATGACGCAAAAACCAGGAACACACAAAAAATAATAAAAAAAAAGATTGAGGGAAACATGCGTCACATCCACACAAAACGGCTATCGCTCAGCATCCCTCTGCATAGCAGTAATGCTCGCAAAGAGAGAGGCGGCACACGTGATGGAGAGGCAGTACATGCGCCCTCACGGCCTTAGTCGTCGCAGGAGACGCCCTGGGCTTCGGGAATCCCAAGCTGATTCCCGGCCACCGTAGGCACGTGCTTGCGAACGGCGAGTAATGGGTAGCTTGCAGTCCGGTAAAGACCAAGTTTGGGTCGACGGTGCGTTGTATTCCACGAGCGCCTCAAAAAGATGTCAGCACCAACTGGTAGGGTCCGCAAGGGCCAATGCCTGCCAGGAGTGCGGGTTGTTCGAAAGAGATACCGTGACCCCTAGCACACAGGCAACTGAGGGTACACGGGTGGATTTTAGTCAGTAAAAATCTGACACGTCCTCCTGCTCCACCCACAGCGGGAGAAGTTATTTGATGATTTCCCACCCAAAAAAAAACCGCATTCGTGTTCTTTCCGTGTTTATGTGAGTTCCGGATTGGCGCAAAAACCACTGACCGGATTTGAGTGTAATTTGGCACACAGATAGCTTATAACCTGGATTATCACATAGGGCACTTTTGGGAAACGCTGCGAGCAAAAGCTAGTTTTGTTTAACGACGGCACCCATTTCAAGTTCCTACCAACGAGTACACACAGTTCCAGTTTATAAAATCCACACCACCCTTGGACAACAAAGCAATTCCCGAACTCAAACAAATCCCCGATCCCAAATATGTTTACATAAGGAACAATATACGTGTCTTGGCCACATTGACTGCATTCTTAGAAGTTTTTGAATACGTGCAGCAATGTATACTGCAGTGAAAAGGCAGTTGTATGGCCAATTGTGCTGCGCTGCGTAACGTGCATTCCATGTTGAAAAGATCTGTAAAAGATTAGGTTTAAAAATAGAATGTCTTTGGTAGTTTGTGCTCTGGAGTAATGAGGGAATTTTGTCTTGTTACTTTTTAGTGGTGTGTGCTGTATTTTTCTAGCAATAAATGTTTTTGCGACCCAGGTCGCCATGTGCTTACGGCCGCGATTTACTAGTTTGTAGGTCGTGGGGTTGATCTCAAGCAGGCACTTTATTTTATGTAATCTATTTCATTACCACGACTCTCAAAACGGTGAAGAAACTATATTGTGAGGAAACCGGGATGTGCTAGAATCAAAAATTAAAATTTTCAAAACTTCATAGTCACTTTTATTAAATAAATATTGGTACCATCTAACGTAATTTAGTTTCGAATGGCACCAATATTTAAGATTTGAGTAAAATAAGGAGAAAATGGTGGTCAGCTAATGTAATTAGGTGCGCGCTATCAAATAGTGTCAATAACAGAGCTAAAAATCAAACGATTCCCAAACTTCATAGTCTCTTCTGATGAAAATAATGGTGCACACACACATGCATAATCTCACGTCCTCTTCCCGTGGCAGGAAAAAACAATAGTTCACGTTCATACATATCAAATTGCATATACGCACTGACCTTTCTGGACATCATCACCAATAAGGTCATCAAATTCGTAGCAGTCTCGTAGGCATCGTAGCACAGCTACGAGCTTGCTACGATGCTGCTAGACTTGCTAGTAATGCAAACAAAAGGATTTATTAACAGGTCTCTACAACCAAAATTGTTACTTGTACTTAAACACAAGTTTGATACTCAGGAGAGAGATATCCAGGAACAGTACAGTATCTTTAGTACTTGAATTATATTCTGAAAATTCACTATCATATACTACAATTTACACTGCGTTGGAAACAAGTTAATAGTTTAGTATTATTATCAAAAGCGGCGAAGATATTAATAAGGAAGATGAGCGCATTATAAAATTAATAACGTTATAACGTTCAACAGGAGAGCATTATATTTCACACTAAATTAGCTCTAAAACGCTTGTGTTGCAGTATTTTATGCACTAAATTATGATAATACGCTGCTGTTGGCATCATTTATTTAGTGTAACATGCGTTTTTTTTTTTTTTTTTTTCTGGGTGGGAAATCATCAAATAACTTCTCCCGCTCTGGGTGGAGCGGGAGGGCGTGTCAGACTTTTACTGACTAAAACCCACCCGTGTTCCCTCAGTTGCCTGTGTGCCAGGGGCGGCGGTATCTCTTTCGAACAACCCGCACCCCCGGCAGGCATCGGCCCTTGCGGGCCCCTCTGTTGCTGCTGACATTTCTTTGAGGCGCGCGTGGAACACAACGCGCCGTCGACCCGGGCTTGGTCCTTACCGGACAGCGAGCTACCCATTACTCGCCGTCCGCAAGCCCGTGCCTACGGTGGCCGGGAATCAGCCTGGGATTCCCGACGCCCAGGGCGTCTCCTGCGAAGGCCACGGCTGTGAGGGCGCATGTACTGCATCTCCCTCACGTGCGCCGCCTCCCTCTTTGCGAGCATTACTGCTTCGCTGAAGGAGGCGACTGCCAGCCATGCCCTCTCGCTCCGTACCATGGCCTGGACCAGGGTCGGACGCGAGAGATCGCCGCCGCCGATCACCTCCACGAGGACACGGCGTTGCTCCGCCCAAGCTGGGCAGACCTCCACCGTATGCTCCACCGTGTCCTCTGGGCGATCTTCGCAATGGAAACACCCGGGCGTTTCCTCCCGCCCTATCCGAAACAGGAACCTCCCGAAACAGCCATGTCCGGTGAGGACCTGTGTCAGGCGGAAGGTGAGGGCGCCATGCCGCCTCTCAAGCCACTCCTCAAAGAGGGGACTTACCGCCGCAATCGCGGCGTGCCCAAGTGTAACATGCGTTGGTCGGTAATTTGATTGTATAATACAGTGATACAGCCACAGTGTGTCAAATTAGAATAAATAATGGATTTAAGCCAAAAGCATGTGTACTGGGTAGCGATAAGATACACATACAGATAGTTTATAACCTGGATTAACACATAGGCTACTTTAAATCCCAGTAGTACGTTCCCGTAGGATGTTTTCCAACATCCACACGGGCGGACAATACTTTCCCACTGCAGTTTAAAGTACTCTTCTCATACAGAGAAGGGAGCATTGATTACCACGCTGGCTCAAGGCGGAGGTTTCCCTACGATGGTTTTCCTTCATCGATGTCAGCGTTTGTCGAAGGAGCAATGGCCGGTGGAGCAGAGCTCTTCTATTTAGCCCCGTAGCTAGATGGCTCGACGACCATAAGAAGGTGGTAGATGCGGATAAGGCAGGATATTCTGCCGCAGCCTGGGAGCGGCCCATGTCCAGCACTACGGACTGCAATACGCTGAGTTGATTGATTGATGTCAGTAATGTCCAAGATAAACTAAGAAATTAAAAGTCACATGAGTACATTCCTAGTTTTGAACCCTGAACCTTATGCATCGGAGTCAAGGCCTTTAACCGACATCATTATCTTTTATATGATCCTATATTAATAGTTGTAAACTAAGAACATGAATCCGTGGTATACCAACATCAAATATTTGCTAATTATATTATGTACATTGGTTACATAATAAATTAATCATTCGGTAACATGGCTTCCCAAATATCAATGTCGACTATGTATTAATATTTTGATATCAGATTATTACTCTACAGGATAAGTTTTTATCCAGTGCGCAAACTGTAACCATGAATTCAGCATATCATTCTAGACACAGAAATTTTACGACGGTTAAAAAAAAAAACAGCTGTTTCATAGAAAAGTGCAATACATACGCGGTCAAAATGTATGGAACAGCTGATTTTTTTTTTGTATTACTGACGAAAAATTTCAGCGCTGGGGGTCTAGAATGATACGCTGAATTCATGGTTACAGTTTGCGTTACTGGATAAAAACTTACTTTGTACACCTGCATTTAATATTTAATTAGTTTAGTTTTCTTTTGATTTTTAAATAAATATGAGCTGTTACTTCGAGAGTTATCATCATGATTATCAGCCATAGCCCACTGCTGGATATAGGACGCCACGCTCCTGTAACATCTTCATCCAGGTTTTGCCCACGATGGCAACCATGTCATCCGCCCATCTCGCAATCGGACGACCGACATCTCGTCTTCGAGAGTAATAGTAGAAACCTATATGAGTGTTCCCCTTATCATAACAAAATGATTTAACCAATGTGAACACACCGACTTGATTCTTCAAAAAAAAATTTTTTTCACTGTGCAAAATATATTCTAAAACCATATCTCTTGAAATAAGTGGTAAAGAATGGGAAGTATTAGCAATTCAATTCAATTCAATTTATTTCAGTAACAATTCACATTGCGTCCGAATATAATACAGCATGAAACATAACAATATAAATAACATTAAAAATATAAAAGAATACATGCAAATACATAAAAAAATTGCAAATAATATTTAAATAAAAGAAAAAATAATAATAATAACCCACATGTCAATAAAGTAATTGCAAGCAAAACGAAAAACATTAATCAGCAGCAACATAGCATTGCCATTCAATGTGGCAGTGCTGCCAGTAATCTGGGCACGTTTCCTGATGACAGCAATGCGGACGAATACTTCGACGCCTAAGCGTCCTTTTGTTTTTGTATTTATTTCTATAGTCAGTTAGTAATTTAATTTATATTCAGATTATTGTAGAATCTGTGCACCCATGCAAGTTAAATGGAATACAAAATGTAGGTTCACTACTCGCACTTGAAAGGTCATCAAAATATTAGAGAAAGTCTGAGAAGACTGATCTGAAGCTAGGCATAATGTCTTGTCAAATAGCTTTTATGTCAACTGACGTGACGTCGTGTCAAGTGCGGCTTTGTGAACCAGTTAGACATGACACTGAAAATTCTGTTAAAATTACTTTAGGGCTGTACGTACACGAAGGGAAACATGACACTTTCAACATCTGGAATCAGAGATTTATTCACTTTAAGGAAGAAACATCGACTGAAATCTACACCTCACACAGATTTGGGTACCAATCAAATACGATTTAGTCTGACATTAGCATCTGCGAAACATGCCTCGTTGGTAATTTTTTATCACGACTGAACGCAGGGTCGCTAGAACGCGTTAAAGAATTTTTAAAGTAGCAAAATGCGCTGAACGTCGTTGGTAGTATTGTGTCTGGAACAACACTAAAGTAGGGTAACAGAGGTATATACCTACCTAATGTGAGATCAGCAAAGAATGTTTTTAGAGTTTCTTACCCATTCTTCTTCATAAGAGCGTAGTAGCTTTGGAATGGGCAACTAGCTTTATCTTTCAGATTGATAATTCAAAAGTAGTTACCTGTAATTGGTTTATTTGAAATACACGAGTAACTTTCGAGTTTGTGTTTGAGCAATGTGACTGCACGTTAAGACCTACAGTGATACTGATAATGATGAAATGTTTTAACAGTATTAACAAGCACATTAACTTTTAAAATTTGTAATCTATTGTTAGATGCGAACCTTTTCCGACAACCTGTTGTGCAGTTTGGCAGATTTTTTGTGAGTTATTGTGAACTAACTTTTGCCAGTAGCTTCGCCGGCGTTAACCAATTTACACAAAACCTAAACAAATTATGCACTTAAACCTTCCTCATGAATCACGCTATCCATTGGTGAAAACCGCAAGAAAATCCGTTCAGTAATTGTCGAGGTTATCGCGAACAGACAGAGAGACAGACAGACGTGGCGCGGCGGGGGTTGTTTGCTTTGTTTTATGATATGTAGCAATAGTGTTAAAGATTTTGAATAATACAGTTTTAAAAAATTTACTTCGGTGGCAGCCTGTCATAATTCTTTTATGAGAAAAATCTTGCAACTCACTGTCTGTTCATTTTATGGTGATTTGTATGAGCCGGGAAAAGTTGGTAATTTATTCGGTCATCCATGTTCTTTAACATATCGATCAGTTGAAACCGAATTAAAAATCGAGTTTTACGAATCGAAATGTCAAAGCAAAAATGTTTTTGCCTCAACCAAAATGTTCAAGCCACAACAAATGAAAACTCTAACCACAAATTGAATTTTAGCGATCGACATAAGCCCTAAATACTTTTAACGTGTGCTTTATTAAAACCAAAAAGTTTAAACTTTAATCGAGTTTACGGTTTGAGCCCTAACTACGTTAAAACATTTTGAAGGGTAGCTTTTGATGTAAAAATCGAGTTATATTAGATTTTGTAGATGTCATTTTTATTTCGTGATTTCGCTGTATTCAAAGCCGTTCATGCACGAAGTTATGGGTTCACATCCGAGCAAGTACCTACCACTGTGACTTTTTCAATTTATGTGTAGAGTAAAATTACTTAAGTAAGACAGGCCTGTAGCTAAGTAATAATAGCCGCACGGTTCAATGGATCAGGTTAAGCTGCACTTGCCGCGGTTGATCCTTGGATGAGTGACCGTCTTAGGAAGGGTTTTGGTAATACCGACACCCTTCCGTTACTCGGAAAGCACGTTAAGCCATTGGCGGACGTTACTTGAAGCCCCAAGGGTGACAATCAGTCTAACCAAGTGGTATCGTAATACCCAATAACTGGATAGATAGGCAGTCGCTCCATGTAAAAAACTGGTATTCAGCTGTATCCGGTTAGACTGGAAGCCAACCCCAACCTTGTTGAGAAAAGGCAAGGCAGATGATGATGTAGGTACTTAAGTCTTGGACATTACTGACATCGATGAAGGAAAGCATCGTGAGGAAATCTGGACTTATAGTTAACTAGCTAGTGGCCGTGGCTCCGACCGCGTGGATGTCAGTTATCGCGTAGAAAATTAGCCTATTTCCTTCTCCATATTCCACGCTATATCTCAGCCAAATTTCATGACAATCGGTTCAGCGGTTTAGGCGTGAAAGGGTAACAGACAGATAGACAGACAGATAGATGGAGTTACTTTCGCATTTATAACATTAAGTAGAGATATAAGTGTGAAATTGCCAACTCGGCTTGAGCAAGCGTTGTGATCAATGCTAATGTTGCAGCGGCACCTACATCGCCACTAGTGATCATTAAAAATGTAGGTCCGCAGATACGGATATTTGGCGTCAAGATCTGGATACGGATACGGATACGGATCTTAAGTTTCTTACTCAATCGATGCCGGTGCGCGTGACCTTGAAACGATAGTTGACGCTTTGCGTGACAGAACATCTTTCGATTTGCGTTGCGCGGGTGTTTCTTTTGTTTTGTTTATAGTTTAGTGTGACACTGGGCAGCATGGATAACGTTTGTGTTTGTTGTACGAGATAAAAAAAATGTCTACAAAAAGTTTAGTAGTGCAATTTGGAATTATTATTAAAGTAAAAGATCCGCCAAAAATGTAACGGATCGGGATAAGGATACGGATATTTTCTCAAGCGGATGTACGCGGATACGGATACGGATATTGAGAATATCACTAATTGCCACATATGAACTACGCATCACACTGACGTCACGACAATCATCGCCATCGTGCAAGCAGAGTATACTGCACAAATAGAATAAATACAACGTCTCGAGATCAAACGTCGGGCAGTTAGTTGCCCACCAGAAACAACACCCGTCTGGAGGATCCTCTCTTTTCTAAGGAAGTTGAGTGAACTTTACAACCTGTTCCTCATACCTTTTAAATGTCTTCTCTAAATAAAAAGAAGCCTGGCCCTGCAGTGAAACAATTACATGCTGGTATTATTATTATTATTATTTTAATCTCAGGTTCCTGAGAAGTTCATAGAACTTGGTATTTGTTTTAAACCTCGCGGGTGTAAACCAAGGTGAGATTTTAAGCTTCAATAGATTAGGTGTATTGTACCGCATTGAAATTATTGTCTAACTCGAATTGAAGGAATTTCCGAACAATGCGACTTGTGTTTAATATAGCTACTTTCTGCAGTGTAAGGTAAGTACCTACATTTGGAAAGATTAAGTACATTTAAACTGATACATTATTATTAAAATTATTTTTTGAGTTTCTCTCTAAAATTATTGCTTGATAAATAAAACAAGTCTAAAAGAGCTCTTGTGCAAGCAGGCTATCCGTTGCTCAACGAAGCCTGATACACTTGAGAGCTTAGATGATCAATGTAGAGCAATATAGCCCAACTTTAGCAACAGTTTCGTAACAATTTAAGTGATAATAAACAGTATTGTAAAATACTTGCAGGTATACGTTCATACATAAAGGGGGTTTGTGGCTTAGTAATATCAGCAGCACGGGTCGATCGATCAGGTTAAGCTACGTTTGCGGCGGTTGGACCCTTGATGGGTGACCTGGATGGGTTTGATCTTTCGAGTCACTTTTGAATTACGAACTTTGTTCTGACGAAATTAAAGTTCTAATCACAAAACTTTAAATCCGATTCCAAGTTGTATTTTTCTTCTATTGGAGTATAGTTCGAAATACAAAAACTGACCCCGCGGTAGTTTGGAATAAAAAGATTATGCCAATAAAATACTCAGTGACGTGAGCGAAGCCGTAGGCACATCAAAAATAAAAAAAAATAAAACGTTTATTCAAACTAGGCTGAGAGTCAGGTCTTTTTGAACGTCAAAATTACATAAGGCAGTCCCCCAAAAACGCCCGCCCTTCACCATTTCCTAGTGCTTTAGCTGGGAAGAAGAAGTGGCACAACAAACTTCCCAGCACCACAGCTGTCTGTTAAGTTAAAAGAACTTGATTCTATACAATAGGTAATTAACATTACGTAACACAAAAAACACAAAATTTGCCATATTTCAGCTAGCACACGCCAATGTACCAACGAAACATTGAAAACTATAGGTACTCAAGCAGAAATAAATAATAAAAAAACGTAAACACAACTAATAACCTAATAAAAAGTCTCCATCTAGTTTGTGACAAAACATAGATACAGGCCAACTAGGCGGCTGCGAGTGGAATTTGTTTAAGTGGGCGACTACTGACCCATCAAACACCCAGTACGAATGCGGTGCTTCTGATCAGACCATGCTCCACTTATTGGAGTGTCCTAACTGCCCGTTTACCTGCTCCTTGGATGACCTCAAGAATGCCATCAAAGTAGCCGTCTACTGCTCTCAATATAATTGAGAACAGTAGATGGCAAAACATCGAAAAACAGTACCATCGATACGAAAAGAATAAGAATAATAAGTGCCTTACTTAGGCACATAGGAAGAGGCTGGACCTCACGACACATGGAATCCTAGTGTGGGATCCAGGGTATTTGTTAAAATCTAGTATATAAGGCTCCTATGTAAACTGTTACTAGTTTAAAAACATATTGTGCCGTGTTTTTTTATGAACTGAATAATTTTTTTAGTGTTTTAATTTATAGAATAAATTTAAAATCGAAGTGACCCGAAAAGAAGCTTCTCTAGAAGATGTATTTCCATGCAGTTTTCATAGCAATTGTTCAATTAAAGTCGCAACGCGCTGCCGCGTCGCGTTTTCACGTCACGTTTTCACGTCACGCTGTCGCGTCGCGCCTATTTGTCTTGTTGACGATAACGCTGTTAACGCTAGCGTTATCGTCAACATAAAATGTATTTACCCGATTTCTTAAACTTCAAAGTACTTACTAACAAAACCGTCTCCCATACAATGCACCTGCAACCGCTTCATAAATTATTCCAACAATCTAATTACGGTCTGTTCGATAACTAAGTTACGTAGCATCTAAGTGTCCCAACTTTCAAAGCACAGAACATCCTAACTTTTATATAAACTATACATTACCCGGGTGTAAATATAGAATTAAGCATCATAGGATTTTCAACCTTAACAGTGTGGAAAAAAGTTCAGTTTCTATTGCAACTAAATTCGTTTTATGACATGTTACCTATGAATACTTTGGTTTTCTGGTATTAGCTTAGTTTGGCCCAATATTAGTTGTGTTGTGTAATGTTCATAAATTGGCTATAATATAATTATTTGTCTAAACTAATGTTATAAATACAAAAGACTTGGGTTTTGTTTGTTTGTCTGTGAAGTCTGACTAAAAGAATAGCACTATCCCATTTCTTCCCGTGGGTATCGTAAAAGGCGACTAAGGGCGTTACCAGATAATGGGCAGCAGCTCTCTTTATTTATCTTCAAATCCATGCTGCGAACGCCACTGTACCTGCCTAGTGTGGTGATTATGTAAAACCCCTATTGAGGGAGGCCTATTTGCAGCAGTGGACGTCTTTCGGCTGAAATGATGATGTTTCATTGTTACGTTTTCATGCTAAAACCGCTGAACTGATTTGGATAAAGTTTGCCACATGGTAGGACATAAAGGGCTTTATTTATAAACATTGCTTAAAATTATGTTATGATTAGCTACTGTTTAACCATTCATTGTTCACGTGTAAACGTTTCTGAACTTTAAGCAACGTTTATAAATATAGGGATTGTTAATTATTAGCTTTATTGTTTCCTTCTTCTTATTTTATCTTAGTTTTGTACTGAGTACTTATTTATTTATTTGTTAGTAATGTTAGTTTTGTACTTAAAATAAGGTTAGTGTAGTGTGTAGGAGTTAGTAAATTTGAAATGAAAAACTCACCAGCCAACTCCTGCTTACTGTCTCGCGCACCTGGTTGGTTCGGCATCAGCAGATGTCTTAAATCCAGGTAAACATCACTGCACATTTATTTCCACAGGTGCTGGTAAATGTTCTTGTTCGTGTCTTGAAGGGGCTGCAGCACAAAATCACAGAAGGACCGTCTAGTATGAGAAAAAGGTTTTAACACGCGGTCGTCTCGTGTAGTTTTAGAGCGATCAGTTGTAGTCCAAAAAACACGCGAACGTGCGGCGCCACTGTCGCCCGTCGTTGAACAATGGGATTGCTTGACGAATAGGTGAGAAGCAAGCTGGCAACTTAATCAAACCAAACCCTTTCTACTACATAAAAATGCTTACATACTAGTTGTTGGGGTGAAAAACTATCCAAGATTCCTAAGATTAAATGCGGTAGGTAATACCTACAAAGATAGGTATTACGGTCTTTAAGAAGAGAACGGTACGTAACATATAGTTAGGTGTAATGGTGAAAATGCCTTGCCTTGCCTTTGCGGTGAAAGCCTCCTCCAAACCGTTTCAGGTGGCACTATCCTTTGCCTGTCTGGGCCATAATTTTCCGGCTATTTCTACGATGTCGTCACTCCATCTTCTAAATGGTCTAACCCTTCCTTCTTTTTTTGTAAATTGGATATCAATTCGAGGCCATCTTTCATCCATAGTTCTTTGAACATGACCTGACCATTTTCATGTCAGTTTCAGGATCTGTTTGACTGCATCTGTCATCTTTTTTATTTTCTTTATCAATTATATTTTAACTCTATCTTTTAATTTGATGTTCATGTAACTATGATTAGGACATAGGATAGTTTTTATCCAGATATTCCCAAAGCATCGAGACTTATAAATTAATTATGTAACTTAGTTTCATTACGTCCTTCTTTAAACTAATCATGGGATGCAAACTGTGTCGACAACCTTGCGCCACCTCATGTTCCTAGCACGGTGGGCTGTGCTGGTGCCGCTGCTGCGGCTGCTGAGACCCTTATGGGTAACTACAGTTTTGAGCCGTTTGGGGTCGAAACGCTCGGGTCATGGGGCCCGAGTGTACGTCTCCTTTTTAAGAAAATATCTCGCCGGCTGGTCGACACTTCGCGTGACCAGAGTGCTGGGTCGTTCTTTGGCCAAAGAATTAGCATTGCCATTCAACGTGGCAATGCTACCAGTCTTCTAGGCACATTTCCTGATGTCAGCGATGCGGGCGAATACTTCCACGCCGAAGTGTCCTTTTGTTTTTGTATTCATTTGTTTAGTTAGGTATTTTAAAGTCAGTAGTACGTAAATACTTATTAAGAAGAGTTTAATAAATGGATAAGATACTTATATTTGATTGTGAACCATGTTCATAATAAAATAAACGTTTGAAATTTAAAAAAAAAATGTAAAGTGACTTAGCTTACTTATCATTGTAATCAGGTATAGCTTTTCGGGTCCCATTCTTCATACATAAATAAATAGATTCAACATTATAAGTGTAAGTTGAATAAGATGGAGACCAAATATAGGAACAATACTACAAGGAGTTCCTAACTTGTAAAGTAAACGAAATATAAGTATAAATAAATATGATTTGTTAGCTTAAAATAAGTCCAGGTTTTAGTATATTTGTATGTACAGATAAGTTCAGGTTTCTTTACGATGTTTTCCTTCACCGGTACGGTAATGTCCAAGATAAACTCAGAAACTACATTATGAATTGAAAAAGTTACTTTGATACTTGCCCCGGATTAGAACCAGCAAGGTGGTTAGTAAGAGGCGAGGCCTAAATGAGTGGGCCACCACGACCTCAATCTGTTAAAGTTGAGCGTCTTAATATTGTCGTTATACCTTATAATTTGTACCTCATAATCTACCCAGCCTTTTCCCAACATTGTTGGGGTCGGCTTCCAGTCTAACCGGATGCAGCTGAATATCAGTATTTTACATAGAGCAGCTACCTATCTGACCTCCACAACCCAGTTATTGGGTAATACGATGCCCCTAGGTAAGACTGGTCGTCAGACTTTCGGGCTTCTGACGACCTGTAACGACTGTGAAAGATCTACAAATAACAGCCGGGACCAACGGCTTACCGTACTTGGCATGTATAAATGGTCACCCATCCGCAGACCAACCGCGGCAAGCGTCGCTTAACCTGATCGATCGACCCGTACGGCTAATATTACTTAGCCAGAAGCCCCATTTTTTTATATCTTATAATTTGTATCTCTGTGCAACAATCGGTATCAATAAGCTTTAGTAGTTATACTCAAAGGTCAAGATGTCACGTCTCTTTGTCTCAAGACATCTAATCAAAACTAATAGACACACAAAACAAAAACTCATTAACAACTTCTTAATTTAACGATTGTTTGAGATGCGCGGAACATTTCATTAATATTTATTCGAAACTTATTGACGAATTTCATTTCAGTCGTTGTAAAAGGGAACTCGTAAAAGTTCAAGTATTCACAAACTCAACAACACTAATTGCATCTGCTTAGAAACTCAAATTTGGACTTTTAACGAATATTGCTCTTCAAGCTGTTCTTAAACTCAATAATAATTGTGAGAGAAACATTTTTGGTCAAAACCTTTTATGATGAAAAGAAAAACGGTCTTACTTCTAAACAATTTTATTTTCTCACTGCCCCGGGTGATTGTTTTTCTTTTATAAAAGTAAAGGATAAAGTCCTAAATGACATTTACATTCTTTTATACAAAACATAAAACGTGGCTTCTCGTAAATTGTCATACATTTGTGGGATGTTTCCTTTCTAAGTAACGGCTCTCGATTGTGTTTATGTAATCGACGTAATGGGACACTCGAAGAGCGCAAAAACTGAAGTACAGAATATAAATTCACGCTATATTTCAAATTAAATTACGGTTTTTGTGCGGGACCTTGGACATTAGCAGAGGCGTCTCTTGACCGAAGGTAATTTTGTAACCCCTCATTTGTTTGAGGTATGTGTCACATTATTTGTAAATCTGATGTACAAAGCTTATAAAGTTACAGCTATACCTCAACAAAAGGTTGGATTGATTTTGGCCACTCAATTAATTAATTAATGGTGGAGCTTGTAGCTAAGTAAAAACAGCCAAACGGTTCGATCGATCCATTAAATAAATAAATAAATAAGTCTTTTATTTCAGACCAATAACATCCATTTGGTTAGTATACAAACGACTTACAAACTAGTGTTAGAACTTACATCTACTGGAGAATTAACAAAAACTGTATTTATTGTTACGCCACAGTTGCATGTAGGCGTATCCAATACCCCAGTATGGGGCTGTCCCATCTATCCGCTATAATATTCAGGATGCTGTTGGGGCTGGCGCGTACCCTGCCCATGATGGCGTGTAAGCCATCTATTCCCGCCTCAGCGAACATGCCGGAAGCACTGCAGCAGCGCGGCAACCCCATCAACACTCTGAATGCATTAACGCATTTGCATTGAAGCTTCGATTGCCGCGGTTGGTCCGTGGATGAGTGCCCATCTTCACATACCAAGACCTCGCTGTGCCTCTGAAAGCACGTCAAGCCGTTGGTCTCAGCTGTCATTTAAGGGACTTTGACAGTCGTTGCGGGTCGTCAGAAGCCCGAAAGTCTGACAACCAGTCTTACGAAGGGGTATCATGCTATCCAGTATCTGGATTGTGGAGGTTAAATAAGCAGTCTCTCCATGTAAAATATTAGACCGGTTAGACTGGCAGCCAACCTTAACGTAGTTGGGAAAAGGCTAGGCAGATGATGAATGAATAAATTAATTAATTAAATAAAGTTTCTTTAAAATAGGAACTAACATTGTTTTATCACTGACGAGCTCACACCGGCTTTACATATTAGTTTCGAGGTATTTTCAATTCATATTACATGCTAGCAAGCTAAGCTTTCCACCAACAATTACGTACGTAACTCTAGTTTACATCAAACTCCCTCTAACTGGTTTGTTTCCGGATTATCCAAAATTACGGTCAACTAACACACATAACAAGCATTACATCATAGGTAATGTACTTTATAGCATGCAAACTGTAAAACGTTTCGTTTATATAGAGATTGCAAACCCATAAAACTTAACGCGAGAATCATATACGTCTATGCCAACGCTAGAGCAATTTAAAACGGTTTATTTCGATGCAAACGGTGCTTAAACTAAAATAGAGTAGCTATTTATTTAGGTAATAACTGTGGTATTCTAACTATGGTATAGCATTTTTTGAATGGGGAAATCATCAAATAACTTCACCCGCTCTAGGTGGAGCGGGAGGGCGTGTCAGACTTTTACTGACTAAAACCCACCCGTGTGCCCTCAGTTGCCTGTGTGCCAGGGGCCGCCGCGGTATCTCTTTCGAACAACCCGCACCCCTGGCAGGCATTGGCCCTTGCGGGCCCCATCAGTTGCTGCTGACATCTCTTTGAGGCGCGCGTGGAACACAACGCACCGTCGACCCGGGCTTGGTCCTTACCAGACAGCGAGCAACCCATTACTCGCCGTCCGCAAGCCCGTGCCTGCGGTGGACGGGAATCAGCCTGGGATTCCCGACGCCCAGGGCGTTTCCTGCGAAGGCCACGGCTGTGAGGGCGCATGTACTGCATCTCCCTTACGTGCGCCGCCTCCCTCTTTGCGAGCATAACTGCTTCGCTGAAGGAGGCGACTGCTAGCCATGCACTCTCGCTCCGTACCATGGCCAACTATGGTATAGTAAAGTTCTGAGTTGAGCTGCACGATTAGTGACAAACGCGTGCACTGACTGGACGAGTCCGCTCAATCTATGGTTCTTTCCTCAAAAGACTATTTCAGACACCAATCTACATGGTCTTCACATGATATGTCCACCTAGATTATGTCTGGACTTTATAAGAGACTGTGACCTCTTAGTTTGTTTCGGCCTTTCTTTTCAGAATAGTCAAATAGAAAACGCCGACCTCATCTAGTTTAAAAAAATATGATTGACGTATAAAAGTGTTTGTACAAACCTACTTATTGAAATAAAATCGTTTAAAATTTATTTATAAGCTACTTTGTTAAAATTTGTAGTCACATTTCTGCCCCGTTTATTTAGAAACAGCGCTTTATTTTGAAAAATAATTAGTAAAGAGACGGATTATTTTTTCTGACATCCACTCAAACGAAGTCGCTAACACAGCTAGTTAAAGATAAAAGTAGTAGCTAGTTACTCTATGTTTTTATTTTTTGTGCGCAGTTATCGGTAATAGGCTCACCCCTATTAAATGGAACCTAAATATATCTAGCGAAATGTGGATGTAATGTAGCTAAGTATACATCTCTGCCCAACCTTTCGGAGAATACAGGCGTGATGTTATGTTATATTGTTTTTATTAAACATTGACTGTTGCACGAGGCTTCGCCCACGTGGTATGTCCTTCCCCAAGGTTCAAAGTATCTCCATACCTTTCATCAAAATCAGTCCAGTAGTTCTACGTACAAATAAATACATAGAAAGAAAGAAAAATAGATTAATTTTTCACAGAAAAACGTGCATATAGAAAGATGACATAACATTTCAGGCAAAAAAACATGATAACAACACATCACACACACACACATCTTAATAATATTAGTAACTAGCTTTAGCCAGCGATTTCACCCACGTGGGGGTTGGAAATTATCCCGCGGGGACCTACCACCGGGACAAAAAGTACCCTAAGAATTAACCTAGGTTATAAACTATCTGCGTGCCAAAATTCATCGAAATCCGATCAGTATTTTTTGCATGAAAGAGTAACAAAGATCCATTAATTCTCACAAACTTTCATATTTGTAGGTAACATTTGTAGGGTTATTGGTTTTTTTTTTGAGTACCTTAGTAATAGCGCGCGCGCTATCAGCTGTGAGTCGCTTGACCCTAGGGTTTTTTTTTGTTTGGGAAATCATCAAATGACTTCTCCCGCTCTGGGTGGAGCAGGAGGGCGTGTCAGACTTTTACTGACTAAAACCCACCCGTGTTCCCTAAGTTGCCTGTGTGCCAGGGGCCGCGGTATCTCTTTCGAACAACCCGCACCCCTGGCAGAGGATTAGTAGGTTAATTTATATCCTGAGAATGGGCACTATCTCTGCACGTATACCTACATCAGTTTCAAGTAAAATATCCTGTAACTGACAGACTGCAGATGCGAAGGTAAACCTTCCTTTCCGACACGGTACACCAAAACTTTTCCCTGGGGCATTAGTAAGGATTTGTCGGGAAGGATTATGACAAAGTAAATATGTACTTTCAGCTTAGTTAAGGGTTCGGAAAACAAATAATAGACTTAATTGGCTCGAAGCGAAAATGGAGCGCTGTGTTTGTTATGCAATATTACCTTCAGTCGAATTTTTCCGAAGGGGTCCTTCTTGTAAAGAGGCTTTTCTTTACAAGAATGGAAGAAAGTTCGGTTTAAAGAACTTTATTCTCATTAAGACAATCGTCACTTACATGAGAACATTAAATCTTATTCTAATATATTTTAAGAGTGCGGGTAGAAGAAAAACAAAAAGTAATTAATATAATTGTCAACAAAATTGGAAGCGAGTTCGCTGCATTCCTAAGACAAGGTGGTAGCCCAAGTTAAAAGATGTTGCTGGTTTAGACAAAAATAGACACCACACAATTAATATGTTGTATCTTCGTTATTAATAAATGTGAATAATTTCATTTTAAATATGTTGAGTGAAGTCGCTGAAGTTGAAGAAATATTGATCGATATAATGGTCTGAAATTGCCATCAAGATAGTTGAGTTTCATGGCTAGTTCAGATCATTAATTCGAAACGATTGCCAGGTCAGGTAAAGTGATAATGGGTTTTTGATCAAAAATTACTCAGTACACTTTTCCCGGAGTCAAGATTCATACCCGGTTAGTGGCAATAGGCCCACCTCCTATTAAATGGGACTTAAACTTACTGTGTGTGTCTAATAAATACTTTTTCTTTCTTTCTTTCTTTCTGTAGATACACCTCTGCCTAACCCTTCGTGGATTACAGGTGTAATATTTAATTATCCCGCGGGAACGTACCACTGGGACAAGAAGTACCATTTGCTTTAATCCAGGTTATAAACTATGCCGAATGCCAAATTTCATCCAAATCCGTTCAGTAGTTTTTACGAGAAAGAGGAATAAATATCCATCCATCCTCTGCATAACCATCCACTTTCGCATTTATAATATTATTGGTAGGATAGTAAGATTCGTAGGATGAGTGCGTGCTAAGTTTTAACTCCCATTTAAATTTTTAGAAGCGGTCATAAACTCGAGATACTGCCACATTATAAAAAAACCTTCATAATATTTACTCACACATAAAAGAAAATGTACGTAATCATAAAAGTCATCATTTTATCATTTACATACATAATAGTGTTTTTATTACTTTCGGCTTGACGTAAATCTGACCTTTCTCTCATCCAGTAGATCTGGGTCCAAATCGTTTAGCCCATTTAGGCTAGACTGTAAGGGATACAATATATTTTCATGTTATGATAATAACAAAGAAAACACAAAACGGTATCTTTACGTTAGAAATGTAGGTAAATAGACAGGCAGTAAGATGGATTTATCTGTAGAAAATAAATAAAATTGAAGTGTCTGTTTGTAATGTCAAATTAACAGCTTTTTACTAAATGCATATTATGAAAGTATAATTATACGGAACTTATATTTTTTTTTCTATGTGCCTGTTTGTTCCGGCTATTCTCCAAAATGGGTGGACCGATTTTGACGGGATTTTCACTAATAAATGGCTTATGTAATAAGAAACAACATAGGCAGCACGACCTCGTGGGATAATTTTTGACACCCAGGCGGGCGAAGCCGCGAGCACCTGTAGTAAATAATAATAATGACAACTATGTTTAAGTAGGTATACATAGTAGTGGCGAAAGCACCATATAACACGATTCCTACCGGCTTCCCTTCGGGGATTCGCATCGGCATTTCTATATTTGTTTTGGAATTATAGTAAGTATTCTTCCTACATAGAATAAAACAAAGTTGCTTTTCGTGTTTAAACTACGCAACGGATTTGAATTGCGGTTTTTATCAATAGACAGAGTGATTCAAGAGGAAGGTTTACATATATAATACACCGACGTCCACGCGGGTGAAGTCACTGGCAAAAGCTAGTTATTGAAAAGTCAGTAAGTTAAAGCCGACTTCGCTTCGGCTTCTCTCTTGGAAAAATTGACACATCGCCGCTGATACATAGTGAGAGCAAATCATGTATTTTTCGGAGAAATACTCGTAGAAATGACCAGTCTTATTCGTATGTCTTAATCGTTAGTAGGTATACGATTTGATATCTAATGAAACATACACTTGACTTCCTAAAAATCATCATCATTTCAGCCGAAAGACGTCCACTGCTGGACATAGGCCTCCGCCAAGCTCCTCCACTTCGACCGGTCTTGTGCTTCCCACATCCAGCGGATTCCCGCGGCCTTCACAAGGTCATCGGTCCACCTTGTGGGAGACCTTCCCACTCTACGTCTTCCGGTACGCGGTCGCCACACCTTTCGGCCCCATCGACCATCTGTTTTGCGAGCAATGTACCCTGCCCACTGTCACTTTTTGGTAATTCTTGTAGAAAAGTTAATGGACAACGAAAAAACCGGATAACAATTATGTACCGACCTTTAACGTGACACTGGCACTAGCTAGTAGACAAAAATGTATAGTTTAAAAGGATAGTAAGAAAAATATTGTCGTACAATGGCATAGCAATATTCTGTTATTATTGAACACGACACTTCCACCGTGAATTTCAAGTTGCGTATTTTTAAAGCCCAGATCTACAACAAGTAACAATTCTTTCCAAAAAACGTAAGAAAATATTCACACATTTTAAATATTTTTCCTGATATTTTTACCAAACTCATATACCAAGTCGCTGAAAATAGGTCAAACTACCAGAAAGCAAAGTTTCAGCTAGAAAATATCTACCCGTGACGTCTACACAATGACGTCATCGGCTCCAACCGCTATTCGCACTATTTTATCGCGTCAATCTATTGAAGATTCACGATCCTCAATCAAGCAGCGACAAGCGCTATCTATGAAATTTACGAGCTTTTCAGCGCAAGCGCTGCAGCGTTGGATCCATGCTTTTAAATGGCGGAAAGTAAACAGAGGTTCGGGCTTCTGTTTCAATTTGTTTACGAGGAAAAAAATGTGTTTCGCACTTAAATGGTAGGAAGTGTTTTTAAATAGGTAGATAGGTACTATGTTTTCATTACTTTTTGATTATGTCTGTGTCATTTGGCCAAACAAAACCAATTTATGTATTGAGAGGTGAATATGACGTAGACAGCAAATATCGTAAACACCTTACACAGTTATTTTACCGTAGAAATTTAAGAAAAAAGAAAGATAAAACTGATTACAGAAAAACATCAGCCGCGTGATGTAAAAAATTGGAGCAGGGTCGCCCAGTGGTAGGTAACGGCCGCGACTTACAAGTTGTAGGTCGCACGTAGGTTCGAACCCAAAGAGGTGAAATACTTAGTGTAAATTATCATCACCACTCAAAACGTTGGAGGAAAACGTCGTGAGGAAACCAGCAGATCCTAGAACCAAAAATTCGAAGACATGTGACATCTACCAGCACGCACTGGGCCCGCGTGGTGGATTACGGCCCACTGTTACTGAGAGGAGGCGAGTGTACCAGCATTGGGAGCATTATAGGCTGATTATGACGTAAAAAATTAAGAATAGAAATGTCACTTTGGTTTTTTTTTTTTTATAAAACGTATATTAGTCGTAGAATAACGATACAAGTAACACAGTTCAGGAATGTTCCTATATTTACAAAGTTACAAACGATACTAAAACATCCTAATAATATTATAAATGTTATGTATAAAACTCTGTAGGTACATAGTTATCCAACTTTGCTTCTGTCACATCAGCATCTGTAACTGTTAGTTTTTAGTGTCAGACATGAAACTGTGTTTCTACGCAATTCATGAAATTAGCTTCATTTTCTTAGTAGGTACCTATACATATACTGGCTGTGTCCGCGACTTTGTTTGCGTGCATGTAGGAAAACAATATGAGTATTGGATTTCATGGGTTCTTTTTTTTTCGTTGCGCGGAATCCTAATTCTTTTTCTAAATTATAATTAAAGTTACTCCTAATAATATAAGCTATCTGCCAGTGAAGGTTGTGTCAAAATCGGTTCCGCCGTTTTAGAGATAAGCCGCAACAAACAAACACAGACGGACAAAACCATTAAAGATTGCTTTTTTTTGTAAGTAACATATAGACTTTTTATGCATTAATAAAAATATGTTATTTTGACATTACAAACATACATTTCAATTTTAGGGTGATTGGTAATTAGTGACCGATATTTAAACACATGATTGTAATAATCATAACAAACAACTTTCCCAAAGAAACAATTTTTATTTATTTAACTAGCGCATGTCTCCAATCACCCCAATAGAATATTGAGTACCCAACAAGAATAATACACCATCAGCTGTAATTTAATTTAGTTAATTTAATTTAACCACCGTACGGATCGCGCGCGCGCTATCATCTGTGAGTCACCCCGTACCGTGACCCCTGGCACACAGGCAACTGAAGGAACATGGATGGGTTTTAGTCACTAAAAGTCTGACACGACCTCCTGATTCACCCAGAGCGGAGAAGTAATTTGATGATTTCACAAACAAAAAAAAACCCTAGGGTCAAGCGACTCACAGCTGATAGCGCGCGCGCTATTACAAGGTACTCAATATTATATTGGGGTAATAAAATTCGGGTCGATAAGGTAGTTCAAAAAAAAAAATTTCTTAGGGAAAGTTTAAATATCGGTCACTAATTACCAGTCACCCGATATAATAAGCCTACAATGTTTTCATTACTAGGACTCAGGCCTTTTCTCTGTGGGCCCAGTGCGGCCATGCTGGTTTTCAATCCCACAATATTTTCCTTCACCGTTTTGAAAGCTGTGGTGATGAAATAATTAACACAAACTAAGGCGCCTGTCTGGGTCCGAAGCTACGACCTACGTGTTTGTATATTTGTACACATTATTATAGATGACGTCCACTGCTGGACATAAGCCTCCCCCCAAAGGGGGGGATTTGCCATAATCGGCACGCTTGGCAGGCGGGTTGGCGATCACAGTATGGTGGTCAAATGCATAGAGAACGCTGCTGCCCATTCTCTAGTAAGTCCCTTAGTCGCCTTCTACGACACCCACGGGAACAAATAGGGTGGTGCTATTCTTTTACGTCCGGCACCACATGGATCGATATAGAAGACTGTTAAAATATAATTCTTCTGTACGTGATGTGTATGTCACCGAACTTCTAAACGGCTGTACCGATTTTGATTGGAACCCGTCCCTGGATGGTTTCGATTCATAATTGGACCGATTAGATAGCGCTTCGATCGAGTTCTGGATCGAGTTTAATGCGTATCAATCAATTTTTCAATTTCCTACCCCTCCGACATTTTCATACTGTAATTTTTCACAGGCTTGAAAAAACTCAGTCAATTTTATTGTATTAGTACGCAAGTAGGTATTCTATTCTGTGGCATTACATAAAGCCTATAATAATGGGATGACAAATGGACTTCGTTTTCTGGGTAACAAAGCCTAACGTGCCCTCAATTCTGAATGTCCTTTGTCTTAATCTAGATAATATTATGACAGGGCGATGTTCCCTGAAACGAGGATGCGTGGGTTCAGAACTATGTGTGCGTAGGGAGGTACCCACTAAAGAGACTAACGACACACCTAATGGTGCGGAAGAATATATCATAATATGTCACTGGAAGAATATAAAACCAGGCAATTTCTGAAAAAAATCTTTTGCTTTTAGCTATTATATACTCAACCTCCGCTACCTGTCCGTCCGTCGTCTTTCAGTGGGCTATATCACATGAAAGGTAATAGGTACAATTGAAACTTCGAGTGTGTATTTCTATTGCCGCTATAACAACAAATAAAATAAAGTTAAAGAGGGTATTTCCAATAGAAAACGTGTTTTTTGCCTTGTGGTACGCTACACTTTTATTTTTTTTAAGGTTGGGAAATCATTAAATAACTTCTCCCGCTCTGGACGGAACGGGAGGGCGTGTCAGACTTTTACTGGCTAAAACCCACCGGTGTTCCTTCAGCTGCCTGTGTGCCAGGGGCGACGGTATCTCTTTCGAACAACCCGCATCCCTGGCAGGCATCGGCCCTAGCAGGCCCCACCAGTTGGTGCTGAAATCTCTTTGAGGCGCGCGTGGAACACAACGCCCCGTCGACCCGGGCTTTGTCCTTACCGGAGCTAGCCATTACACGCCGTCCGCAAGCCCGCGCCTACGGTGGCCGGGAATCGGCCTGAGATTCCTGACGTCCAGGACGACTCTTGCGGTGACTAGGGCCGTGAGGGCGCATTAATTGCCTCTCCCTCATGTGCGCCACCTCTCTCTTCGCGAGCATTATTGCTTATACTACTGCTACGCAAGCCTTCATGGACGAGTCCGACTCGTACTTCACCGGTTTAAAAAAAATAATTTCAGCTTTGTTAATTCATCAAAGGATACGGGCGAATCTGGGCCTAAACGTTTCAGGAATGAAATATTTATCAATTTTTTTTAATACATAATCACGAAATATTACGTAGTTTTATCAAGGCAAAAGAAATTAAATATTTAATCAAAAGAATACTGACTTCCCATATTTTTACTTCTAAAATGTTGCCAGATGAAGTAAGTTAATCGATTAAGTAATCAAATTCATAATAACATATTCATTATTTCTATATTCAATAAGATATTGAAAGTACAAACAGAAAAAAAACTACAATAAAAAGTGATTCAGTGTTTTCTTAAAAACTTAAACTTACTTTTTTAAATAATGGTTACCCAGTGACACAAGAACTAAGCGACATTTCTAAAAAGTCGTAAAAATAAATTGATTACTAAATCAATTTCACAATCATTCATCATATTTTATTAGATAGGCAACAAAGTGGACTCATGTCAGGTCCCGTCAAACGTCAAACTAACAACTCATTCGCTCGCTTCGTTTATTTGGCTCATACGTAGTATCTCTATATAGTCCACGGCACGCAAACTTAGAACAAAAAATGTACACCGTATACTCTATGGTTGGAAGAAACGAACAAGACAGGCCTCCTCACCCCCTTCTATCATTCTTCACCCCTCTTTCGCCAGGTGCCAAAACCATAGACCATTTACAAAATTCACTGTCAAATTTAGGCGGTTTTCGAATATGTTTTCAGTTTACCGCTTCTGCTATTTATTTACCGCCATTACAGTTTTGTTGTTGATCGAGTGAAGTTTGCGTTGATTAATTTCCGTACTGTCTTATCCTCTTAGTGATTAAACTGTAATATTTTGCATTGGTGGCAAATGAGTACATATAACACTGTCCAGCTAAAAATAACATTTCCAAAATAATAAAAAGCCAAATTAAGTCTAAGTACTCATTTGGCTTTCTTTCTTGTGAAACACATAAAAAATAAATTAAAAAAGCCTTCCTTGACCATGTGTTAAAATTAGTAATTTTCAACTGGTGTTGTATAATAAATAAAATAATAGAAGGCACAGATATATCCCGATTAATAGGAAAATCTCTTCCGAGAATGCAACCTAAGGCATTTAATAAATATAAAACTAAATTAAAAAATAAAAATCTTAACAAGTATTTGTTGTTTCATTTACATATTTCTCAGTAGTTCCCTGTAATTTATAAGTTTTACATTATTGGATTTGAGCTACGAACAAAAAAAAAAAAGATCTGAAAACAGTACCTACAATGGGGTAAGTGAGGCTTTCTGTGTGAGCCTTTGCCTAAAACTCAACAACTAAATTAAAAAAAAAAACGAACTGTCATGTTTTAAACTTCCAACTTTGAGTTTTTGGCGGGATCGCGTTGGAACATGTCGCACGAATTTTCACTTTCATGGAATTTAGTGAAATAGCGAATTAAATTGTATAATTTTGATAGTGAATTATTCAATTTAGTAACGTGTGAGTGCACAAGTGTAGTGAAGGTGAAAATAAGTGACTAACGTGGACTTTTCGTGTTCCCCCCAAAAACTCCTATTAGGTTGTTGTAAAGTTACTACCGCTTTACAATAACTCTGACTTGACTGACTAAAGACGACTATGACTGTTTTGTAACTTCGTGCCCGATATCGGGCCATTTACTTGATCGAAAAGAAAAATTACTTGACACTGGCTAAATGCACAAACCGTGTGAAGCCAAAATTAAAAAAAAAAAAAAAAAAAAAAAAACTTCCAACTTTTGACAACTCTACTGACCATTTTTTCTCTATGGGAGTGGGTCGTCTGATACGTAGTATCTCTAAGTAGTCTGTGATATAGTCTGTGTTTGGCTCTGAGCTTGCGGCGTTGCATATTTTATTGTTTTCTTGTTTTTAAATTATTATTCGATTTGTTTATTCTGTGTCGACTTTGCCCACGTATCAAATGTTTTGACGGATATTATTTTGACGAAAGACACACGCATTTCTTACAACGGACTTAATTATCTTGCCTACTCGACTTACCCCAGCCTCGCCTACCCTGGATTTCGAAATCATCATTCTCCTGCCCTTATCCCAATATATTTGTGGTCGGCCCAACATGCATTTTTCTTCCACATTTCTCTATTAGTCGTCATCTCCGTAGTCACACCCTTTCTAACCATATCATCATTCACACAGTCCATCCATCGTTTCTTTTTTCTCCCTTTACTCTTATAGCCATCGACATTCATACTCAAAACTGTCTTCACGACGTTTTCCTCATTCCTCCGTAGCACATGCCCATACCATGACAACCGATTTCCACCCTACTTTTCAGTTTTCGGTGCCAGTTTGAGGCTTCCTCTTATGTACTCATTTCTTATTCGGATTTCGAAGTAATCACCAATATACAATGAAATCATCGTATTTTCAACGTCTACAATTCTAGTCTAAAATAAAATCTCATAGTTTTTTTTTTTTAAGTATAACGTGGTAGCTCGGCGTACGAATAACTTCATCATCATCATCATCTCAGCTGAAAGACGTCCACTGCTGGACATAGGCCTCCCCCAAAAGGGGGGTTTTGCCATAATCGCCACGCTTAGAAGGCGAGTTGGTGATCGCAGTATGGTGGTAAAATGCATAGAGAACGCAGCTGTCCATTCTCTAGTGAGTCCCTTAGTCGCCTTCTACGACACCCACGGGAAGAAATAGGACGGTGCTATTCTTTTACGTCCGGCACCACACGGAACGAATAACTTATTATGAAGCAACAACGTTGTTTTTGTACAAACCAATAACGACCTATATTTTTTTTCTACCATGGAGCAGTCTTAAACTTTTTCGTTTTTTTGAAATGGTATTAATATCTAAATTAAATAATGCAGTACTCGTTAACGTAACGTCAGGCCCAACTTTCTATGAACTTTCGCCCGTCTCCTTTAATTCCGATGAAGGTATACCTACGGTATTTGTCCGAAGCTTTATGTTACATATTTTCAGTCAGTATTTGGGATTCAGCCAAATAAGTACAACAAATTAATAAATTAAGTAAAGTTTGCATTGTTTAAAATATAAAATAAATAAGTATCTGGAATAACGATTATCTGCAACTCGACCGGCTTTTTCTATCTCTGTATTTTATTTAAAAAAATATGCACATCTACAGAACATATTATGGCAGTTGTTGTTATCATTCAAATATTGCGATTGTTGGTTGACTTTTTTTGATCAATCAACATAAATAAATACTTACTTGGAAGCCTTCTCCTTGCTTACGTGCCATAAAATATATTTTTTTAACTAATAGGAAGGGCCTTCCAACATAAAGGTCCTTTTTTGAACCCAAATTTTGACAGGTGTAATGTCAAACTCCTGTCAAACATCATCATCAGGCTACAACAGTCCACAGCTGGACATAGGTCTCTCCAATTGCACGCGAGTCTTGGCAACTCCCAACTAGGTGCTACCAGCCACCCTGCGAAAATCACCGCTCCACTCAGCCTTAAGGTGCTCTTACACGGGCAATTTTTTGAGAAATTATTGCTCGGCAACACTAATGAACAAATCTGGAGCAATTAAGTGGAGCAATCTGGAGCAACAACAATAAATTGCCAATGTGTTTCGACAATATTACTTCTGATTGCTCCATATATTTCAGGAGTCGCCAATCGGTTTGGAAATTTCTAGTCAATTTTCTTTCTATCTCGTTTGTAAAGGAGAGGAACCGGCCGGCGGCGGAAGCGGCGGGCGAGGCACATTGCCTAGTTTTTTCAGTTGCTCCATATTGCTCCATATTGTGTGGCCGTATCTCTGGCAATAGGTGGCTACATGTTGCCATTGCCCTAAATTGCTGGATGTAGTCGTGACGACATAGTTAACGAGAATTGCCCAAGATGGAGCAACTTGTTTGCCGAGTTTGCCGAGTCACGACCTCCACTCAAAAACACGTCAAAGATCATCAGTTCTACGGCTAATGTGGTTGGCTCATTGCCACTTCAGCTTGCTAATTCTGTGAGCTATGTCCACAACTTAGGTTTTTGCCGGATCACCTCATTCTAGATTTTATTTATTTATCCATTTATTCACACACATGTAAACAGACATACGAAAGGGACAGAAAAATACGTACAAAGGTAATGCCTATTTCTACACAAACTCTTCCAGCACACCTGGAAGCAGCAAGGGATAAAAAAAGCGAACTTTACAGCTTTCACACTATTCCTGTGACATTAGAAGCCTTTGAGGTGGTACAGTCAGCATCAATAATATCGGGACGAACAATTATCTAAACAACTATGAAAATTAATTAACTCAATGACACAAGGAATGTTTCAGAACGAAGACAGTACACGACAACTGTCATTATGACAATAACTTTATCCAATTGAAATAAAGTTTAATTTTCTTAGTTGTTGAGATCATTTTATACAGTCTGTTCGTCCTGGTATTTTTGACGCAGACTGTACAAGGGTTCTAGTGCTATATCTTTGATGCATGAGAGCGACGACTTTTAGTTCGATCTTGGAAGTTAAGAGAGCGTATGCGATTTTTTCTCTGATTTACGTGATTTTTAACCGACTTCAAAAAAGGAGGAGGTTCTCAATTCGTCTGTATGTTCTTTTTTTATGTTTGTTACCTCAGAACTTTCGACTGGGTGAATCGATTTTGATGATTCTTTTTTTATTTGAAAGCTAGTGCTTCACGTGTGGTCCCATTTCAATTTCATCTAGATCTGATTATGCGTTTCGGAGAAAGACAATGGAACTCTTCAAAATATAACAGTCAATCAACCGCGATCGCTGCTATCGCGTAAATGTGCATTGTTTTGACCCCAAGGATGAAGAAATTTCGAATTAGTGGGGTAGGTACTGTAACTAAAAAAGTAAAAAATTAAAACTTTTACCAAAAAAAAAAACAACCGACTTCCGAAAAAACACTACAAAGTGAAAAATAACTTTAATTTCGGAAGGCGGTGACAAAAACTTAAAATACATATCCAAAGTCACCGACTTCCGAAATTAAAGTTATTTTTCACTTTGTAGTGTTTTTTCGGAAGTCGGTTGTTTTTTTTTTGGTAAAAGTTTTTATACAGACTTAAGTTAAGTGATCGAATTAGGAGTCACTTTGCGGAAATCCATGTCAGCAAAAAAAGAAAGAAAATACTCGTACGTTTAGTTGCGGTAAAACATGACAAAGAAATAACCCAAAGATAAAAACCGGCAAAATGCGAGTCGGACTCGCGCATGAAAGATTCCGTATCATGTGTTTACAAAATAAACGTATAATACTATCTTCCACCCGCAGCCGCGCCCGCTTGTCGATAAAAAGCCTGTCCTTTCCCAAGATTCAAAGTATCCCCATACCAAATTTATCAAAATCGGTCTAGCTGTTTCGGGAATAGCCGGAACAAACAGATAAGACAAAGTAAGAAAAATTTATTTTTGTTACAACTACCGTATTTAATAAAGCATTTAGCTGTTATTTTCACATAACAAACCAACACTTTTTACTACACCCGACTTTCGAAAAAACACTACAAAGTGAAAAATAACTTTAATTTCGGAAGGCGGTGACAAAAAAATAAAATACATATCCAAAGTCACCGCCCGTGAAAAATAAAAACTTTTACCATAAAGAAACAACCGACTTCCGAAAAAACACTACAAAGTGAAAAATAACTTTAATTTTGGAAGGCGGTGACAAAAAAATTAAATACATATCCAAAGTCACCGCCTTCCGAAATTAAAGTAATTTTTCACTATGTAGTGTTTTTTCGGAAGTCGGTTGTTAACTTACGTAATTAAATTAACTATAGAATTTCAACTTGATACCTGCATGCGTTCCTGAAAAAAAGGGTCTTGACGGTCACGTAGAATGAAGTGATCCTATAAGGGTTCCGTCTTTTCCTTTTGAGGTACGCAACCCTAGAAAGCGAATAATTCCCACAGATCAAAATGTATAGAAGTAGGCATACTCAAACATTTCTTATAGAGAGAAAGGTATATCTCGGAAAAATGATTTGTCTTGACCCTCGGCTCCCTTTTAAAACTGCCATCGCCTCACCAAACGCCCTATGTAAATCGTTTTTCTTTCCTGAGTGCGTATCAATCAATTTTTCAATTTCCTACCTCTCCGACATTTTCATACTGTAATTTTTCACGGGAAGGCTTGAAAAAAGTCTTCGCTACTTACTCCTGGCATAGTACTTTTGTATAGTAGCTATGTGGTAATCCTTACAATTTATCAATGATAAAATTCTACGAGAATCTTTCAATTTTAATTCTTCTGGTTTTTTATATCTTCGTTTTCTATGCATGGGGACTTTACAGCGGCAGCGTCCAAACGATATTTTTCTGCTACAATTATAAATTGGAATGCCAATATTAAAATTTGTATAAAATAGGTCTGCGCTATAAATCACTAATGTATATTGACGGTTTGGCGTTAAACACATTTAAATATTAATTCTATTTCTGCAATTCGTTTGAAGATGACAGGGGCAGAATGATATAAATCTATTTTAGTAGTCTATGAGTACTCACAGTTTATGCGTCAAGGAAGGTAGATGGAGATAAAGTCCGAGCGGAATAACGAACACTTCGGTAGGTTATACTAAGACGATACTTTATTATGGAAACACTACACACTACAAAGTCTTACAGATAGAAAGGAGGATAAGCTCAGGAAAAAGCACAAGCGACGCGAGCAAGCGGATATTCTTAGTAATCACGTATCGAGCGCGGAGAGAGCGGGTGACGCTAGCCAAGGCGGTGCATCGACTGACTGGCCGGTAGGGGGCGCGGGCGCGCGGTGTTGCGTACGCGTCGCGCTCGCCGGCCGAACCGGTAAATTACTGACGTCACTAGCCATGGTACGTGTCCATGGGACGACGCGCAAATTCACAACCCTTGATAATGTAGTGTCTTGATGAATGTGTGTTCCGTGTTTATGTTTTGTATATATGTGTATCTATGTACTTATTGATATGTGGGAGCTGCCCACATCACTCCCCCCCAGATTCCAGGTTAGGGCCGATAATAATCCGGGAAGCGGACTTGTCGTCCACTACGTGTTAGTTTGGGTGCTATGGTCGACGGATGCGGGGTTGTTTGTGCCGGGGTTGGATTGCTAAGTGGTGGCGGTGGTGATTTTGGTGGCTTGTAGGGTGGGCGTTGAGGTAAGTTGGGTTGAGCTGTGGGTTCTGTATCTTCTGCAACGCGGTCCCCGACTTGCTCGTTAGTAAGCACGAAAGCGGGTTTTAGTCGATCAATTGTGACGGTTATTGGTTTCCCTTTGATCAACAGTTTATACACCTTGTCATCTTTTTCTATCACCTTGTGTGGGCCTGTGTAGGCTGGTTGAAAAGGGGCGCGTGAAGCGTCTTCGCGTAGGAAAACGTGTTCTGCGGTGGCTAGCTCTTTGAACACAAATACCCTTTGCTTGGCGTGGCGGGATGCTTGGACGGGTTTCAGCTTCTCGGCGAATGTTCTTAAACGCGCGGTGAAATCTGTAATGTCTGATGTTCCGACGGTGCTGGGATCGAAGAATTCACCGGGTAGTCGTAGTGGTTCCCCATATAGCAATTCCGCGGAAGTGGTTTGTAGGTCCTCCTTGAATGCACTGCGAATACCGAGTAACACTAGTGGTAGTATCTCTGCCCAGTTGTTATCTGCGTGGCATGTAATGGACCCTTTAAGCTGCCTATGAAAGCGTTCGACCAGTCCATTGCATGCTGGGTGATAGGCGGTTGTGCGTTTGTGTTGGAAACCTGTGGTTTTTGCCAAGTGTTGGAACAGGGCGGACTCAAACTGGCGCCCGCGGTCTGTGACAATATCCGTTGGCACGCCAAATCTGGATATCCAGCCTGAGATTAGTGCTTTTGCTACCGTTTCTGCTGTTATGTCCGGGATCGGCATGACTTCCGGCCACCGTGTGAAGCGGTCTATGGCTGTTAGACAGTACCTGTTGCCGTGTGAAACTGGTAGTGGGCCTATGAGGTCGATATGTACGTACCTGAAGCGGGCGCGGGGCAAATCGTAAGTGCCTAATGGTGCGGTCACGTGTCGAGTAACCTTCGCACGTTGACACCGCAAGCATGTTTTGGCCCAGTTCCTGCAGTCTTTCCGTATTCCGGGCCAAACAAATCTTTCCGCAACTAGCTTGGCGGTTGCGGCTGGGCCTGGGTGGCTTAAGGAGTGGAGACTTGTGAACACCTGCTGCCGAAATAGTTTCGTCACGAAAGGCCTGGGTACTGCTGTACTGACATCACAATAAATGGGTTTTTGACTCCCTGCGCAGTTAATCTTTTGTAGGCGAAGGGATGTGTCTCCTGCTAGGTACTGAGCCAGTTCTTGGTCGTTGTCTTGAGCTGTACTGAGGTTGGTCAGGCAAATGGGTAAAGTCAATTCCTCTACACGGGATAGGGTGTCCGCCACGACGTTATCTTTTCCGGAGATATGCTTAATGTCTGTCGTGAACTGGGCGATATAGTCTAAATGCCGGAATTGTCTGGGTGAGCAGCTATGCTTCCTTTCGTGGAAGGCATAACTGATCGGTTTGTGATCGGTGTAGATTGTAAAGTGCCTGGCCTCGAGCATGTGCCGAAAGTATTTAATGGCTTCGTAGATCGCGAGAAGCTCACGATCATACGGCGAGTACTTGGTCTGGCACGGGCTCAGTTTCCTGGAAAAGAATGCTAGTGGTTCCCATCTACTTTTGTGTTGTTGTTGTAGTACCGCACCAATAGCCGTGTTTGAGGCGTCGGTCACCAATGCCAGTTTGGCTTGGCAGTTTGGATGAGCCAGAAGAGCTGCATTTTTGAGACTCTCTTTGGTTTCCTGGAATGCCGTTAGGGCATCACCGGTGAGGATGATGGGTGTAGGGCCCTTGGATGCCCCGGTAAGTAGGGCATTCAGTGGTGCTTGGGTTTGGGCTGCATTGGGCAGGAATCGCCTGTAAAAATTTGCCATACCTAGGAATCGTCTGAGTGCCCTGACGTCCTTGGGAGGGGGGAAGTTGCGTATGGCTTGTACTTTCTCGTCTAGTGGTGTGGTTCCATTCTGTGCGATCCGATAACCCAAAAAAGTCACCTCGGGTGCGCCGAATACGCATTTAGAAACATTAATCACCATGCCGAAGTCCCGGAGCCTGGTGAAAACCTGGCGGAGGTGGTCTTCGTGTTGCTTTTCGTCTCTGCTGTAGATTAAAAAATCATCTAAGTAGCAATAGACGAAGTCCAGCCCGCGCATCATTTCGTCCACGAACCGTTGGAACGTTTGCCCTGCGTTGCGCAAACCAAACGTCATAAATGGGAACTCGTACATACCGAAGGGCGTTGTGATGGCCGTCTTGGGTATGTCTTCTTTGCACACCGGTATCTGGTTGTAAGCTTTTACTAAATCAATTGTACTATATACGCAGCAGCCAGTTATGTTGTGTGAAAAGTCGTGTATGTGTCGGATCGGGTACATGTCTGGAACGGTGCGAGAGTTGAGTTTTCTGTAATCACCGCATGGGCGCCACCCATTGTCCTTCTTCAGGGCGAGGTGCAATGGGGATGACCATGGGCTGTCGGAAGGCCTAGCTGTGCCGTTAGCTAGCATTGCCTCAAATTCTGCTCGGGCTACTTGAAGCTTATCGGGGGCTAGTCGTCTAGGTGCGCATGAGACGGGCGGACCCGGTGTGGTGCGGATATGGTGTTGTGTGTTGTGAGGTATCAAGCGTTGTGTACCTGCGGGTCGCGTAATTTCGGGGTATTCCCGCGAGAGTATCTGATGGTAGCGTGAATCACCTGACGGCACCTTGACTGAGTGGATGTTACTTACGTTGCAAGCTCGTGTCGCTGGTGCTGTTAGTGATGTTTTGTTGTCTATAAGGCTTTGATTTTTGCAGTCTACCATCAAATTGTAATGGCACAAAAAATCAACGCCTATAATTGGTTTGGTAACATCCGCTATCACAAATCGCCACGGAAAACTCCGTCGAAGTCCAAGGTTCAACTCGAGATGCGCGTAGCCGTATGTGCTGATAGTAGTCCCGTTGGCCGCGATTAGCTGGTAGCTCGTTGATGCTCGGCGCTCCCGTACCAGCGTTCGAGGGTACACGCAAAGGTCACTCCCTGTGTCGACCAAAAATTGGGTTTTCGTGCTGCGGTCTGTTACGAATAGGCGACCAGGTGTGGCGGGGCAATCGTCTGTCGCCATTACTGATGATTGCCCGTGCTGTTTCCCGATTCCTTATAGTCGCATGGTTTCTGACAGTTGCGTGCTCTCGATCCGAATATGTCGTGGTACCAGCAGATGGGATGTGTGCGGTAGCTCGATGCTGATCGGGTTGTACTGCGCGATGCTGATCGGCGGCGCTGTTGATCCTGACGTTCCTTGCGGCGTGGCTGGCGGGTGTGTTCGTCTAGCTTGATGGCTAGGCGTTCCACCATCCGTTTTAGCTCAGCGATTTCGCTGGTGGTGCTGCTGCTGGGTCCTGGTACGCTGGTGGGCACCGACGTAGCTGCGACGAGCGGTGGCACTGATATTTCCTGAATACGGTCAGCGAGTTCTGCTAGCTGTTCCAGCGTTAAGGAGGGCTGGGATGCCAGCACAGTCTGTATGTTGTGTGGCAAGCGGTTACTCCAGATTGTCTGCAAGAACTCTTCTGGTACGCTTGGCCCTGCCAGGTCTCGCAGGTGGCGCAGAAACTGTGTCGGTTTCCTGTCTCCCAGTTCCTCATGGGTGAGTAGCTGACGGACTTTCTTCTCATGTGAGGCGGTGAGTCGCTTGATCAGCTCGCTCTTAATTTTGCCATAGCGATTATGAGCGGGGGGAGTTAGGATTATGTCTTTTACGGATTTGGCGTGAACGATATCTAAGTTTGCAATGACGCAGTTAAATTTTATTGCGTCTTCGGTAATTCCGTAATTTTCAAATTGACCTTCCACAAGCGCGAACCAGATCTCTGGGTCGTCCGATGAGAAAGGTGGCACTTTGATATTCATTTTCCGTAAATATTCGACCGATTTTCGTTCCGTATCAATGGAAACGCGCATTTTCTTAGGGCGCCTCGTGGTTACGCCTTTCTGCGAGTTTGCAGTCGTTGCCGAATCGCTACTGTCGCTTCCTGCGTTATCACTCATTCTCGTGTTCTGAACGGGGTCACCAATTTAGTAGTCTATGAGTACTCACAGTTTATGCGTCAAGGAAGGTAGATGGAGATAAAGTCCGAGCGGAATAACGAACACTTCGGTAGGTTATACTAAGACGATACTTTATTATGGAAACACTACACACTACAAAGTCTTACAGATAGAAAGGAGGATAAGCTCAGGAAAAAGCACAAGCGACGCGAGCAAGCGGATATTCTTAGTAATCACGTATCGAGCGCGGAGAGAGCGGGTGACGCTAGCCAAGGCGGTGCATCGACTGACTGGCCGGTAGGGGGCGCGGGCGCGCGGTGTTGCGTACGCGTCGCGCTCGCCGGCCGAACCGGTAAATTACTGACGTCACTAGCCATGGTACGTGTCCACGGGACGACGCGCAAATTCACAACCCTTGATAATGTAGTGTCTTGATGAATGTGTGTTCCGTGTTTATGTTTTGTATATATGTGTATCTATGTACTTATTGATATGTGGGAGCTGCCCACACTATATTACAAAATAAATAAATACTTAGAAGTTATTTGAAGTGTCTTTTTGTAATGTCAAAATGACAATTTTTTACCAAATGCATAATAATATGAAAGTATGCATATACTATCTGTCTGTTTGTTCTGGATTATCTTCAAAACGGCTAAAACCGATTTTGGCGGATCTTTCACTGAGAGATAGCTGATGTTATAAGAAGTAACACAGCACGGCAGCACGTTCCGCGGGCAAAGCCGCGGACATAGCTAGTTTTCACTATGAATTGCGAATACTAACTAACCCACGTTTACCTGTCACCTTTTATCAACTGTTGATAGATCTTCCAACCAAGAGGAAAGAAGATGAGCAACAACATGCCAATTCCCTTCCGCTCCAGAAAGCAGAGGTACTTATTTGCTTATTACGACCGATTTCTTTCAGAGCAAGGTACTGGATTTGTATTATTTGATCTTGTTCTTAATAAGAAAATTACTTTCCTCATTAAGGGAAAAATCGCTAGGGACTGAACTTGATGGTTATCAAAATTGCTTATTACAATCTACTAGCTTTTTCTAGCGGCTTCGCCCGCGTGGAGGTCGAAAATTATTCCACAGGAACATACTACCGGAATAAAAAGTATGCTGTGTTCATCCAGGTTATAAACCGTCTGTGAGTCAATTTTCATCCCGATTCCTTCAGCAGTTTTTGTGTCATTGAGTAACAAACGTACAAACATTCACATTTATAAATCCACATGATTGAATAACAAATATCAAAAAATCTTAACATACAAACTTTCCCATTTATAATATCAGTAGAATAGTAGGATTGTTGCAAAACAAAACACTTCAAACAAACCCTTACTTTCAAGCAAATTGTACGTGAAACTCACTCATCCGCTCTCATTTTTCACCGTCACGACTTATTTACGTTTTTCCGATACAAGCTCGTGTATTGCTCTTGACACCGATCCACACTTCCCAATTTTCATTTTTCCCCTAAAAACGTTGAATAAGCGGAGTATACCGGGATGAGTTTATGTAACAGTGTGAAACTGGGGATTTATACGGCTGTATTCACGGCACGACTCGGCTTTAACTAAACTTAATGCTTGTGAATGCATTCGTATAATATTACCTGGATAAACTGGATGGACGGTGCAGATAAAATAGTGGAACTCTCTTCCTGCGTCTGTGTTTCTTTCCACATTTATCCCGTCTACCTTTAGAACAAGAGTGAACAGGCATCTTCTGGGCACGCTCGTTGCAACATAGACCTCGTCAATGGCTTTCCATCAGGCGTGATCGAGGTCAAAAGAAGGCCCATTCAGTAATTTAAATAAAATCTACGAGTTGGAGCAGTGCTGGTTCAGTAATAACGGCCATGACTTACCAGTTGTAGGTTGTAGGTCCAAACCCAGACAGACGTCACCCCTGCTCTTAAAACGGTGAAGGAAAATATCCTAGAACCAAAAATTCGAAGACATGTGACATCTACCAACCCGCACTGGGCCCGCGTGGTGGATTATGGCCCACTGCCTCTCGCAGAGAGGAGGCCTGTGTCCCAGCAATGGGAATGTTATAGGCTGATTATGTATAGCACCATCTACATTTTATTTATTAGTAGCACTTTATTAACATGATTTTTGGAATCGATTGAAACTGATTTTCTGGTAAAAAAATCATCCAACGATTTTTTCATGTCGTGAATCTGTTCATTCTCTTTGAAACAAAAATTAAATATTCATGGTACCAAAAATACTTATCGAACAAAAACATTCCAACAATTTCCTTGAGCTCTTTTGCAAAGAAATGTTTTTCACACCTGTAGTCGCCATAGCAACTATGTATTTATCGTCAATAGGCTTTCCTGTTTGCCATACCCATGACCTCCTTTTTTGTACGTAGATCAAAATAAAATTAATATTTGTTAAAAGCGTCTCTTGGATAAATTGAACATTACATCACGTAATTCAAACAAGACTCGGTGATTCATGGATTCGGTTCGATCGCTTGCCGTGGTACATATCGAGACACCTCCTTACACCAAGAAGCACGTGAATCCGCTGGTCAGTTAAAATAACCTTGTTTAAGGATTTAATAGAAAGTCAACATGATTTCTATTGTAGCTGTTAATTATTCCTTTTGAATAAAAAAGAAATAATCTGCCTTTTCGCAACTATTTTGGGTTGGCTTCCAGTCTAACCGGATGCAGCTGACTACCAGTATTCTCCATGGAGCGACTGCCTATCTGACATCCATAACCCAGTTACTGGGTAACACGATACCCCTTTGTAAAACTGGTTGTCAGATTTTTGGCTTCTGACGACCCGTTACGACTGTCAAAGATCCACGAATAACAGCCGGGATCTACGTGCTTTCTGAGGTACGGATGGGTCTTGGTATGTAAAGCTGGTCACCCATCCACGGATCAACCTCGGCAAGCGTAGCCTAACCTACACCCTAATTGCGTGACACACTATCCATCACAATCTGTATCATTTTGAAGGATAGGGTTCATACATGGCTTTATATATGTTAGGAAAAATTGTCGGCTCAACAACTTAAATACCAAATCAAATCAAAAGTCATTTATTCAAACTAGGCTGAGAGTCAGCGCTTTTTGAACGTCAAAATTACATACGACAGTCCCCCAAAAATGCCCGCCCGCCCTAGTGATTTAGCTGGGAAGAAGACGTGGCGCAATAAATTCCCCAGCGGCACGATTGCGGCGGTAAGTCCCCTATTTGAGGAGTGGCTTGCGAGGCGGCATGGCGTCCTCACCTTCCGCCTCACACAGGTCCTCACCGGACACGGCTGTTTCGGGAGGTTCCTGTTTCGCATAAGGCGGGAGGAAATGCCCGGGTGTTTCCATTGCGAAGATCGCCCTGAGGACACGGTGGAGCATACGGTGGAGGACTGCCCGGCTTGGGCGGAGCACCGCCGTGTCGTCATAGAGGCGATCGGTGGCGGCGATCTCTCGCGTCCGGCCCTGGTCCAAGCCATGGTACGGAGCGAGAGTGCATGGCTAGCAGTCATTTCCTTCAGCGAAGCAGTTATGCTCGCAAAGAGGGAGGCGGCGCACGTGAAGGAGAGGCAGTATATGCGCTCTTACGGCCCTAGCCACCGCAGGAGACGACCTGGGCGTTGGGAATCCCAGGCTGATTCCCGGCCAGCGTAGGCGCGGGCTTGCGGACGGCGAGTAAAGGGTAGCTCGCTGTCCGGTAAGGACCAAGCTCAGGTCGATGGCGCGTTGTGTTCCACGTGCGCCTCAAAGAGATGTCAGCAACAACTGATGGGGCCCGCAAGGGCCCATGCCTGCCAGCTTAACTGGGAAGAAGAAGTGGCGCAACAAACTCCCAAACAAATCTATACTTTCGCATTTGATTGTTGTTAAACTATCAAAATTAAAGCCATTCCAACTTATACGGTGCTACGCAACTACGTCCTTGATCGATCGACCCGTACAGCTGATATTACTTGGCCACAAGTGAAGCACACACTATTGTTGTTTAAACGTAGTGTAATGGTATATTTTCACTTTTTCGTTTTATTATTTGTATTTTTGTGTTTCACGAACTGTGTCCAAATAAACGTTTTTCTTTCTTTCTTACTTCCTATAAACAGAACGGTTAACTGAGCATGACTTTACCAATCGCGTGGAAGGGACCGAACAGTAAATAGGCAAATTGATGTTTTTCTTATACTTTGCCCCTAATTGGATCAAAGGTAAGGTCCGGATAAACTTGTTACGACTAACAATGGTTGAGGATAGCCAATTTATGTTTTATTGTGTGTGTATTTATGAAAATATTTTACTTGTCATCAATCAACTCAGCCTATCGCAGTCCTATGCTTGACATAGGCCTCTCCCAGGCTGCGCCACAACACTCTATCCTCCACTTTCCGCATCCAGTCTGTCCCAGCCACATTTTTAAGATCGTCGGTCCATCTAGCTGGGGGGCGTCCCACACTACGTTTGCCGACACGCGGTGTCCACTCCAGGACTCGTCTGCTCCACCGTCCATCGGTCCTTCAACAAATATGGCCAACCCACTGCCACTTCAGCTATGTCGGTAACTTCGGTTCTTCTCCGGATAATTTCCTTCCTGTTTTTTCCTACTCTTCATACTACGGCTTATTAGCTAGTACATAAATCTGCGTCCATACTAAAGGCGATCGTTACATACATCGTTTTTCAGAATAAGTGAAAATTGCACTAATGAACTGTTAACTGAATGCTGGTATTCAGTTAAACCGCGTTCAAGAGCTGTCAGTATCAAAATTCCACAGCAATTAATAACACTGATAGCCCTTAAAATTGAATTAAAATTCAAATAAAAAAATCAGAACATGGATCCTTATTTATAGTGTTAGTATAAACTTAACCTACGTTAGAAAACTCAATAAATTAAGTGGAAAATAATATAAAATAAAATAATTATACATTAATTGCCCACATGTCTACCAGCCCAGACCTTGATAAAAAGTCCATCAACCTTACCCGCCAGTGTAGGTAAATGCTTAATGTGTGTGTGTGTTTTTATTCCATTGTGTGCGTGTGTTCGTGTGTGTGCTATATTATTATGTATGCTATAAAATTGTCCAATAAATTTTAGATTTTTGAAAGTCACTCTTTTTCGTGTTTGTCCTTATAGGTGAGATAATGATCAAAGAGTCTCGTGTCGGCAATCAGTAATCACCGACTTTCACGGAAGAAAAATTTCATTTAAAAGGAAAATATCTACACATTTAATAAAAATAGTAACGAATTCAATACTGTACCATACAATATTAAATAAATAATAGGTACGAGGTGTGGGAACGAGTCTGATGTCGATTTTTTTTTTTGTCAGTTTGTCTGACTAAATGAATGTATGTTCGGATATGCGCAAAAAAGGCTTAACGGATTTGAATGAGATTTGCGGCATAGATAGTTTATAACCTGGATTAACACAACGGGGAACTTCTGATCCAGGACATTATCGCGGGATATTTTCCGACATCCACACGGGCGAAACCGCGAGCAAAAGCTGTAAAGAAAGAAAGAAAGAAAAAGTATTTATTAGACTCGTACAGGAATTTAAACCACTTAACTACAACACAATACAATATTAAACACACTAAAAACTAAAACACTGCTATGCTACGCTACTTAATAAAATTAAAATTAGATTTATACAAAAAAAAGCCCTGTACGAGGCCAAAAGGCCACTAACTCAGCATGATGCTGCGACATTTAAATTCATAGTAATACAGAAAGCTAATTCTCGTAATTAAAAACATTCAAAATCTAGTCGCAGTCTAATCATCTCAGCGACAAGCAAATGTCAAAAATGTACGAAACATCGAAGTATTTCTGACAGATTGACACTAAGACCAGACTGTGAACGTTCTTAAAATTACGAGAATTGCCCCTCAGATCTAATTTCATAGTGATATATATTATTACTCCGTAACCATAATAGCTTCTTCTACTATTAGGTATCAGCGTAGATCTCTCTCATTAGTCTAGTGGTCAAAAGCGCTCCTGCTGAGAATGTAGTCCTCGTTTCGATTCCCCGGTCGGGCCAACTGTTTTAGGGTTATCCATCTGGTATTTTCAGTAGCAATCGGAGAAGACTAAAATATAACCGAGGTAATGTGGTTGTACTACTTATACATCCACTAGTTTTTACCAGTGACTTCGCCCACGCGGTGGTCGCTGTAACATTATACATATAAACCTTTCTCTTAAATCACTCTGTCTATTGATGAAAACTTCATTAAAATCCGTTGCGTAGTTTAAAAAATCAGACACGAAAAGCGACTTTGTTCTACTTTAAGTAAAGATGTACCTCTGCCTAACCCTTCGGAGAATAGAAGAAAACGAAATGTGTAAAGTTCGCCTTACCGAATGTTAAAAATCTAGGTCCCAACATCGTCTTAGATAATGACGTGCTTGAAAGTCTTTTTCTGGGCACAACAGTAGATGACAAACTTCAGTGGGGATCACACATATCTTAAGGGGGGACTGTCTTATGTAATTTTGACGTTCAAAAAGTGCTGTCTCTCAGCCTAGTTTGAATAAATGACTTTTGATTTTGCTATTGAATACAGTCGTGATGTTTAAGTTATATATGTATCAAAGTAATTTTCTATGTAATAAGAAAACATTTCAAAGGTCAACAAATGTCAGAGAAGCAAGGTTTTATGGAACTTATATTTCTCTTTTTGTCAGGTTGTAGGTATATTTCCAGTATAATCTTTTGCCGCATATAAGCACTAGGAAGTGGTGTAGGGCGCGCGTTTTTTGGGGGACTGTCTTATGTAATTTTGACGTTCAGAAAGTGCTGACTCTCAGCCTAGTTTGAATGAATGACTTTTGATTTTGATTTGAATGATTTTATGTAATTTTGAAGTTCAGAAAGTGTTGACTCGCAGCTTAGTTTGAATAAATGTGTTTTGGTGGTTTTGGTTTTTTGCCCTATGTTAAAATCATAGATTGCCGTCAGTTCAAGTGACATTCACGTTTTAATTTCGTTTCGCACACCTTGTCTCAGACTTAGTTCAGCCAACGCAATTCAAGAATAATGTAGCTAAAGCCTTAGAATCACGATGAAAACTTTATGTATGCTTTCACAAAGTCTAACTTCAAAATTAATTAATACTTACCAAATTATTCAAAGGCTCTTTATATTTCGTAATAACTCTCATAATATTCATAATCACGCTGTGCGTTTAATTAATTTCGATCCAATATCGCGTGAAGCAGCAATTCCAATTAGAAAATGTGAATAGGAAATGAGCTATAGGTAATTAGAAGAACAGGTTCAGCGTATTAGAATAAATGCTGTGGAAAAGCGTTACTTGCGAAGCATTAAATATAAATTTACTAGGTTTGGCCAGCGACTTCGCCCGCGTTGGTTTCGGATATTACCCCACGGGAACATACTACCGGAATAAAAAGTATCACATATGTTAATCCAGGTTATAATCTATCTGTGCGCCAAATTTTATTCAAATTCATCCAGCCGTTTTTTCGTGATTGAGTAACAAACATCCAAACTTTCACATTTATAATATTATAGTAGGATAGTTGTAGGATATGATAAAAACACTATAAATAACTATAATTTTAAATAATAGGCTAAAGAATAATTTGGTAACGCAACGTTGCGGTTTAAAAGATGTCATTCAGCCGTCATTTTTTCAGCCGAAAAACGTCCACTGCTGGGCATAGCCTCCCCCAAATGGAGGTGGTTTGCCATAATCGCCGCGCTTGACAGGCGGGTTGGCGATCGCAGTATGGTGGTAAAATGCATCGAGAACGCTGCTGCCCATTCTCTAGTAAGTCCCTCAGTCGCCTTCAACGACACCCAAGGGAAGAAATGGGATGCTGCTATTCTTTATGTCCGGCAACACACGGAACAGAAAAAGATGTAGTAACAAAAAATTAAAAGTCTTTGCTCAGATGGTTTGGTCATGTTGAGAGGACAAATGAAAAGCGACTAACACAAGGCAGCTGTGATTGGAAACGCCACGCTATAAGACATATAGTGTACTTACTAGTGATACTCTTCAGAAAGGTCAAAGCATAGTACTCGTAAGTAAGTACCCGTAATTTTAAGAACGATCACAGTCTGATCTCAGTCGTAATCTATCAAAAATGCCTTATATTTTTGACAAATTTTTGACATGGATTTTCGCTGTGACGAGATTAGGACTAGATCTTGATCGTTTTTAGGGTTCCGTACTCAAAGGGTAAAACGGGACCCTATTACTAAGACTCCACTGTCCATCCATCTGTCTGTCTGTCCGTCTGTCACCAGGCTATATCTTATGAACCGTGATAGTTAGGCAGTAGAAATTTTCACAGATGATGTATTTCTGTTGCCGCTATAACAGCAAATACTAAAAAACAGAATAAAAAATATGAAAGGGGCTCCCATACAACAAACATGACCTTTTTACCGTTTTTATAGATAATGGTAAGGACCTTTCGGGCGCGAGTCCAGCTCGCATTTGGCCGGTTTTTTATTTACGGGAATTGGTCTTCAGATGACTGTACACACATAAACGAAGCGAAAGAAGTATGCAAGGATCGTAGCCGATGGCGTTCTGTAGTTTCTGCCTACACCCATGGGTAAATGGCGTGAGTTTATGTATGTATGTATATGTACTTGAGTAAATAAACACTAAAAGACTCATCTGACTAACTACGTCAATTAACAGTCGGCCGATTTGAAATTATAAATATTCCAAAATATTGTCGAAGGACCAATTAGTGGACAAAATCCGCATCGCTGATTGCCATCGCCGAACGCCAACCGTTGACGAACCGGAAACTTGACACTCACGCTTTAAATAAAACCGGACAAATCTAGGAACGGTTTCCCGGAGATATTTTACGGTGGATGACCGTGCTTTTTGTCCGGAAAAAGTGGATCTGTTGGTTACCAGTTATCGTCAGTGGGTAGTCAGTGGAACTGTTTTGATAAGATGCTTTAATAGAGTTATTTTTAGCGTTTGTTAGATTTGGTAAAATTTACTACGTAAGTAAATTTTTGCGCGGGCTTGCGGACGGCGAGTAATGGGTAGCTCGCTGTCCAATAAGGACCAAGCCCGGGTCGATAGCGCGCTGTGTTCCACGAGCGCCTCAAAGAGATGTCAGCAGCTACTGATGGGGCCCGCAAGGGCCGATGCCTACCAGCGGTGCGGGTTGTTCGAAAGAGATACCGCGGCCTCTGGCACACAGGCAACTGAGAAAACACGGTTGGGTTTTAGTCAGTAAAAGTCTGACACGCCCTCCTGCTCCACCCAGAGCGGGAGAAGTTATTTGATGATTTCCCAACCAAAAAAAAAAGTAAATTTGAAGCTTTTTATACCCTACTAGCTTTTGCCTGCGGCTTCGCCCGCGAGGTCAGGGCTAATACCACGGCAACGTACTGCCATATAAAAGTATCATATGTGTCAGGTTATAAACTATCTGTGCGCCATTTTTCATGATTGATTTACAAACATACAAACTTTTACATTTATAATATTATGTTAAAAAAAAATCAAAAGTCATTTATTCAAACTAGGCTGAGAGTCAGCACTTTTTGAACGTCAAAATTACATAAGACAGTCCCCCAAAATGCCAGCCTTTCACCACTTCCTAGTGCTTTAGCTGGGAAGAAGAAGTGGCGCAACAAACTCCCCAGCAGCACAGCTGTCTGTTAAGTTGGAAGAACTTGATTCTATACAATAATAGCATATAATTAACACTCAACAATAAATAAAAAATTCATTAATAAATTAAAAAAAATGGTATAAACAGTCAAATAAAATAAACAATGAGATGAAGTAACTCTTAAGACCTGTCAGTAGTTAAGCTAATTCTGGTGAAAGAACACAAACGTTGTCTTGAGTTAATCACAGCGACCAAAAATTCTTATCAATTATTAATTAGGACTAGCTGCTTTTCCCGCGACTTCATCTGTGATCCAGCCTGAAAAGTAGCCATGTCCTTACCCAAGCCATGGTCTATAAAGGGTAAATTTTTAACCAGTGCGCACACTGTAACCATGAATTCAGCATGTCATTCTAGACACTCAGCGCAGAACTTTTTCGTCTAGAATGATATGCTGAATTCATGGTTACAGTTTACGCACTGGTTAAAATTTATTCTGTATGTGTGCCAAATTTCATCAAATTCTGTTCAGCCGTTTTAGCGTGAAAGTGTAACAAACACACAAACTTACTTTCGCATTTAAGTATAATATGAGTTAGTACTAGTAGGAATTGGAATACTTACCTACTTACTAAGAGTAAGTGTGTTTCTAAAAATCATAAGAATCATAATGATTTGTTATTACAATTAAATTCCCTGAAAAAGGTTAATCGCAAACCACCCTTTTAAAGGAAGTCTAGGGTTGAATGACTGCCAAAGCAGTAAAATTACCTGTCAATTTCCAAGTTTAAATATTCAGCCACGCAGCTTAAAAGTTTAGACATTCTACTAAGCTCTCAACTCAAACTTAAAAGGAGCATAACGATTACAAAAGACCTTCAATCCTTATTAATTTCAAATCCCTTTCAAAAGTAATCAGCGATATCTGTGAGTCCCGAAGCTCCATTACTTAGCGCCCGGTTTGCGGTGCGTAGAACCACAAAGCGGTATCAAATAAGTGCTTGAATGTTTGATTGCTTGAAACATCCCTGTAATAAAATGCTGTAACCGCTTTCTGGTTCGATTTGTCTTCTATAGGACCATGTTTCAAGGGTTAGCCATCATTGTGTTGTCCGGTTTCGGTTATTGGGTTAGGTTGATGAAAAATGGACGTGATTAGTTATAAGCCTACCAATATTAGGGACGAAATGTTAAAGTGAATCTAGTCGACATTTTTTCCACACAAACTTCGGGAGTGTATTATTCCACTGTTCGACAATGTATATCAAAAATTAAACGTGGTATAGTTTTGCCTCATTATTAATATTGTCTGTTCGGAAACAGAAAACGAAAATAACAAGCCATTAAAAGTTAGGAGCCAACAAAGGCTCGTTTTTCTTACGAATTTAATCTAACTTTGGGCGTGTTTAACTAAGTGTAAAATCTCCAAAACCAAGTCGGTACTGATAAAGCTCAAATATCGGAAAGTTCAATTAATATTGGTCATTGATTTATGCAGTGGTTTTTCATAAAACCCTATCTTCCGAAGGACTTTTCTAAATTTTTTACGCGCCTGTTTTACTATAAATGATCCTGCATCTTACTCAGTAACGTTGTGCGTGTAGACTAAAGTCTAACTGCTCATCACTGATACTATCTCTGTCGGACACGATGCCTGGTGAGGCATCGTGTCCGACACAGATAGTATCAGTGTATATAGTATCAACCTAAAAAACACGCTGTTTCACCAGACAGCGTGCTTTTTAGCTAGGGCCACCAGTGAGTTCGAGCCCGCGACTAGATTCCCCTTAAGTATAAGGAAGGAATCGCTCACATACAAAATGTAGCTGCAATTTTGCTATCCGGTCATATACTGATTTGCGACGCAGTTTACACATTAAGTCGACGTTCACACGGACGTAATAAAATTGCGACGGAATTTTATCGCGCACTGAATTTTAAACACTCGGTGTCGAACCGAGCATTAAAATCCAACAGAGTGCAAACATATCCCGTCGCGATTTAATCACGTCCGTGTGAACGTGGGCTATGTAGTATGTAGGTTCAGATTCAAAGTATTTATTTGTAAACATAGGTTACAGAAGTACACAGGTGTGTGAGATGTTACAAACAAGAGTGATTCACCAATACACGAAATCAATATTCACTGCTATAGTACTAACTTCGATCCCACGCCTTCGGATTGCTGAGAAGGCGATTCTCATGGTACGAGAGGAGGGTGGCCTTAGTCATTGTCTTAGGAATTTAGGGTTCCACAAGTAGCGACATAGCACTCTATGCTGTGCCATTATTATTATTATTGTTATTTTTTGTGGGAAATCATCAATTAACTTCTCCCGCTCTGGGTTAAGCAGAAGGACGTGTCAGACTTTTACTGACTACAACTCACCCGTGTTCCTTCAGTTGCCTGTGTGCCAGGCGCCGCGGTATCTCTTACGATTAACCCGCACCCCTGGCAGGATTTGCCGCAGGAGACGCCCTGGGCGTCGGGAATTCCAGGCTGATTCCCGGCCACCGAAGGCGCGGGCTTGCGGACGGCGAGTAATGGGTAGCTCGCTGTCCGGTAAGGATTGGTCCTTGGTCATTGGTCCCGGGCTTGGGCAAGAGTCGACGGCGCGTTGTGTTCCACGCGCGCCTCAAACAGATGTCAGTACCAACTGATGGGGCCCGCAAGGGCCGATGCCTGCCAGGAGTGCGGGTTGTTCGAAATAGATACTGCGACCCCTGACACACAAGCAACTGAAGGAACACGGGGGGAGTTTTAGTCAGTAAAAATCTGACACGCCCTCCTGCTTCACCCAGAGCGGGAGAATGAGATGACTTCCCACCCAAAAAAAAAATATCCCCGGCAGGATGCTGTGCCATTAGGCGTACAAATGTTAGTATAAATTTCAATTATTTCATTATTCATTTCACAATAAAAACAAAAAACGTAGAAAGAGCTAGAGTGTTGGATAAATCAATATAATACAAAAGGTACCTAAATGTACCTCATTATGTCTGCCTCATTGGTCTAGTGGTCACAAGCGCTAATGCTAAGCATGTGGTCCTGGGTTCGATCCCCAGGTCGGGCAAAGTGTTATTGGGTTTTTCCACCATGAATTTCTTAGTAGCAGCCCGGAGTCTGAATTTGTACCTAGTTGCTGGCAATAGGCTCGCCCTATTACATGGGACTTAAACATAACTGGCGAAACGTAGATGTACTATAGGTACACTTGTACCGAATCGTTCGAGGACAAGGCATGATATGTTATGTCTGTTAGCATATTAAAATAATAAACAATTATACAAAAAAGGTAATGCATATTTTGAACAACGATGAAAATATTCCAATCTTCGCGACAGCCCTCGATAGTCGTACCTAGCGTGCAATGCCTGTCGAGGCCTGTCAGTTAACGGGTAACGGGACTGCGGCATTAGGCATTTATATGATGTTACAACAACAACTTGCGGGTCTAAAAAGGCCACTTTGGCAGAATCATAATATGATCTTATTGTGAATCATATTTATAATCGTAAAATGGTCACAAATCATAATAATATCTGCGTAGACAGCACGCAATTCATCTATTTGACAGTTTTGTACGGAAATTCGTAAAATGGTCACCAAATTATGAATTGCTTTATTAAAGTAAAATGTCAAAAAGCAGAATCATAGGGGATTCAGGAAATGAATCACTTTTAGAGGAATTGCTTAGTGTGGCCTTTTTAGACCCGCTTACCATTGACAATTAGAAATCTTTTTATTTTGTTTTCAATTGAAAACTTTGACTTTAGTCGTAATGTGCGTATAATTCGTGCTACATACAACTGCTGCTACTACAACTTTTCTTTATTTTTTCTTAATTCTTATGTGGTAAAGTATTAAAACAAAAAAGGCCTCTATTCATTGTTCATAGAACATTATGTAGGATACGTGGTTTCATTTTTTCGATAACGCGCATAATTTTGCCTCTAAAAGATTGAGCGTTATTTTTTTCGATAACGCACATATTTTTGCCTCTAAGAGTTATTTTTTATATAAAAACCTTATGAATGCATGTGGAAATAATAAACAGTTTGAATTTTTATTTTATTTTTTTAATTTAATGTGATAATCTCATCGCCTAATCTGTATAAAATAAACCAAAGGCTTTTGAGAATAAATTGCAAATATGTGCCATTAATTGTGCGAATGGAAGCCATGGCACCAGTTTGCCCAAATTAAATGTTTACTTTTTCAATTTCCCATGGGAATCTTTATTATTCTCGTGAAAGCCGTCCTGTTTCATTACTTGTGATGTTACGTCACTTGGTAGGTACCTACCTACCTAGTGACATTACCAGTACACACATGTCCGTCGGACTCCAGTCAACTTTTATTCAATGAAACTTTGGAGTGTAGACCGTGTTGGACATAAATGTTTTTGATCCCGGCTTTATAAACAAACTGAAACACCAACTAAAAGTTTAAATCAAATTTAATTATAAATGTTTATTATCAAAGCCCAGAGCTTTAAATTCATTATTGTTTGCGTTATTGCCAGAATAAACAAAAAAACCTTTAATTAAAAAGATTTTCCAGATGAACCCTACCGATAATTAAATGTTCATTCTGAATCAACAACCAAATATTTTACCAACATGTTGTTTGACCAACAGAATTGTGTAATGTATCTCATCCGTTCACTACACATACATTTTGTAGAAGTATTTATTATTCGCAACATTTTAATATTACAAATAATTTTATTTCTGTAAATATGTTTGATAAATGATTTTATTTCTGTAATAGCTTTTGCCAGCGGCTTTCCCCGCATTAACCAATTTAAACAAAACCTTAACAAATTATACACCTAAATCTTCATCATGAATGATGTCTGTCTGTTGGTGAATACCGCATGAAATTCCATTCAGTAATTTTTGAGTTTATCGCGAACACACAGACAGACGCGGCACGGAACTTTGGTTTATACTATGTAGTGAAGTAGGTTTGTACAAACACTTTTACACGTCAAAAGTAACATTATTTTTAAAGCTAGATGAGTTTGGTGATTCTCTCTCTGAACTCTGAGGTCACAGTCTCTTTTAAAGTCCAGACTTAATCTTGGTCAGATCATGTGAGGACCATGCAGATTAGTGTGTAAATTGGTATTTTGAGGAATGAACCACACAGATTACTACTGACAAGCTTTGTCAGTAGCCGTGTAGCTCAGCTTAGAACTTAAGGAGCTCAACGACTAACAAATATATTAGACAATAAGTACAGATTTATACACAACGACTTACCGCTTGTAATATCATGCTATACTCATACAAAATACACAACCATGTAATAAAACAAACCTGCTTCAATGTGTCCCATCTGCAACAGAAGGTGAAAAAAGAATAAAGAAAGAATAAAGAAAAAAGAAAAAAGAAGAAGAAGAGAGAAGAAGGAAGAAGAAGGAAGGAAGAAGGGAGAAGTATATATAAATAAATAATAATAAATAAGGTGCTCGCCCAAGTTTGCACATCTTACCGTAAGAGCTACAATATCCAGGTCATCTCGAGCCATTTCATTTTTCACATTATTTCCACTTTCATAAAAGTTGATATTTCGTAAGAGCACTGTTGCGTACACGAAATACGAATTCGTACATTTATTCATGACTGCAAGCTGGCCACTTTAGCTTGCCGCTTTGTTTTACAAATACACAAGACGAGACTTTAGCGGAACGGCACACTGACGGTGCATATGTATTCGCTCTGAATACATTCGGATCACCATCTGTTACATTCGTGAGTAGCTACGTAGGTACTTCCGAGTGGCAATTCGTTTCTTGATAATAAAAGCCCGCTGTCAACCGGCCTCGGGTCCGAATACCCATTTGCCAGAACATTGTGAGATAATCGCGTCGTTTTTTTCTTCAGAAAATCGATAGACCCAGTTGGAATCGAGGAATTTTCAAGGGGCACTTTAAATTTAAATCGGCTAAGCTTATAAATGCGATTATAATCGAATCGAATTTCTGATCACGCAATTTATCGGTTTGAGTATCATCTTGATCGTGGCGAGTTGCAAAAGCAATTGATTGGCCTCATTTAATTAAGTTGCGCGTGTGAGGAATCCGTAGTACAATTGGTTTCTTTTTACAGTCATATTTAATCGTATAAAGAAACGGCTCTGCATAAAAATTATACTTTAAAAAGTCGCCGAGCTCATTCAGGAAAATATTTTAAGTTAGCGAGCGCGACATGTTTTAGTTATTGTAGAATGTTTTATTTAATTTGCATTTTTATTCTGAAGTACACGACAATTTCAAATATTTTATGCTGTACTCTGCAGAGCATATTTTTCTCCTTTTATTAAAATAGAGCGGATGATACTTATAACATTGTACTTTTTTAGGTCATGGTGTCACGTATGCCGTGAATAGTTTTTATATAAAATGTTTAAGTAAAGTCAGGGAAAATATTTGTTTAGGTAATTAACCGTAGACATACCTGGTACAATAGCGGTCAGATGTAGATTACCAATCTCAAAAAGTTATAGATTGACACTTCGGTTTAACTTACGACCTTCTTATAATAAGTCATTTCTATACTCTAGACGACCATACGTTTACAAATTTATTTATTTATTTATTTATTGATAAGGCACTTCAACGACTTATTCACTAAGACAAACACAAACAAAAATCACAAACAGTTTTAGGAATTGTGAATTAGTCACTTACAGAAGTGCACAGCACTAGCAGGATAATTAAAAGAATGTACAAGATATCGTTAGTTGGATTACATAACAGTTATAAAATAAAATAGAAGTTAAAAAAAAAAATGAGCAATCACAGCCACGATCGGAATACAAAAAGTACTTAAAAATAAAAATAAAACTAAATATTCTGACAAACAAAGGAATGGAAGTTAATACAATTATTAGTAGTGGGCGGCTCGTGTCGCACAGACGACTCGAGTCTCCGAGCTGGTTAGAACTTTCGTTCGGAATTGTTGTAAATGGTTAGAGAAGATGTCGATGCTATTGGCACGTGTGGCAATTTTATTGTACTTTCCCATTAGACGGTTCATGGGTGCGGTGCCACCAAGGTTGGTACGGCTTGCAGTAGTGGCAAAGGTAACAGTTTCACGACTAGATCTAATAGCTTTCTGTCGGGGTACAGCTATACTTAATTGCGTCAGAAGATCGGGAACATTTAGGAAACCGTTTACAATTTTATAGAGAAGGATATGGTCCGGCACGTCTCTTCGGTGTTCAAGAGAGCACATTTTAAAATGACTGAGCCTTTGAATGTAAGAAGAATCCCGTGGGCAGGTCGGACTTCTAAAACGAAGGTATCTGGTAAAGCTTCTTTGGATACGTTCAATTCTGTCAACGTGAACGCGGTAAGTAGGGTTCCAAACTGGAGATGCATAGTCCAGTACACTTCTCACTAGAGTATTGTAGAGCACCTTTAGGGTAGAGATCGACTAGAAATCCCGACATATTCTTTTTATAAAGCCAGAAATTTTTGCAGCTTTGGCAGTGATATTGTCAATGTGACTAACAAATGTGAGTTTCGAGTCGAGGAGGACTCCCAGGTCACGAATCGTGTCCACTATTTGTAGTGCTACCCCATTCATTGAGTAGGACGTAGGTAAAATTTTCCGTTTTCTGGTAAATGTTATGTGGTAGCACTTTTTGACATTGAGAGACATGCGGTTTTTTAAGCACCAATCGTGAACTGCGTCGAGGTCAGCCTGGAGTAAATTGACGTCAACGGATGAGTTTATCTCTTTATAGATCTTTAAATCATCAGCGAAAATAGAGCAGCTGCTGTGTTTTATTGACAGAACTATGTCATTGATGAATATTAGAAAGAGGATTGGGCCTAGGTGTGACCCTTGCGGGACTCCAGATGAAGAAAAGTAAACTAGTGACTCATACCCCTTTACAACCACTCTCTGTTTTCTTTCTGTGAGATATGATTTAAACCAAAGGAGTAAACGACCAAATATGCCGAAACTTTCAAGCTTCGTCACGAGGATTTTATGGTCCACCTTGTCGAACGCACTGCTGAAATCAGTATAAATTGAGTCGACTTGGGCGCGAGAGTCCATCAATCTACTTACTTCGTTGACGTAGTGGATCAAGTTAGTAGTCGTAGATTTACGAACACAGAAACCATGTTGTTGGGGTACTAGCTGAGGATAGATGTGTGATGTAAGTATAGGACACAACAGGGATTCGAAAAGTTTTGCGAAAACTGAAGGAAGGAAATAGGACGGTAGTTCTGCATGTCACCAGAATCTCCTTTTTTAAAAATCGGTACCACCTTAGCCATTTTCCATTCCGTCGGAAAACGTGATGTTGCAATGGAATGGTTAAATATTATTTTAAGCGGCAGAGATAAGCTAGTAGCACACTTCTTTACAAATAATGGCGGCAAACCATCTGGCCCCGGCCCTTTGCAAATGTTCAGTTTTTTTAGCGCTTTGAGGACGTCTCGCTCCGTGAATACAACTTTACCTAATGCATGTTGATGATAAATGGGTCCTGTTTGAGCTGCAGCAGGTGAACCAAGCGAAGGAGTGAAATTGGAGGAGAAATGCTAAGCAAAAAGGTGGCAGACTCCATTGCCGGTAGATGCTGTTTTATTTCCTAGACACATCTCTGAGGGAATGTCGTTAGACTTAGACTTTTTCGCTTTGACGAAGGACCAGAAAAGTTTCGGATTATGTCTAATACTTTTTTCAGTGAAGCTCATATAGTTTTTGTGACAGCTGTTCATCATGGTTTTCGATCTCCTCTCCAACAGTCTATATTCAAAGTGGTCTCTTGGGTTTTTGTGCTTTTTAAAACGTGTTCTGAGTTTTTCTTTTTCATTTAGGAGTCTAATAAGAGGTTTAGAGAACCAGGGAGGAAACCTATCGCTCGGTTTCTTTGATTTAGGAACGTGCTTGTCAACTATATCATGAAGGTGCCTATATAGGTGCGTCACCATAGCATCGGCATCGTACAATTCAGAGAAAATATGCGTCCAGTCAATATCGCTAATCTTTGCATTGATTAAAGTATAGTTGGCTTTTTTAAAGTTGTATGTTGTAGAAATTTTACTCTTTAGTAATGCGGGGGACGTGTTTTTTATAAGTATTTCGAGGGGCGGGTGATAGACATCTACTGTTGATAGAGGGTTATTGCATACACTAACAATTCCACCATAAAAGTTACAGAGTATTAAGTCTAAAGTTTTGTTATAACAATTTTTGACTGAGTTTATTTGCTCCATGTTACTTAAAGACATAAAATCTATCAGTGAGTAGCCCAAGGCGCTAGCGTAATTAAATTTGTCTAATTCCCAGTTAATGAAACTAAGATTAAAGTCTCCAGCTATGAAGGTTTCGTCGCCAGTGGTGTCGATGACAGAGGAGACCTTTTCAAGGAACGATTCAAGTGTACGATGTTGAACTGGAGGGGGAAGATAAACCGCGCAGATATTTACGCTTTGGTATTTTTTTCCTTTGACAGTCTTCAGTCTGACTCATAGGTTTTCAATATCTGTTTCCCACTGCAACATCCGGGCAGAGTCTATTGACTTCAAAACAGCAATTAATACGCCTCCTCCTTTTTTGCCGCTATGTATGGTAGATGCTCGGTCCCTACGATAAACGTTGTACCTGGAATCAAATATTTCACCATCACTTATGCTATCATCTAGCCAAGTCTCTGTGCCAATAATAACATCGTAATTGCACAACCGTGTAGATAATTCAATCATCTTCAATTTTGTTTTCATGCCCCTAAAATTTTGGTGGTTTTTATTTAATCCTTTATTTAAATAACAATATAAGTATAAAAAATAATTACTATATTATTATTCTCGTTTATTAATTTATTGAATAATAAAAGACCAGATCAAGATTATTGTTGGAAAGAAAAATAAAAGTCTCGTCACAAGATTTGAACCCAGACCTAAGAGTTTCTTAATCCAAAACGATACGCTACGAGTTATCGGAACTTGATATGAGAACGTGAATTTTTGCAATGGTATGAACCGACCAAGGTCATACGTAATTACGTACTCTGTGCGACGGGTATGTTTTTTGTTTCATTCGACGCCAGTGTGTGAGTTCAGAGACGTGCGTTTTGTGTTGATACATTACTAATACACTGCTGTAGGTACGGCCTGGACCGCGAGTATATAGCAATATAACCCGTAGTATGCTAGTGCACTTATGACTCCTTACTGTACCAACCAAACCAACTTGGTAGTTCTATGAAAAGAAAGGCCATATGACGTAACGTGATTTTCCGGACTCTATTTTCTATTTCGATAGAGACATTGTTGTGATCACAGTTAGTTGATATCCTTTAATCGCGTTTATGATAACTACGCGTAGTTAAGTGATCATCATGATCTACATCAGCCTGCAGCAGTCCACCACTAAACATAGGCTTCCCTAATTGCACGCAATTCAACTCGGTTTTCGGCAACTCTCATACAGCTGCTACCAGCCACCCTACTAAGATCATCACTCCACCTAGCCTGAGGCGTCCTACCTCACCTTTGCCAATTTGGAATCTCCGATCAAGAACAAGTCTACCACAGTAGTCATCAACCCTAATATAACCAGCCAATTGCCACTTCAGCTTGCTTATTCTGTGAGCGACAGCTTTGGTTCTCTGCCGGATCTCCTCGTTCGGGAATCGATCCCTCGAGTGATCCCAAGCATAGCCCGTTCCATGGCACGCTGAGCGAGCATAAATTTGTAGGCTAGCCGTACCGTGAGTGTCTACATACTGGCTTCGTAATTTATAAGAGGCGGGACGCACTGATTGTAGACCTTAATCTTTAGACTCTCTGCAATACGCGACGAAATTTCCCAAACGCTGGCAGCAAAATTTTTCTGTTAGCCTCCCAAAGTCATTCTTACCAAACTGCTGTTTTTCCCTGTTAATATAATCGTCTCCTAATTGGAAGAAAACACTCAAGTCAAACTTCATTATTTCGATATCTCCAAGACAACAATCAAATTCCAATTTAATGCCGTTCATACGCAGCACGTGTGAAGGATGAATATCTGGATGACCGAGCTTTGCTTGTTTTTTTTTTGTGACGTTTTGTAAAAATGAAATCTAGCTAGATCGATTTATCGCCCCCGAAACCCTCTGCATACTAAATATCATGAAAATCGTTGGAGCCGTTTCCGAGATTCAGATTATATACAATATTATTTTTAGTATATGCGAAACCTGAATAGAGTTTGTTCAGAATAAATAACTGAACTGATTCCAATATTTTTTACGCCATGTTATATTTTTTCCCAAAAAACTTTTGCAAGGGTGATGGAAAATGTTATCACGAATTTATTACAATACAATCGCCGTACGGCTAGGTACCTACTGCCTAATTATTATCAATGAGCACAATACGACGCTGGACGCACGGGAGGCGCGGGGGGCCGCGTGGTGACCATGTTTGTGTAAACAACTAGATAACAGAACAAGCATAGAACTTTGTGATTTTTCATGATATACATACAGTACTGATATAGATACAGTTTTGAAATTTTGTACATAGATTCTTTATATAAAAATACTAGACACGTGTTTCGAGTTTCGCATATACTAAAACTAGGGCTGTATACATATGTATACAACGTGTAACGGAAAGGGTATATTCATACCAAAGGGCACGGCTTCTTTGGATGGTATCAAACGATATTGGAAGGGTTTTTAATCCTATCTCTACATGTTTGGAAGTTAAGAGATTTTTTAATACATTGATACCAGTAACCGAACTTTTCAAATTGAAATAAAAACATCACTCGTAAGAGATTTATCGTGATATTGGCAAGTAACGTGGAAAGTTATTGATCTACGTAGTGCGGTGACACGTTTGTCATGATTTGAATTTAAGAAACATACGAGGTGCATTCAATAAGTACCTAGCCTCATCGCCAGAGGGCGCTGTAGTTTCAAAAGAGTTTTACCACAGTGTAGCACATTCTTTTTTAATTCTTTTTTCAAATTTTCATTCCAATCCCTTCATTTGTTTTAATTTGACAACTTATGGAACCGAACGTGTCGATCGGTTTTACAAAAATGGAAAAAGAGCAATATCGTTCGGTGATTCGATTCCTATTTTTGGAAGGGAAAACGCGCATCGAAATCAAAGAGCGCTTGGATGCTGTGTACGGTGACTCTTCTCCATCGATGGCCACCGTCAAGAATTGGTTCAACGAGTTTGCACGTGGCCGTACGTCGGTTTTTGATGAACCACGTCCAGGTGCACCGAAAACAGCTGCTACGGAGGAAAACATTAAAAAAATCCATGATCTCGTATTGGCAGATCGCCGATTGAAGGTTCGGGAGCTAGCTGAGACTGTAGGCATTTCAGAAGGAACAGTGCATCATATTCTTCACGAGGAACTCGGCATGAGAAAGCTGTCGGCGCGATGGGTGCCGCGTTTACTCACACCAGAAAACAAGCGCAACCGTGAGACCACATCGGAGACGTGTTTGGCGCTGTTTAAGCGGAATCCAGTGGAGTTTTTGCGTCGTTTTGTGACCGTCGATGAAACCTGGATCCACTGGTACACACCAGAGACCAAGGAGCAATCAAAACAATGGATCCAGACCGGGGAACGTGCTCCAAAGAAGGCGAAAACTGTAAAATCGGCCGGAAAAGTTATGGCCACCGTTTTCTGGGATTCACAAGGTGTGATCTACATCGATTACCTCGAGAAGGGTAAAACAATTACAGGGCTTTACTATGCCGATTTATTGGGCCGATTCGACGCCGAATTAAAGAAAAAACGACCCCATCTGGCGAAAAAAAAAGTGCTGTTTCACCACGACAACGCACCGGTTCACACGTCTGCCGTTGCCATGGCCAAATTGGTCGAATTACGCTACGAATTGCTGCCCCATCCACCGTATTCTCCAGATTTGGCCCCTTGTGACTTCTTTCTGTTTCCTAATCTGAAAAAATCACTCGCCGGGAATAGATATGGATCGAATGAGGAGGTAATCGCCGCCACGGAGGCCTATTTTGCAGAGTTTGACAAAAACTATTTTTCGGACGGATTAAAAAAGTTGGAGCATCGCTGGGCTAAGTGTATCGAACTAAAAGGAGACTATGTTGAAAAATAAATTCCCACTTTTCCAAAATTTTCGTTTACTTTTTGTAGGCTAAGTATTTATTGAATGACCCTCGTATGTAACCGAAAATTTGGTATCAATTCTTAGAGTATTTTATTTTGAACTGAAACTATGTATAGTGATTCTATACCAGCTGTTATCTTTATAGCATAATGATAGGAATAGGGTTTATGTTACACCCTGTATATATACAAGAATTGCTCGTTTAAAGGTACGAGTATTTAGATTTGATTTCGATTGTTTTTATTAATATTGGAATCAATGTGCGTAGTCTTTTCCCGACTGTTGGGATCAACTTCCAGTCTAACCAAATGCAGCTGAATACCAGTGTTTTACATGAAGCGACTGTCTATCTAACCTAAATAATCCTGTTACCGGATAACATGATATCCCTGTGCTAGATTCGTTTTTTTTTTTGGGTGGGAAACCATCAAATAACTTCTCCCGCTCTGGGTGGAGCGGGAGGGCGTGTCAGACTTTTACTGACTAAAACCCACCCGTGTTCCCTCAGTTGCCTGTGTGCCAGGGGCCGCAGTATCTCTTTCGAACAACGCGCACCCCTGGCAGGCATCGGCCCTTACGGGCCCCAACAGTTGGTGCTGACATCTCTTTGAGGCGCGCGTGGAACACAACGCGCCGTCGACCCGGGCTTGATCCTTACTGGACAGCGAGATAGACGGCCCTGTCCGTCAAATAGGCCTCGACGACACGACAGAGGTAGGTCGGCATCCGGTGATAGCGGAGTGCCTCCCTGATGCAACTCCAGGGCAGGGTGTTGAAGGCATTGGCAATGTCTAGAGACACCGCCAAGACGACCCCACCCCGGGCCACAGCATCACCCGTTGTGAGGGCTCACACGCGCATGATTGCGTCCACCGTGGCTAGATTGGTTATCAGAGTTCGGGTTTCTGAACACCCGTCGCGACTGTCAAAGAACTACGAATGACTACAGGGATCAATGATTTAACGTGCTTTCGAGGCCTGGAGAGATCTCGGTATGTAATTAATGGTCAACCATCCACGGACCGACCTCGGTAAGTGTTGCTTTACTTTGAAGATGGACCCGAGCGACTGTTGGTATTTAGCCACGTACCCATCTTTTAGTATAGTATTTCATCCTTTCGTATCACAATTTCTCAAATTCCGCAAAAGAGGGTTTTAGTTGCTACGTGCATTCCACACGTGTTTTCTTTAAGATGACGGAGAATTTGTAGCTTTTCAACAAAAATATTTACTTTACTTTTGAACTAACAAAGTAAGGAACTTGAGCTATTTACACAGACTGAAATACCAAGTAAAACTAAATTAATATTTTGGATAAAGTGATTTCACGTTAACTCTTTCGTTTGTCTTGCACTAAAGGACCTACTATCCATAGCCATCATCAGACGAGCTACTGTATTGTATAGCTTAGTGTAGATGCAGGTTATTGGGTTGCGAAGCAATTTTTTACAGTGTAGCTTAAATAACGTGAAATGACACACCTTTTTCAGTATAAATATTTATGCATTTGAACGTTTTTTTTTTTTGAGGGTGGGAAATCATCAAATGACTTCTCCCGCTCTGGGTGGAGCAGGAGGGCGTGTCAGACTTTTACTGACTAAAACCCACCTATGTTCCCTCAGCTGCCCGTGTGCCAGGGGCCGCGGTATCTCTTTCAAACAACCCGCACCCCTGGCAGGCATCGGCCCTTGTGGGCCCCACCAGTTGTTGTTGACATCTCTGACGGCGCGCGTGGAACACAACGCGACCAACGTCGACCCGGGCATTTTATTTATTTAACGTGGAGAAATGCCTACTGCGCTATCACAGGGAGATAGCGCAGTTATGTGGGACTGTAACCCACTAAAACTCCACGGTGTCCTCCAGTGCCGCTTGAGGCGGGAACACGGAAACGCGGAAGCCATCCGCGAACCCGCCGCGGCTGTCCGTCACCGGACCCTCCTCGGAGGGGAATTACGCCTATCACTGGCGCACCAGGACACATGGTACGCCGTAACCACCCCAGGAACCAAATAGCATACCCCCCAGACGACCCCGTGTCTGGCACCCTTGGTCCCCCTGCGACGGGTCAGCACAGTGGCCCCGCCGCCTACCACTTTTCGGCCGCAAGGGATAGGGAGAGCGGCCAACGCTATACCGACACTCCTCTTCCCCTGCGGCCCCACCGCGTCCGCCCTCAAACGGAGGCGGCCCCGTCCAGGCCACGGAAGGGAAAAGCGCTACTCAGAAGTACCGGCACTCCTCCTCCGCCGCAGCCTGTAACCTTCAGCCGCGATGCCTCCCATTCAACATCGCGACCCGCCTCAGTTGCGATGCACCTCACCGCAACCTACTTTTTGGCCGCTACGTCGTTGGCTTGGAGGCAAAAGCCCTGACGAGCGGCCCTACCTTGGGGTTCCTCTTCGCTTCACCGTGGGAGGGTGACCACGGTTACTGAGCCCCCCCGCAACGACAATGCGGGAACCACACTGGGGGGGATGCGTTTGAACTTGTACCCACTTATAAACTTATATAGAAATACCACGATTTAATTCGGTATTTAACAATATAGACTTCTTGAAGACATCCTCCTAATTTCGAAGCTCGGAGAGAACTAACTTAAAAAACTAGGCGAATCCTACAACATCATATTTCCAATCCGTTCCATTAAAAAACCGGTACTTTTCGATAACTGTCAAATTAGATTTTTTAAATTTGATAATTAGTTTTAAAATCACTACAAATCTTATTATTATTTGGGAATCATGACAAACGGAAGTTTACACAAAAGGGAGCTTTATACAATAAAAAGAGGTGTACTGACAAAGTTAAAGGCAAAAATTGTTAACTATCTCACTGTGTGTATGTAACTTAACGGTCTTTACACAAACTACGAGTATGTAAATTGGCTATTCGTACCACATGAACTTCCAAACAATTTTAAACTTTAACTGTTTTGCAATAAAGTACAAAGTTCCGTGTTGACAGAAAATGGGTGACTAGCTCAACCGTTATTTGTAAACAACCACATAAACAGGTACTCGCTGAAGCGGTGACCAAAGGGAAGTACGTAACTACCCTTTAGCCACACGTCCTCATTGTACCATACATAACTTGTATGTTGGTTAACATGCCTGGCCAAACTTAAAGACTGACTTATTTTCTTTGTATACCTACGTACAATGTTTGTTAGTAGTGACAAATATTTACTCACTATAGAGTTTTTTTTTACGCCTATGATCCGAGAGAAGACCTAAAGTCCTGGTAAACTCCTTACTGATATTGGCCGCTAGAGACAGTAAGTAACACCTATCATTAATACATATTATAAACTAGCTTCTTCCCGCGGCTGCACTCGCGTGCATATCGGATATTTCATGGGTTTTTTTTTTGTTGCGCGGTACCTTAATTCTTTATTCCATAATAAAATTAGCCTAAGTTACTCCTCATAACATCAGCTTCCTACTAGTGAAAGTCCCGTCCAGCCGTTTCGCAGATAAGCCGGAATAAACAGACAGAAAAAATTAAAAACTGTTTTTTTTTGTTTTATGTACCGTATATACGTTCATAAGCATTTAGTCAAAAGCTGTTACTTTGACATTGCAGAAAGACAACTCAGTTTTATATATCAGTACAATAGTTTAAAATCGCTTTTCATGATTGTCTGTGTCTGCGTGGTTCTTTTAAACTACAACGGATTTAGATGCGGATTTTACAATCACTTATAAAAAATATTCCGGAAGGTGTAATGTAAAATTTGTTGTAAAGTTACACAAATCCTGTTAAACTTCCTCAGAATTCAAAGGCATAAACGATAAGAAGGCCAATTCTCGTAACACAAAATATTCAAAATCTAGTCGCAGTCGACTACAAATGTCAAAAACTTGACAAAAATGTATGGAAACTCGAGGTATTTTTGACAGATTGAGACTGAGATCAGACTGTGAACGTTCTTAAAATTACGAGAATTGCCCCTCAGATCTCTTTTCATATGCCTACCTATATACTGTACGGAAGAGCCATATTATTGTAAGTATATTATACACAACCGCCTTACAATATGCATAATTAGTATAGCATAATCTCTAGTAAGCTGGATTATCATTATACGCATCGTATTATAACCCAGTAAAAGCTTTAATGTAATATTAGTGGCGCTAAAGTTATTTTAGACCGGTATTCCTTTGTAAAATTTTGTTCCAATATCATAGTTTTCGTTTATTGAAAAACCTCGTTTTGTAGATTAAACGTATTAAGGCTCGTGCAGACTAGCGCGACGCGACGGTCGCGTCGCGATACTCGTAGAACAATTTCTATGAAAACTTAATGAAAATTGTTCTACAAGTGTTGCGTCGCGCTGTCGCGTCGCGGCTGTTTGAAGAAGCCTTTATCGAAATACATAAGGTACCCGTCACGAGAAGCTAGAAATTTTGTAAATAGAGAACTTCTACCAAGTTACGCAGCGACAATTCAATCAACAACAAATATCCCAAATTCAATCAACTCAGTAACGTACGTGTAATACGAAACTAACGAGAAATTTTACTTGGTCTGGTTATATTTTAGCGATATAAAGCGCTGTCGTCTAATGTTTTGTGGTACTGGAACGCGTCTGACCCATGGAACGTAAACATTTGAAACCCTGAATGTGTGCTTCTTCTCATGCGGGAAGGGAAAATCTATAGCCGGCACCCCCCACTATCCTTACATACTCCTTTTGCTTCGTTTACGTACATACATCTGATCATACAAGCATGATGGTAGCTACTACAATGCACCTGACCTTTTCTGAAGAACATCACCAATAAGGTCACTATATGTCCTTTTAAGGCGTCCCCTCCCTAGAGCGAAGCGAGCGTCCGAAGCGGACTCCAGGCTACCGTAAGCGTGTGCTTGCGGACGGTGTGCAATAGGTAGCTCGCCATCCGGTAAGGCCCAGGCCCAGGTCGATACAGCATTGTGTTCCACGCGCGCCTCAAACAGATGTCAGCATTAACTGAAGGGTTCCGCTAAGGCCGATGCCTGCCAAGGCCGCGGATTTGTTCGAAAGAGTAACCATGGCTCTGGCACAGGCAACTGAAGGAACTCGGGTGGGTTTTAGTCAGTACAAGTCTGATACGCCCTCCCGCTCCACCCAGAGCGGGAAAAGTCATTTGATGAATTCCGATCAAAAAAAAGACGTCCCGGCGTTTTCACTCACTATAATAATTTGCACTAAGTGCATGTGTGTGCACTAACTGTACACGATGAATTTTTGGACCCTGTAACTTAAAATTTGTGACCTAAAAAAGGAAACAATAAATATTAAGAAGGGTGTTTCTTTTTATGTAATAAAATCAAAAAGCCAAGATAGCGAACAAAAGCATCTCAGTGTCTTCATTGGCAAAAGTCACGGTATATTAAATAATAACGCTTTGAACACGATTTCTTTGATTCGTAATAACGCGACGACAATGTGAAAGATTATAAAACATTGTCTTCTAAAATACCTATTCTTTTTTTCTGTTTGAAACCAGCTACCCCGATTATGTAACGATTTATGTTCGAAAGACAATGTCGTCTCCAAATTACAATATACTGCCTATTGGAGTATATTTTGTGTCACTTTTCTTGATAAATACCATTGTACCTACGGGTTACAGAGTGCATTTCCGTGTACTAAACTACACAATGTAACGGGGAACATCCCATTTTCACACGTACTTTTGTTTGTATAGATGTGTATATGGTGTTTGTGAGATATCTGGCAGTATTTGAAAACTATATTGTCCGTTTGCGAGGTAATAGAAAAACTTTTCGAGATAAAACAAGCCAATTAAATTTATTACATCCTGTTATTAAAATCTGAATTGGCTTATTTTAGCTCGCAAACGAATTCTACATATGTAAAAATGTAACGTAATATTTCAAAAATATTCATAAAATAGGGATTTGAATAGAAAAATACATTTGTACTATAAAAGATTAAGATTGTAAATGCGAAGTTTTCTAGTCCAATTTCAATCTTTTGCGACGTGACCTCGGAACAACAGACCACCCCTAGAGACGCTTTTCACTTTGGAAAACACTCGTCTGAATTACGTTTGTCCAATAATACAATTTAACCTGTAAACTTGAACAAGGTAACCCAGAGGCTGTTCGAAGTATTCGGAAATCTTCGATCAAAGTTCTGTATTCGACCAAATACGTTTCCATGGGTCTGAAAGCCGAACAACTTATTCAAAACACAAAGTAAACTTTGCCCAAGTTTGTTGGGACCGGTCTTAAACCAGAGGCAGTTGCGTATCTTATCGTGGTTGTAAAAGAAAGATTTAAAGTTGGCGAAACTTCTGGCCCTCATTTCTATCATCTGTAAAGGCTATAATTTTATTTACGGCCGCCATTCGTTTGGTTTGCCGGACATATTTGGTTCTTGTCGGTTTGTGTGTTAAGGGGATGATGTTTTATGTGTCCCGTCTTTTATTACAGCCCGGTTTACGTATTAAAAACTAATCATAAAAGTTTTAAGACGAGTAATAATAATGAGCTTTATACAAACTCCGTAAGGGCTTGTGGCTACGTAATAACAACCGCACGAGACGATCGATTAGGTTAAGCTACCCACCAGTCAGAGTCCACCACTTCCCGAAAGACAATAAATTTAGATGATTGTGACTTTTTTTTTGAGGAAATCATCAAATAATTTCTCCCTCTCTGGGTGGAGCGGAAGGGCGTGTCAGACTTTTACTGACTAAAACCCAACCGTGTTCCTTAGTTGCCTGTGTGCCAGGGGCCGCGGTATCTCTTTCGAATAACCCGCACCCCTGGCAGGCATCGGCCCTTGCGGATCCCACCAGTTAGTGCTGACAAGTCTTTGAGGCGCACGTGGAACACAACGCGCCGTCGACCCGGGCTTGGTCCTTACCGGACAGCGAGCTACCCATTCCTTGCCGTCCGCAAGCCCGCGCCTACGGTGGCCGGGAATCACTCTGGGAAGATTGTGACTTGAAGCCATTCCTAGAGATTTTTAAAAATTAAACAGGGTTCGAGGTCGTATCAAAACATTTTGAAGGAAATAAATACGAGGAAATATTTAACGTTTGAATTTATACTTTCCACGCCAAATACTTGATTTTAAATATTGAAATCAATTAAAATAACCAACTAGTGAAATAAAATTGAATTCATGAATGAACACAAAATGGAATGAATGAACGAATTGTCAAATTTATTTTAGATACGGACCTAGCTATGATGACGCCATCTACAATGAGCTTTGCCTGACTTTCCCCAGTAACCAACTCATCTGTTATTATCACGATCGTACATTTGACTAAATTCAGCTTATTTGAAGGAAAGTAGTCTTTATAAACACAATAGAAGTACCTTCCTCATAAACTCTTGTACAACAGCATCGCAACGGATCGATTGTTAGACTTCCGATATTACAGAAGTTTGTTTAAAACAATCAGTTCTTCTTTCATAAGTTAATGCTACTAGAAACAAAGGCAGTTCATCCGTGTAATTTGCTGATAAGTTAAACACTAGCAAACCTTTAGAAAGGTCGGCTTTTTGGAGCTTTCTATTGTAATTTTCTGATGTTTAAAAGCGCTGATTCTGAGCCTATTCGTTAAAGAATAAATTAGTATGGATTAAGTAGGTCAAGACTGATTTGGATGAACAATTAATTATATAATACAAGAGGATCGGCCAGTATAAATAAATAAATAAATAAATAAATAAATAATACACGTGATTTTCATGCTTGCTGTTTATGATATTATACCACGGGCTCGTGGCATGGTAATAAGTGCTGTACGTGTCGATCGATCAGGTTAAGTTTTGCAACATCTCTACATGCCGGAAACCCTCCGGGCCTCGGAAAACACTTCAAGCTATTGGATCCCGGCTGCACTAGCTGCTGCTCGGCTGCCATTCGTGGATCTTTGACCGTAGTTAAGGGTCGTCAGAAACCTGAAACTCTGACAACCAGTCTTAACTTAATAAAGGGGTTACTAAGGAATTATCCAGTAACTAGGTTCCGGAGATCAGATGGACAGTCGCTCTACGTAAAAAACTGGTGTTCAGCTGCACCCGGTTAGACTGGAAGCCAACCCTGACATAATTGGGAAAAAGCTTGCGTTATTATACAATCAGTGCACAAGCAAAATGTTCCACGATAAACGAAGAATTTAATCCCAAATCTCGACAGCGAAACCCACAAAGCTAAGCCTATGTCTTGACTCCTGGCAATTTATCGAGACACATGACATACGACCGTTTCCCATTCGTACATTTTTTCGATCCAAATATCATATCCGCAATCCATTGCGCGTCAAAAGGTACACGCGGGAATTGCAAGAGCCGAAAACATTTTTCTACCTCTCAGTCGTCGTTGGTTGGAGATTTGCAGTTATAAGGGGGGTATAAAGGCAATACTAGGTCTCGGGAGGAATCTGCAGATTGTTTCTCACGTCGCCGTGGCCTCTTCGATATATAGGGAGTTATTTTCTGAAAACGTTTCTTGTTTGGCATTCGGTGTGACTGGTAGTTAAGTTTATTTGTGGGAGGTTTTTGAGAAGTAGCTGGTTTTTGGGGAAAACTGTTTTAAGTTGAAGTAAGTAGTATTTTTTGTTTTATAAACTTTAATGGTATTGTTTTTTTCATTGTCCCACGGAAACGTGCGACCGGGGCAAGAAAGCTATGTTACTCCTTATAACATCAGCTAGTGTAATAATAAAGCATTTTTGTAACTACCTTATATAGGTACTTTCATTTGCATTCAGTAAAAATCTGTTATTTTAACATTACAAATAGAACCCACAATTTCATTTATTTGTAAATATGTTTTTATTTGTAAAGACCAATTAACAGTCCTATTTTTTATATTTAAAAACAACTCACTCACTTTTTCACTTACTATTTCATTGTTATTTAGTAACTACGTAGTGGTAGCCACCACTTAACTTAGCCCAGTATTAAAATATTTCCACAATATCCTTTCTCCGACCGCGTGGAAAGTTCTTAAGAGCACTTTTCTAGTATAAAAAGCAATCCAGACTGCATTCTTACTCAACACCTCTTGCAATTTCACGCTGCTTTTAGAGCGTGATTAAGTAACCAAGAGACGACTCAACATTCGGTTTAATAAAGGAAAGACAACTTAAATTTATTTATGTTAGAGTTTAATTAAAAATATCAGCTCATAATTTTCCCATTGCTGGGACACAGGCTTCCTCTCTTCGATTGGGCTGTAATGTACCAAGCGGGTCCAGTGCGATTTTTTTTTTCGAATCGTTTTCGAATTTTTGGTTCTAGAATATGCCGGTTTCCTCACAATGTTTTCATCCACAGTTTTGAGAGCAGCGGTGATGAAATTATATACAAAAAGTAAAATTTAATCCAAGCGGGTGGTCAGTTCTCAATATTAATCTTATAAAACAAATACTGGATCACTGTTACCTCACGCAACAAACGCCCGTATATAACACTTTAATGTACCTAACACAGTGAGGTAGGTAACTAAAGCATTTCAATCGTGCCAGGCCGTCTATCACGTCATCTTATTAACATTAACATTTAACACATGTAGTGACATCAAACATTAACGTATACATACGTGTATAGTATGTATATACTACTTACAATACATGTACATGAATACACTATTATCAAAATGTTCCGAGATGTCTTCAAATCTACATAGATATACAGAAATGCTAGAAACACCAGTGCAATAATTACGATATTTTGTGTGCTCTGAACTAAAGAGGAAAGTATGGAGATAGTTTTCAACAGGTTTTGGCATCAGAAATGAAGTGAGAACCAAAGTAACCGATACAGCCTGAAGAATTGCCAAACTTAAGTGGCAGTGGCACATTGCTCGTCGTTTTCGGGTGACCACTGAAAATCCGGACTGGCGCTGTGCTATGGGTTCCATAGCATAGCTTCATGCTGTGTAGAAGCCTTCTTGTCACAGTCACGGCGTGCAGCTGCCGACTAATTATGTTATGTGTTCGTATATATATATCTGTTTCGTTTTCATGTTTTTTATATGTTCTTATCTTTTGTATGCACGTGTTTCTGTGACAAATAAATCTACTTTTCTATCTTCTTTTTTTCAGAACAAATGGCTGATGGTGCTGAAAGATTCTGGAGAGGCCACCGCGTACCGGAAGACTTGGAGTTGGAAGGTGTCCCACAGGGTGGGCCAATGACCTTGTGAAGGCCGCACGAATCTGATGGATGCGAAAAAACGGTCGAACTGGCGGAGTTTGCGGGAGCCTGTGTCCAGCAGTGGACGTCTTTCAGCTGAAATTATTATAGCATCATTCTGCTGCAATTTTTTTCTACATGGTATAATGATACCATGTAGAAAAAAATTTAAAAAATTACGTTCAATATCTGAATAATTAATTATACAGTACAAAGTTGTGTCTCGTGTAATAAGAGATATCAGTCAGTGCCCGCTTTCAACTAGAGCCAAAAAAGTTTAAAATAGATTAATTTCGTTACAAAAGTTTAAAAACACGGGGAAAATAATATTTTCGCAAACGAATTTTTAATACCGCCGCATTCGCTATTCGCGCACAATGATGAATTTTCTTTTAATAGCTTACACCATCTGTGGCGGGTCGTGGCTAAACAACAGCAGCCAGTTGGGCCGGTCTTCAAAGCAAAGCGACGCTTGCCGAAGTCAAGCGTCGCTCAGGCAAGTTTGATCGAGACTCCTTCGTGCCTCGGAAAGCACTTTAAGCCGTTGGTCCCGGCTGTCATTCATAGATGTTTGACAGACGTTACCGGTACTCAGAAGGCCGTAACAACCAGTCTTACCAAAGGGTATCATCGTGTTACGCAGTAACTGGATTGAGGAGGTCACACCAAAGGCTTTTTTATTTATTTTTGACTTGTCCTAGGATTCATAAATAGGATGGACTCTAATCTTATTAAAATCTAGCCCTATAAAAAAACTAACAAAGTAATTTAATTATAATCCAAAACTATTAAATATTCTTTACAAAGAATGTGTTCAATAGCACTTTTCTTATTGTCTCTATTAAGGCGAATACACTTCGTTCTTGCCCAAACACCAAAGGTGAAACTCGAAAAGTTAAACACTAAGTAGATAGTCCATCTACACGCACATCTATTCCTTTTATATCTGCGGTCCACATTGTGTTTACAGACTTCTATTTAAGGGAAGGTTATAAGGGTATAGTAGAGGGAAATGCGTCGAAGGGATCAAAGGACCAAGAAAATAATAAAGAAAATTAAATCCGATATTGGGTTTCTGTAGTTTTTGTCACAGAGTTTTTTCCGGTCGCTTGCGTTTATACTTAGCCACTAACAAACATAACTTAAAGTTTATATAACATGATGTTTGTGTTTGGTTGGTGTTTCGATCTGGATATTATTTTTGGTTCACGTTAGGTAAAAATGCGTATACCTTATCATTCTAAAGGCAGCAAATAACAAACTTTATTGCAAAAAAGGAGGAGTCCGCTGGATGCGGGAAGCACATAACCGGTCGAAGTGGCGGAGCTTGGGGGAGGCCTATGTCCAGCAGTGGATGTATTTCGGCTGAAATGATGACGATGATGATGATTGCAAAAAAAAAACTGACTTTAATAAAAAAACACTACTAAGTGAAGTCAGAACTAGGAAGTCTTAAATTTTCACTTTTTAGCTTTGGTACCTACCTACTCCACACAAATTCGTACCTTCACTGACAAAGTAAACAACGGTAACGGGGAGTTATTATTATTAGAACATCATCAATCTTTGTATTATTGAAGCTAACTAAAAACCCACATCAGAACATGACTAAATTTATATGAGACTACTCGACAAGTATGAAATAAAAAGAAGAATTTTTCATTTCACTTTTTAAATGACGGAGTCCTGAGGTAAAATACGTAATAAAATTAAAATACTTTCGAACTGAGAACCTTCTTCTTTTTTAAAGTCGGTTAAACATATTTTAATAATATAAGGTAAATATACCAGTCATTTACCCTTTATCATCTTTATATCATTTCCGTAGTTCATTTACCAACGACTCCCGCCCGTTAGTTCTACAACCCGATAGCGAGGAAATAGAAAAAGTTTTGATCAACTAAAAGTTCAGTTATGTCTGGTTTTGTCTAAGGATAATATTGGAACAACCTCAGGGCTGTCTGAGACTCGCTTTATGGATCTACTTAGCAAAATACTTTTCCAATAAGGAAAAAAAATACTTTCACAGTGCCTAATACTGGTAAGATCAGAAGATTTTTCTTTGAAAAACTCAAGTCGTGCGTTTAATACATCTTTTATATTCCTCAGATCCGCTTAACGCTTACATAATGTCTATCCGCCTTTAAACGCTGTTTTTTTTTATTATTCAAATTCTCAAATATTCTGTTATTTCTTTTGTTAGTAGCTTAGACCCCAGTAGCATTCCTGAACATAACTCTCCTACAAAAACACGCCAGGAAAGAATCAGCAAAACAAAATAAAAGAAGGTGTGTGCTTATGACCACAAGTGATAACTTTTATGATTTTGTAATTTTAAACTGATGTCAACTGTAGCCGAGTACACGCTATTCAGCGTCACCGACCGACTGGAGACGAGTATACCCGATTCAGCATCACCAACCGACTGGAGCCGAGTATACCCCATTCAACGTCACATTCAGCGTTTCTTGCTCAAAGTGCGCCTAAAGCCGACCATTTCAGACACCGATCCACATGGTCTTCACATGATCTGACCAAGATTATGTCTGGACTTTAAAAGAGACTGTGACCTCTGAGTTTGTTTCGGCCTTTCTTCTCAGAGTAGTCAGATAGGAAACGCCGACCTCATCTAGTTTAAAAAAAATATGATTGACGTGTAAAAGTGTTTGTACAAACCTACTTACAGAAATAAAATCATTTATCATTTATCATTTATCATTTATCAAAGAAGATTTTACTCCAAAAACATTGATCAGATCACGACTCAATTCAACACAAGCGAAGACTGAAACTAAGCTTCACGCCTATTACATCTGCCTTTGACAACTAGGTCGAAGCATGTTCCTAACACAATCCAAATGTTCCCCGTAGACACCTCGAGCTACTTCCCACACTGCCTACACCACGTACCGTCTCGGATCTTCGTACGTGACGTAGCAAACGACTTAGAAACTGGCTTTAGACATGGCTGAATGTATTTCTTGGCGACTCTGTAAAGCCAAATTTTATTTCAGTGTTCTTTCTAATGTAATTGTGCAGGTTCTGTTACGAATCGACTTAGGTAAGCGTAAGGTGTTATTGGTGGAAGAGTGATATTTTATTAGGGTGTTTTTCGTAGATCTTTGATAGTCCTTACGGGTAGTTAGAATCCCAAAAAAATCTGGCAACCATAAGAACCAAGTTGGAAAAGAGCCCTTGCTACTTATACCAAGGGGTATCGTGTTACCTAGGAACTGGGTCATGGAGGTCAGATAGTCAGGTGTCCCATGTACAATACTGGTTTTCAGCTGCATCCGGTTAGACTGGTAGCCGACCCCAATATATTTAAAGGAGGCAGATTGATCGATCATTCTTCACGGGTATAGGTATGGTACTTGATTAAATATACTATTAAGTTTTAGGAAAAACCGTTACGATACTGTAGGTACGTACGTAGTTTAATAAAAAAGAATCTTCACTACAATCATTCGTGATTGCCTGTAGCTGAACCGAGCTACTTTTACGAGAAAAACTAAAACAATCCTTGGTCAGTTATTTTACCAAAAAACGTTATTTTATCCACTTCGCATGTGGCGGCAAAAGTTCGAATTTTTTTGCGATCCCAATTTTATTCCTGAACTAACATCGGGTGGATTTTCTTTTTGTTCCTAGATTTTTAATTTGATTTAGTACTGAGTTTGTTTTGATTGATTTGGCTTACTACAAAATAACATAGTTATTTTCAATATTGCTGTTACTGTTAGCTGCCATCATCCCACAGCTGGGCTAACGCCTTTTGACTTCCAGCTCTTTCGATCCAGGACTAAAAGGGATCACTGTTGATGTGTTTTCTCCAGCTCATCCCGTCATCTACTACGGGGCCTACCGCAACGCCTTCAGGCTGTGTCAGGGTTCCCCGTTGTGGTTATTTTAGCCCACAGCTCGTTTCAAATATTACTTATTATCAAATGTTTAAAAAGATCTCCGCATCTATTGACCACTCACAAATGCAGATGATCGTATTAACAATTGTGCGGATAAGGAGCTCGAGGGCCAAAGACTTAAATATACTGGAAATGTTTTAAGTGGTCCTTCATGGTAACCCAGACACAATTCTCATCACTCATGCAATTAGAATATGATCAGGGATCATAGAAACAAATTATTACCGTGACTCTTGGATATGACCAAATTACGCATATATGTACTTACTGATATTTATGAAAAAATTGTCAATTGTGGAACTCTTTGTAACAAATATAAATAAAATAAAAAATTATGTAACCATCATTAACGATTATTACCGAACACAAAGAAGGCAAGGGTCGTAGCATTATGCTGAACGATGGTGCCGCTGTGGACCGTTTTGCGTGGATGTGTAGCATATTTTCCCCCAATCTGTTGATTTTTGTGTTTGTGTTCTTTATTTGCGTCATGTTAACCGCAACTAAAAGTATTTTTTTGTTCACTTAAACCTTCCCCAACTCCTTGGGTTTATAATATTGCTTACCAAGGCAAACTTCGAACTTTCATACAATATGCAAACTAAGGTTGACCCCGGCGGACAGGTCAATGATCTATCTCCCACGAGAATCGAATGCATAAACAAGCCAATTACGGTGCAGGATTACAAGGATTGATTGGAGATTTTATATTAAATATGCGTTCCCGTCTAATGAAGATGTATTAGGTACTTCGATGTGAATTGAACGATTAGCTTTATCAGTGCAAAACCGTAAATATGCACTGGGCGAATATATGGTGACCATTGACGCGCAGCCTGTTACCGGTGTGTTATCAGTAGATGATTCGGAACAGAATGTTGAAATTTTTAGACGGTTATTTAAAAGAAAGACGAGGCTTTTGGCTACTTTGTATAATAGAGTATTTTACTCTATAAGAGAAAATATCTAAAAATATATTATTTAAATAGCTTAGGCAAAACGCAATCGGAAAATGTTAGTTTTAGTTCATGAAACAGCAAAATAAATTTTAAAATACAATTTAAAGATTTCAGTATTTTTAATCTGAACACAATGAAATAGTAGCCGCCATATTATTACGTCATACGGCAACAACAACTTCCTACTTTTATTATTTTCGTAACCAAAGTAATTTTTGTTTAAATATTTTTTTACATTCAGGAACAGCAAACCAACGATAAGTAGAATAATAACTCATTTTTTTAATGATAAAATATCTGTCTTATGAAATAGCAACGCATTTGTTTAAAATAGCAAACTGACGTCATACCCACAAAGCAATAGGGCGTCCACTGCGCCCAGCGTTTTCTTCAAATTACGCGCGAAATTAGAAAATTTAAAATTTAACTGCATTTTTATGGCACGTATCCATTAAGTAAAAATGTTGTGCTTTTTTTAGTGCACTTTAGAATCTAATTATGACACTTTTCAAAAATGAAAGTAATACCCTATTATGTGTATTTCTGACATTCTTTTTTTTTGTAAAGTGCGGTCGTTTTGTGCAGAATAAACTTCTGTTTATTTCTTCAGTTAGATAAACGTGAAATACTTATCTGCTAATTTTAATTAATTTGAAATGATCTGTACTAAATCAAAACTAATATTATAAAGAGAAAAGACTTTTTTTTATGTCTGTTTGTCACGTTTGCAATTTTGCATGCCAACCGGCTGAACGTAGTTGGCACATGAGTAGACCATGACCTGGAATAGGACATAGGATACTTTTATCGCGATGTTCCCACAGCATCGAAACGTATCAAAACCGCGGAACAGCTAAGTCTTTCGATAAATAATAATAACAAAACTGTTACTAAAATGTTTAACAGAATATTATATTTTTTAGGGAAACTAACCTTATTTTTTATGTTTTATTAGGTTTTTTTTTTTTGGGTGGGAAATCATCAAATAACTTCTCCCGTACTGGGCGGAGCGGGAGGGCGTGTCAGACTTTTACTGACTAAAACCCACCCGTGTTCCCTCAGTTGCCTGTGTGCCAGGGGCCGCGGTATCTCTTTTGAACAACCCGCACCGCTGGCAGACATCGGCCCTTGCTTTATTAGACCTTGTTTTATTAGGTCAAATGTGTTTGAAATAGTGTATATTTGCTTTGAGTAAATTATTTCATTACCACTGCTCTCGAAACGGTGAAGGAAAACATCGTGAAGAAACCAACATGTCCTAGAACCAATAATTCGAAGACATGTGACATCTACCAACCCGCACTGAACCAGCGTGTCCCTCTTAGCGAGTGGAGGCCTGTGTCCTAGCAGTACGAACATTATAGGCCTATTATGACATGTAAACGGCAACGATTAGTGCTATTTCCCAGGGCGCAAACTATTTCCCGCGACACGAACTACCAAACATTCCACAAACATCATTAATCTTCTACCAACCACATTTGACATTGCCAAACTCCCTCGTGAGTAGTGACATTTAAACTTGATGACAAGTTTATCGCGATAATGAGGTAATAACGTATCTCTCTTGTTTCTATAATCAGGATTATGGTTCAGACGCCATTAGCATTGACCCTCATCAAAACTTTCTTTGATGTACCCTTGTTGGTAGATCGTTGGATTAATTTTCTGCTTTCCGCGAATGTAAATTATGCATACTTGGCTTCATAAGCTAAGAGATTTATTTGTCACGGCATGTATTTTACGTGATATTTTTTGGGGTGTTTAGCCACGAAAAAATTGCTGGCTTATTTTCCCTTGGTCACCGCAATTTTTATTAAAATAAAGAACCATTAACTATGCCAACACTATAGTAGATAGCTTTTTAGGGTTCTATCGTCAACAAGGAACCCTTATAGTTTTGCTATGGCCTTCCATCCATCTGTCCAGAGCTTGGCTCACTCTTAGTACTAGAAAGCACGGCATGGTCATTAGTCACACCGACCAAATGGTAAAATAAAATCAAGAAATAAACTTTCTTAGGGTACTACCTTTACACGTAAAATAGTCATGTTTTTCTCGTCTGCCCCATGATGTGGGGTGTCCTTAGATAGTTTTTTCAAGAATATTGCAGGTTTGTGAAAACAATTTTCGATCAAGGCATACGTTTTTGGAATATTTAACATACGAGAATATAAACGTGCATGCAGGAACATAAAGAATATTTAACAGGTTCAGACATGTTTGCCACATATAATAGCGTGCAAATATGAGTAGTTCTGATTGTTAACAATTAATTTCAAGTCAATATGAATTATTTCAAATGAATCCAACAAATCCGTGTAGTGCCGGACGTAAAGAATAGCACCATCTTATTTCTTCCCATGGGTGTCGTAGAAGGCGACTAAGGGACTCACTAGAGAATGGGCAGCTGCGTTCTTTATGCATTTAACCACCATACTGCGATCGTCAACCCGGCTGTCAAGCGTGGCGATTATGGCAAACCCCTCTTTTTTTTGGGGGAAGCCTATGGTCAGCAGTGGACGTCTATCGGCTGAAATGATGATGATGAAGAATCCAACAAATAATAATAAATTTACAAATTTCAATGGTAAATAAAAAATCATTCACAAGAAGTCAATCTCTGGATCTGTGGTCTCAGGTCTGTTCTGGATACGTGAAAAAACTTACAGTAGACGTATTTAATAACGATTTTAAACTATCACAGCTAAGTAGGCTTTACAAGTAACGAGAATGTATGGTAGAACATGTTTTACAATCTCAATGTTAAGTATGTTCTTGAGATAAATTCATTCCAACTATGAAACCCTTCCTTGTGCGTAGTCCCAAATGCACTAGGTTGAACTTTGTAAAAAAAAAACGTAGAAGCCGTTATAACAAAAAAAAAACAATTACTATCGCAAGCTGCATTATTTTATTTATTCAATCATTTAATTTTATAGTATTATTGCAAATTAATTAAAGCCCAAAACTTAATTTGCATTCCCATCTTTGCACACATACAGTACCCAAGAACAGCAATTTACCTGTAAGTACCTATTACACGAAGTTAACAGACGAGCAAGTAACGCAACTATGCGGTTCACGTTTAGAAGCACCTGTGTTTTGTTACAAACTACTTGATTAAATTCCACACTGGTCCGTCATATCCCAGCATGATATATGTTAAGTGTAAATCTTGTGGGTGCTCTATATTCGGGTTGTGTCGCCTTTCGGCATTACGCGCTCTCGGGGTCGGAAACCTAAATCAAACAAGAATATCGATTATTTCATTACAAATAGGCGTTCTAGATTTTTTCGTGACTCTGGGCACGTAGACGGGCTTAAGTGCAAATGTTTCGAAACTAAATACAACTTACAGTTGACACGAATTATCTGGTCTTTTCTGTTTGTCATGGAATCGTACGTATCTTCGACTGTGCTAACGGGCGAGTCATTTATACAGCTGAAAAATGGCCACTACTGGATATCCCCCAAGCTTAGCCACTTCGACCGGTTCTGTACTTCTCGCATACAGCGAATGCCTGCGGTCGTCACAAGGTCACCGGTCCAACTTATTGGCGGCTTTTCAAAGCTACGTCTTTCAGAATGCGGTTGCCACTTCAGAACCTTTCCACGTCATGGGCCATCTATTCCGCGAGCAATGTGTCCAGCCCACTGCCACATAATTTTGCCAATTCATCGAGCTATGCGAGACGGACGAGTATTCAAACGAAAAACAATTTGAAGTCACTTAAAAGTATATTAATAAGTGTCATAGTATTTGAGGCAAAAACATTCACCCTTCATTACATTACCGTCAAAGAAACTGGGTGAGGAATTTCTACCCCAAAAATATCGATAATTCAATTAGATTAGAGCCGTTCTAGATTCTTTGTTTTTTACAGAAAGTATTCCGCCGATCGGTCCGTAATACTCCAAGACTGTAATGAAATTATGAAGCGGTGATAGCTGGCTGCAGGCAAAACGGTTGAAATGAGATTATTTTGAAACTGAAACTGTTCCGAGTTCACTTATATTTTTGACTTGCTGTTTCATGCCTCTCACGTGCGGTAAAATCTGTGTTATTTTTATAGTAGAATTCATGGGCTAAAAATTCTTATACAAGTAAAAGACAGACATTCGGTTGAATGATCTGGCGTTATTTCAAGTAGAGACTTGATATCAAGTTCAACCGGATTTTATTTATTGTTTTAATTTTTTTAAACTAAATGGTCTTGACCTCATTCACGCCGGTCATGTGCCATCTTGTAATTAACCTACTATCCTACTATTTCTACTAATATCTATATAATCTATACATATAAATAAAATTGGAGTGTCTGTTTGTAATATTAAAATAAACGCTTTTTGCTACATGCATATGAATATATATACGGTACATATACCAAAATAACATTTTTTTTTCATTTTTGTCTGTCTGTCTGTTTGTTCCCGCTAATCTCTGAAATGGCTGGACCGTTTTTGACGGGACTTTCACTGGCAGGTAGCTGATGTAATAAGGAGTAAATTAGGCTACTTTTATTTTAGAATTTGTTTTTATTGATATATATAAATAATAGTAAAAAAACTATTCCGCGCGGACGAAGGAGCGGGCACAGCTAGTAATTTTACAATTTTGAAAGTTTGGATGTTTGTTACTCAATCACGCAAAAACGGCTGAACGGATTTGGATGAAATTTGGAGAACAGATAGTTTATAACCTAGATTAACACAAAAATACTTTTTATACCGGTAATACGTTACCGTGGGATAATTTTCGACCTACACGCGGGCGAAGGTAGTTATACTAAATGTGAGCAGACCATTAAATACTAATCTCAGACAATAAACAGTACTTGCTTCGGTAGATCGTATTTGCTGAATCATCATTATCATCATATCAGCCGAAAGACGTCCACTGCTGAACATAAGCCTCCCCCAAAAGGGGGGATTTGCCATAATCGCCACTCTTGACAGGCGGCTTGGCGATTGCAGTATAGTGGTCAAATTCATAGAGAAGTTAGAGAGCGCTGCTGCCCATTCTCTAGTAAGTCCCTTAGTCGCCACCCACGGAAAGAAATGGGATGGTACTATTCTTTTACGTCCAGCACCACACTGAACATTTATTATTTGCTGAATAATGTGACCTAATTACCGGAGCTTTTTAGTTAATAATAATGATAAGAGTCTGTAATTATCTTAACATTGATCAAAGGCGTTTTCATGTACAGAATTCTATCAATCTGCCTAGCTTCAAGTCTAACCCAGTGGAGGTGGAAACCAGTAATTTACATCGTGCGACTACCTGTGACCTGAATCCAGTAACTGGATAACACGATACCCCTTGGTTGACGGTTATCAGACTTTTGAGCTTATTACTACATAATTATAACGACGAGAGGTGCTTGTGGCTAAGTAACAACAGCCGCACGGGTCAATCGATCAGGTTAAGCTACGCATGCCGCGTTTGGTCCGTGGGTGGGTGACCATGTATCCATATCAACAACCCTCCGTGCCTCGGAAAGCACGTTAAGTCGTTGGTCCTGGCTGTCATTTGTGGATCTTTGACAGTCGTTACGGGTCGTCAGAAGCCCGAAAGTCTGATAACCAGTCTTACCAAAGGGTATCGTGTTATCCAGTAACTGGGTTGTGGAGGTCAGATAGGCAGTCGCTCCATGTAAAATAGTGGTATTCAGATGCAGCCGGTTAGACTGGAAGCCGACCCCAACAGAGTTGGGAAAAGGCTAGGCAGATGATGATGAAATGTAACGACTGGCAAAGATCTACGAATGACAGTCGGGGCCAACGGCAACGGCTTAACGTGCTTTCCGAGGCAAGGAGGGTCTAGATAAGTAATAGATGAACACCCATCCATAAACAAAATGAGGCGAGAGTAACTTAACCGTCGATCGACCCAAAGCTTTTAAACATAATCACCTTATAACGTCCCCACTGCTGGGCCGCAGGCTCCTTCTCTGTGAGAGAGGTTGGGCCGTAATCCACGCGGGCCCAGTGCGGGTTGGTAGATGTCACATGTCTTCGAATTTTTGGTTCTAGGACATGCTGGTTTCCTCACAATATTTTCCTTCACCGTTTTGAGAGCAGTGGTGATGAAAGAATTTACGTAAAGTAAAGCGCCTGTCTGGGTTCGGACCTACGACCTACATCTCGTAAGTCACCGCCGTTACCACTGGGCCACCACTGCTCCCTCTCTCTCTCTCTCTTTCGATCAACCCTTGCGCCTGATATTATTAAGGTACGAGCCCCGATACAAATAAATTGACACAATCATTTACTCACTTCTAGTATTTACACAATCGAAAATCCTCTAATCCTCATTAGCTAACGTTAAACAACAAAAAAAAATGCCCGCGTCGACGGCGCGTTGTGTTCCACGCGCGCCGTCCGAGATGTCAGCAACAACTGGTGTCGGCCGCAAGGGCTGATGCCTGCCAGGGGTGCGGGTTGTTCGAAAGAGATACCGTCGCCCCTGGCACACAGGCAACTGACGGAACACGGGTGGGTTTTAGTCAGTAAAAGTCTGACACGCCCTCCTGCTTCACCCAGTGCGGGAGAAGTTATTTGATGATTTCCCAAACTTAAAAAAATACCTCTCATTAGCTAGCATTTAGCTCTATTACGAATAATTGAACAGCTTTGGTCTTTTGATCCGCAAACCGAGGTAAGTGCATTTGAATTTCCTAGTTGAAAATGCTCGTTTACAGCGTGGACTTCGGTAACTCGCTTAACATCACATTGGGGCCTAATACTGCCATTAGCACAGCGTTCGGAGTACTAAAGTGCAGCACTGCCGATATTTCCGACGCGATAAGATTGGTCCTCGAATGTTTGGTCTCATTTTTCATAAAATACGAATATTTTGGTGTAGTATTTACATTGGCTAAAAATATGTAATGGATTATACGTGATAATGTAACATGATACCCAAACTGACACGAGTACAGACATACGTGGAAAAGTAGTGTTGTATTTTATTTGATTTTTTTCAATGTAATGTGAAATAAATATATTTATATGCTAGCTATTTCCCGCATCTTCACCCACGTGAAGGTCGTGAATAATCCCAATGGAACGTACTATCAAGATAAAAAATACCGTGTGCCAAATTTCATCCAAATCCCTTCAGCTGTTTTTGCGTGACTGAGTAACAATCATGCAAACCTTCACATTTATAATATTATTAGGTAAGTTCAACAATAATAATTGGGAATCGCATTAACCTTATTAAGGGGATTCAAGTCGCGGGCTCGAACTCACTGGTGGGCCTGGATAAAAGGCACGCTGTCTCACCAGGCAACGCGTCTGGCAGAGGTAGTATCAGTGATGAGCAGTTAGACGCCAGTCTACACGCACAACGTTGTTGAGTGAGATGCACGATCATTTGTAGTAAGACAGGCGTGTAAAAAATTAAGAAAAGTCCTTCGGAAGATCGGGTTTTATGAAAAAACCGCTGCATAAATCAATTATCAATAAAGTTTATTGAATTTTCCAATAATTGAGCTTTGTTAGTACCGACTTGATTTTGGAGATTTTACACTTCTTTTATTACTTAAACACGCCCCAAGTTAGATTAAATTAGCAAAAAAAAAACGAATCTTTGTTGGCTCCTAACATTTTATGGCTTTTTATTTTACTATTCTGTTTCCGTACAAACAATATTAATAATGAAACAAAACCATACCATGTTTAATTTTTGTTGTACATTGTCGAACAGTGGAGTAATACACTCTCGAAGTTTGTATGGAAAAAATGTCGACAAGATTCACGTTAAAATGAAAATATGATTGCTACGGCGTGGCCAACGCTACGAAATCTGGGCAACGTAAGCTACTTAGCGTCGTAGCACTGATCCGTTCCGTCCAATACGCAAATATGCGTACATTTTTTTCTGCCATCATTATCTTTAAGCAAAAGAGACGCTACAGAAACCCACTTTACAGAGTACATAACAATTTATTGACCTCATTACTTTTTACGTTATTTTCGTCTCCCTCGAAAACATTTGAAGATGTAGCTTCAAAGGTTATTATGGCTTTAATATTTCTTCAGTCTTGGAATAAAGAGGGATATGTGGGTCGAGGCAGTCTTTTGTATCACTAATTCTACTTCCCATTAAAGTGACATGACATACTTTATGAATAGCTTATACACATCTAATATGAATAAAGTCCTTGTCCTGCAAACCTGTCAAAAGCATTCGGACTACATTTTAGTTGCGGGAAACAGAAAGGATTACTCCGTGTTATTTTTGTTGTTAAGCAAATTGTTTTAATATTATGAATTCCAAAGTAAATCTGTCTGTTAGTCTGTATTCTTTTCACGTTATAACAGAGAAACGGCTATTTGTATAAGTAGGTTTGTTTTTTCTAAGTTTAAAACGTATTTATGTCCTTGTGTAGGTTCCTATTTTATTTATAATGCCTTATATATGTTTTTTATACATGACTATCTCCTCACAGTCAGAGCACCTGCCATCTTATCTCTTCTCCACCGTTTTTATTTTTTGGGTGGGAAATCATCAAAAAACCCACCCGTGTTCCCTTAGTTGCCTGTGTGCCAGGGGCCGCGGTATCTCTTTCGAACAACCCGCACCCCTGGCAGCTCCACCCTTGGTTGACTGGTAGAGAATGCCTAAGGCATTAAGTGCACCTTTGTGTGTTGCCCCTAATTGTGTGTGAATAGTTTAAATACGTAACTAAACGGAACCTATTCGATGAAATTTGACAAAAAAGTAGAAACTCTTAGCACTTGTATGAAACGACAGAAGCAGCTAGGTCATCATCATCATCATTTCAACCGAAAGACGTCCACTGCTGGACATAGGTCTCCCCAAGCTCCGCCACTTCGTCCAGCGGACTTAGAAACTAGGTACACGATTCCAATTGTTCGTTTCCTATGGAGAACAACCAACGAAAAACTCCACGGTTACTCTTTTTAAAATAATTGTTTTTTCTTTCAACGTTTTCAAATTACAGTGATAATAAGTTTAGGAGGACAGTGTGTCACGTCATGAATTGGGATAAGCAGGATACTTTTAATCCTCGTAGTAAGTTCTCGTGAAATAATTTGCATCTTCTACGCGGGAAATGCCACAAGCAAAAGCTACTTACAAATATTTGTAATGACAATGAAATAATCAGTCCAAACAAAGAAAACTTAACTAACAAATTCATTCGCAAGTTTACACCAGCGTGTCGCGTTGAAAACGATCGCAGGTAGCTCAAGCTGTCACGATAAACACGAACTTCCGGCTCCAGAGGATATACGAGTGTTCATTCACTATTACACTTTCACACTACATGAAATAGTTTGGCCTCATTTGGTTATGCTCAGAAGTTTTAAGTGATTATTTGATTACTTGAATATGTAGACAATTTTGTGATACACACCAATAAGAATCTACTCTGAGCACCTGAATGTTGACTTCTCCGATTTTATACGTGTCAGGAACATCGACGCGCAAACTTTTACTATGAATTCGTCAGTTATCAAAAAAAATCAGCCGTTTCATAGAAAAATATAATACTCAGGTACGCGGTCAATATGTATGGCAGAGCAATTTTTTTTTAATAACTGGCGAAAAATTTCAACACAGTAGCTTTAGGGGGCATTATACAGTTTCACAAACGTTTAGCGACAAACGTTTGTGAAACTGTTACAAGATGGTGACGCTGACCATATTTGTACGCCTCTTGGCATAACATAGCGACCTATGACTCTAATTTAAGAATTGTATACACTACCTACGTTACACAAATAAAAATGATTTGATTTTGATTTTGATTTGCTGATTCCATTTTTTGCCACGTACCAAACTAATCCTGCGCACAAAAAAAGAAACATATCGCACGTACAATTAGTTGCCGGTAATTACCTCTGAATTTGCATCACTGTCAACATCAAAGCAATCTATAAATAAATAAATATATATTTTTTAGGCTTCAGTTTACAAAAACGGGTTTCGTGTCTGGAGCCTCCTTTTACACAAACAATGCCTGTGTTAGGAGACTCCGTTCTTCCATAGTACAGCACACAGGCAACTGAGGGAACACAGGTGGGATATAGTCAGTAAACGTCTGACACGCCCTCCCGTCCCACCCAGAGTGGGAGAAGTTATTTGATGATTTCCCACACTCAAAAAAAAAGCATAATCTTAATCAATTTATAACAAATCCGTGGGTACTTAAAATATCAAATATTTTAGTGACAGTGTGATTCGAGTGTGAAACCTTTATTCCCGTAACAATAAGGTTGCTGTTAGGTTGTTGCCACTGGCTAATCTCTCAAAATCATAGTGATCTTCATTCACGTTACAATAAAGTCATTTATTCAAACTAGGCTGAGAGTCAGCACTTTAAAAACGTCAAAATTAGAGGTATAAGTAGTAAGTCACATAAGTACCTACCACATATATGAAAAAAAAGTCTCTCCATTTTATCAAGTATTTTCTGTATTTTGATTTGTATCCTGTTTTTTTTATTCTCTAATTTCATAGTTTATTTCCATCATTCATCATTTATTTTCTCTGCTGTATGCTGCGGTCTCTTGTAATTGAAGGAGCACACGTAAAATAACCTTATTTTATTTTTGTAATTTATACTCTATTATAAATTACAAAAATAAAAAAGGTTATCCTTTATTTGGGATTCTCCAGATCCCAAATAAATAAATAAAACATTTAAATTACCAATTTAAAATACTCATTAAAATTATAATACCCACGAATAACAGTCATCATTAAATAAATCGATAGCGCGCCCAAAAAGCGAATCACGGTCGCACATTTGAATAAAAAGAACGCTCCGAGGCCCATTGTTGAGGACCAGCGGTTTAATATTATTAAAAAATGGAGATAATCCAACGGTGTAATGATGGCCGCATTATTGAGGTGGATGAGGATCGCAGACAGAGGATGGCGAGAAGCAATGGGGACCATTTAACATGTCGCCTCCGCACAGCCCGATAATTGGATTCATTGCTCGCCAGGAGAAATATGGCGGCCATTTATTGCCCCAGGACGTATTGACGACAGTAGGACCAGATAATTCTGTAACATTAATAACCTTATATTATTGCTTTGTTCCATCTTGATACTGATTATGAGAAATAACCAGATATTTGAACGATATTGTCGGCGAAAATCTTATTTCGGCGACATTTCTCTGTAATAAACGGGAGAAAATGGAAACTAATTGACGTCGTCGGATATAAAACACGTTTTGGCAAAATAATATCGTTTGAATGCGGTTGGAAAATGAGAACATAGCAACTGGGTACAATGCTTTACGAAATAAATGAATACTGTAATGTTTCACAGCAAAGAACCATTTTTATTTCGAGCAGTATTTACTTAACTATTAACACGAGCCTGGTGGCATTGATCCACAAAGCCCGCAGCCGCGCGGGTTGATCGATCAGGTAAAGCTATGCCTGCCGCAGCTGGTCCGTGGACGGGTGACCATATTTACATACCCAGATCCCTCCGTGCCCCGGAAGCACGTTAAGCCGTTGGTCCCGGCTGTCATTCGTGGCTCTTTGACAGTCGTTACGGGTCGTCACAAGCCCGAAAGTCTGACAAGCAGTCTTACCAAGGGGTATCGTATTATTAACCAGTAACTGGGTTGTGGGGGTGATATAGGCAGTCGCTTCATGTAAAATACTATTATTTAGCTGCATCCGGTTATACTGAAAGCCGATTCATACATAGTTAGGAAAAGCCTAGAAAGAAAGAAAAAAAGAAAAATCTATCCGAGCTAAATGATAACCTAATGTTAACGCAAAAAAATATTTGTTTTTATATAAAATAGATAACATAAGGTAAGAGCCAAGCCTAATTATATTTTGATTAAATATTAAAACAAGCCATATTTAAATTCTCCACCGTTTCAACTTTATTCAATTATTAAATAACAATTTATCTTCGTCAACGAGTATTGAATACTTGAATCGTCTTATAATCTTGGCTTGAAGATGAAATTTGATAATACCTGTCACGAATTCAAGGCGCCGATATTGAAATCCTTTGTTTATTATTGAATGAGAACTAAAATTCGTCAATAGGAGGCTATAAATAATATCTTTTGTTATTAAGATTCATCATTTTTGGTCTTTTGATCAGCACATTGATCTTTTGAAAAGATTTACTAAGACAGGCTAATTAGATGTAAATGAACTTAATGAGAGCATTTTTTGCCCATTGGTAACGCCCTTAACTTACATGTCGTAGGTAGTGGGTTCAAAGGTAGGCAGACACATTGGGAACACGGGTGGGTTTTAGTAAGTAAAAGTCTGACACGCCCTCCCGCTCCACCCAGAGCGGGAGAAGTTATTTGATGACTTCTGTGTGTGACTACTGTGTAATCTATTTCATCGCCACTGGCTCTCAAGATGGTGAAGCAAAACATGGTGGGCAAACTGACATGTTCTAAAGCCAATAAATAAACAGTAAACCAGTGAATAAAGGCCCGCTCTCTCTCCTCTCCACCGAGGCTTGTGTCCCAGCAATGATTGGCTAATTATAAAAACTTCTAAGTATGAAAAATTATCTATTTTTTACATAAAATCCAGGTACAAACACATATTCATGCCCAGGGTTCATTGTCCGTCCCTTAATGAAAGAGGAACTAACAATATTATATTACTTGCATTGTTTCCATACATTGACCATCTACTTGTATCGCTTTTGTTCAATCTATTAGTTGTAGGTACGTTGTACTACAACATATTAACTTAGTACTGATTTTCTATATTGTTTGACGCGGCTATTCTTGGTGAAGAAAACAGATCTGATGGTCATTGACCGTACTTCACTAGACTAAGAAGAAAAAAATAACTAGCTGTGCCCGCGACTTCGTTCGCGTGGATGTTGGAAAACAATAATGTGTATCTTTACTAAGTAATAAACATTTTACAGTAGAATTAGCTTTAGTTACTTCTCAAATCATCAGTTATCTACCAGTGAAAGTCTCGTCTAAATCGCTCCGGCCGTTTCGGAGATTAGCCGAAATAAACAGACAGACAGACAAACATTTCAAATACTATTTTTTTACGAATTTGAATACTGTTATTCAGCTGCATCCGGTTAGACTGGAAGCCGACCTCAACATAGATGGGCCAAGCCTAGGCAGATGATGATGAGACCGGTAGATGCAGCGGTAACTGCGCGGTTCTTGAACCATGCGGTTACCACCACTTAATCGCTGTACATTTCTGAACGGCACACCACACGGCTTCCACGCGTTACAAAGGAGCGCTTAAAAGTTTTACGCATGTTAAGTACTCTTTCATAAACTGTAGCCAGGTTCATACCTACCTACCCTTATGAAGGATTACTTACCAATCGTTTGTGTATCGGCTGATCATTAATATTCTGAGAGACTCCAATAAATATGATTTTGAGTTTGCTACGAATAAACAAATCTAGTCAAGTTTAATGTTGTCATCTATTATTTATCGATTTTCAAAATCCTGGAAATTTGTATAATCTAGTTTGCGAGCTTAGTTGTTGCAATTAAATTGTTTGCTTTCAACTATTAGAAATAGAATAGCAACATTTTAGATACAACTTAGTTATAATAATTAAGATTTAGCTTCAAAGTAAATTAACGTAATTTTCTGAATTACACGAAAACAAAGGCTTTGTAATTGATAGTTAGCTACATGTACCTATGTATTATTTTAATTAATTAACACAACGTAACTATTAAACTACCTACGTCTTATATTTAACGTCAAAATATATATAAACTCAAAGACCTCGGTAAATACTTCGCACAGTGAGCACCACCCTTGAAAGAATAATCTTTTTTAAGCTCAACTTCGACTAATGCACTTTTCCAACTAAAAGTAACTCTGGCTGGAAATCTCTCAAAATATATCCCCGAGTGTGGATCCTTCCAAACTTAAATATCTTAAGTAAAACGTGCACTTAATCAGGGACTTTCTTTACTTAAGAACATTTGTTTGGTGCAGTACTACTTACCGAAGCAAGTAAGTGCATGAACTAAACACTACTTTGAAAAATAAACCATTGTCTGGATTGCTAGTAGCAGCAACTGCTTTTGTGAGTATTGTTTTTATTATCGTGCTTCTAAATTTATATTGTACAGTATAGTACCAAATGTTTGTATGTAGAGATACATATTTATTAACTAGTTGTACTCGCGGTTTTGCTATCGAGAATGGTTCCTTATCTCATGACTTTTTGTTGCAGAGAACAGAATCGCCGCAGCGCGCTCATCGTCTACAGTGCAGCGACAGTCCCTACTGATAAAATTTGTGGCACCGAAAGTGCTCTGAGTGCAGAATAGAATAGAATAATTGATTATGAAATACAAAGATCTTGAAAATACGGTAGTGTGCTATGTCTTGCCAATATTGGCATACAGATAAAATTAAAAACTATTAAATTACTACTATTCAATTCATCATCATCATCATCATATCAGCCAAAAGACCTCCACTGCTGGATCTCTAGGCCTAGGCATAGGCATAGGCCTCCCCCAAAAGGGAGGGATTTGCCATAATCGCCACGCTTGACAGGTGGGTTGGCGATCGCAGTATGTTGATAAAATGCATAGAGAACGATGCTGCCCATTCTCTAGTAAACTCAAACTCAAACTCAAAGCATTTATTTCAAATAGACCAATTACAGGCACCTTTGAATTGTCAAGGTCGGTGAGTTAGAAAGTTGAAGCTAGTTGCCCATTCCAAAGCGTAGGTACCTTAGACGCCTTCTACGACACCCACGGGAAGAAATGGGAGGGTGCTATTCTTTTACGTCCGGCACAACACCATACACACCATATGTTGCTTAATACAGTTTAATCCACCTAACTATAATTTTGTTTGCCTATGAGGTAAATGCACAAGGATTTATGTCCAAATGTATTGCTCCGGTATTTCGTGTCCGACATAGCAGGTGGTTTCCACCTCGTCACTATTCAATTACAATGATAAAATTACAATATAATGATACTTATTTGAGTATATAATCGTACATGCAAGCAAATTAAATTGTATTACAAATCAGAGTCAATTTCATCTTATGTCAAAATGTAAAGTCAATTCAATTGAGAAGATCATTAATCATCATAATCAGCCTATAATATTCCCACTAGTGGGAAACAGACGTCCTCTCTGTGAGAGGGAGTGGGCCGTAATCAACCACGTGGGCCCAGTGCGTGTTGGTAGATGTCACATGTCTTTCATTTTTGATTCTAGAACATTTTTTTATAATGTAAAGCATAAAAAATTATGTCAGCAACATATATTTATACAGATTTCAGAATTTCAGTCACGAATCGACTTCAGAGGTGTCAGCTTTTACACTTGGTTTGTATGGTAAGTATTGGCAATGTCATCCCTTGCAGCGGCCGCCGAGGCGTAGATATTCATGCGCTGTGGTTCTTCTCAGTGGAAAAGACGTAATAACTCGTAGTAATGAGGTACCTGGATTTAAAGAAATCCAAGGCCCCTAATACTCTATTCAAAATTAATGCTGTATTTCTGAATCCTCTATACAATATAAGTGTTGTATTCAGAACCTTTAATTCAAAATTAAGGTTGTATTCAGAATCCTCCATTCGAAAAGAACGTTGTATTCAGAATTCTCTATTCAAAGTGAAGGTTACATCGGAATTCTTTTTTCAAAATGGAGTTTGCATTCGGAATCCTTAATTCAAAATGAAGGTTGTATTCAGAATCCTCCATACGAAATGAGTGTTGTATTCAGAATTCTCTATTCAAAATTAAGATTGCATTCAGAATCCTTTATTCAAAATGAAACTTGTACTCAGAATTCTTTAGTCGAGATGAAAGTGGTATTCAGAAATTCAGAATCTTCTATGCAAAATGAATATAGTATTCAGATCGAAATGAGACCTCTATTCAAGATCGTCTATTTAGAATGCTACTGAACGCAGCCGCAGCTCTGTAGATAGATTAAAAGCCGATGTGTCCCGAGAAAGATTGGCCAATTTAAACAAATACAGTTTTTGCTGTATTTTCCATTTTCTCTTTACCCCTCGATGAATCTTTAATAAGATATGGGCAAAACCTGAATGTATTCCAAAAATTACAGGTTTTTCGAGCACCACGCAGTTAGCACTGGTTTTTCGAAGCTGGAAACTTGGTTTTAAAAACACAATTATAAGTTAATAACGCACTGTGAATAGACATTTGTTAAATTTTTTGCATCAGCGAAAAGTGTCACCAAAACAACGTAAAACCCGAAACAGTTTACTCAACATCGATATCACAATCAACCGCTGATAAGCGGTTGATTGTGATATCGATAATTATAAGATATTATAGACCGAATCATGGGGAAACTGTTTACAAACCAGTGTACCGAACGTTTGGCGAGCCTAGCAAGTAGCAAGTCAACTGGGAAATAGGTCAGACGACTGTTTGTTGGCAATGAGTTACCGACTGCCGACTTCTTACGCACCGCTGCAGTCGTTGGCTTAACTCACTATGGTTCTAAGGAGCTCTATTGACGTCTACGAAATATTTCGATTTATGAACCGTAGAGCGATTATTTTAGCAACAGATGTTATACAAGGTGAATTTTTAGTCACCGTTTAAATTTTTCAGGGTGATAGTACTCGTGCAATTTAACAACTTTCTCCAAAGAACATGTGTCGAAATATGAAAAAAAAAGTCGGACCTCCCTTTCAAAATCGATCAGCTGACTATTGATTTTGCATGGGAGGCCGGATTTGGATGAAGTCAATTACTTACAACCCACATTAATATTCTATAGTGTGATAATCTATTTGTGGAATAAATAGTTATGAAGATATTTTTTTCTGTGGAGGTAAGTTTCAGATTGTTGCACACAGACAGTTTAAAACCTGGAACAAGACATAGGATACTTTTTATCCCGGCAGTACGTTCCCGTGGGATCATTTCAGATCTCCACGCGGGCGAAGTCGGTAGCAAAAGCTAGTAGCAATAAACTATCTCCTCCTTACAAGCTGCTGCAGCCATAACCGGCCATTAACTCAACACATAACTGCTTCACGTGAAGCAACATTGTTAGAATATATAATGACACGAATGCAGAAACGTGCTCGCAAGGCAACAATTTCCAATAACTAATTAAATGTACGGTTTACTGTCGTTGATTTTGACCGAAATTACTTCGTGTGTTCAAGTAGAGGTTAGGAATATCTTATTTGTGTCTATTATCAGTATTTAGTAGATTATAAGACGGTATTAGATAGACAGGCAGTGAACCACTGATTTATGTTATTATGCCTATTGGCACATTATTTGAACCATGTTTAGGCTATCGCAGATCAGTGGTGACAATTTTATATTGAAAACATCTTTATGTCACAGCAGTCAGGGCGATTTTCGTAGTGCAATTGTTAACATCACTGATGTGCTGTTTGTTGATGGGGCTGTTACTCCGGGTGCCGATGGGGCTGTTCCGCTTCTGTAGAGCATCAGAGATGTTTGCTAAAGCTCGGGTGGATTGCTGCTACGTTACGATGCGAAAAAGATGCGCTTCCCTGGTACGCCGGGTGCGGGCCAGCCCCAACATTATACTGCGGTGTATCGCGAGCAGACTGGACTGCTTGTGTGTGAATCGCTGCTGCAAACTCTTCACCTCGGTGTTGAGCTTGTAGTAGGGATTCGCACTGTAACTATATGGCAGTGTAGGTAACGTGTGTAGGTTACGTTTACTAACATAGGGTTAAGAGATATTGTTTCTAACACATTTTAGTCATTTGTTACTTGTTTTCTTTAAATATAAATACATAAATAAATAGCAAACAAGCAACATAAAATCTTAGGACATCTATTCAATCAACTCATCCCATCGCAAGCCACTGCTGGACATAAGCCTCTTCCAGAGTGCGGCACAATACCATGTCGTCCACCTACCACGTCCAATCTTTCACAGCCACCTTCTTAAGGTCGTCGGTCGATCCAGCTGGTGAAGTCCCTTATTAGACTTGCCAATACGCGGTGCCAGGACGGACTCCAAGACTCGTCTGCTCCACCGAACATCGGTCCTTCGACAAACATAGCCAGCGCACTGCCACTTCAGTGTGTTTAACTCTGCAAAGTTATATCGGATACTCCGGTTCTTTTCCGGATAACATTATTCTTGATTTTTTCCTGTAAACAAACACTGGGCAACCTTCCATTTGTGAACCAGCCTGACTATCAGTGTCCTCGTTTTGGCACCCTAAGCCATAATCCGCCGTCAATGTCCGTATGCCCTTTATTATGTGGATTTTTACAGAAGCCGTGGAATATCAGTTTTCTCTTTAAACATTAATTCATTTCTGACAAATTATTAACGTAATAACTTCGGCTTCATATTGTAAAACATTAAATCCATTGGCACTTAATATAACTCAGTTTCACTTTTATCTCTTATAAAGCATTTTTAGTGAATCTGGGACAACAATGACGAGCTTAATCCCTAAATATTGTCTCTTAATCCCGTATTTCAATTGTGTTCAATAAAATGTTTGTGTGGGAAAGGAAAATTTATGAACGTTTTTTCTGAAAAAGCTGCAATATTCGAACTATAAAAGCATCAATTTACAACATGTTATTCTTATTTTCTTGCTTTCAAATCGAAATCCAATAAAAATTTAGTAAAAGCATAAAATACCGACCAAAGATATAAAAAATAGGTTCAATTCAAGTAACAAGACTCATATACAAACAGATACATAAAGGATACAGACAGGATAACAAAAGCACACACAAGAACGAACACTCACAAGATAACAATATGTCTGCTGCAGCATTGCCGGATATAAGGGCAATCCAATCTGTTGGCAATTATCGCCAGGACGGTGTTAGCGCTGCCTAGCACTCTGCGCACTAGAGACGCGCACCGCTTGCGCATCGTCGCATGAAAGCAGTCGGGGTGCGCCTCCGCGAACATGCCTCAAGCGCTGTAGTGGTGAGGCAGCCTCAACACCGCCCTAAACACGTTATTGAACTGGACACGGAGGGCGCTGTATGCCGCACGAGTATACTCTGCCCACAGGCTGCACGTGTTAAAGGATTATCTGCCTAACCTTTTCCCATCTATTTTTGGGGCCGGCTTCCAGTCTAATCGGATGCAGTTGAATATCAGTATTTTACGTGGAGCGTTCCGTGTGGTGCCGGACGTATAGAATAGCACCATCCCATTTCTTCCCGTGAGTGTCGTTGAAGGCGACTGAGGGACTTACTAGAGAATGGGCAGCAGCGTTCTCTATGCACTTTACCACCATACTGTGATCGCCAACCCGCCTGCCAAGCGTGGCGATTATGGCAAACCCCTCATTCATTTTGGGGAGGCCTATGTCGAACCGTGGACGTCTATCGGCTGAAATGATGATGATGACGTGGAGCGACTATCTGACCTCCACAATCCCATGTCTGGGTAACACGATAGGACTTGGTAAGACTAGTTGTCGTACTTTTGGGCTTGTCTGACTGTCAATGATCTATGAATGACAGCCGGGACCAACGGCTTTCATGCTCGGTATGTAATGAATAGTCACCCATCCACAAACTGACCTCGGCTAGCGAAGCTTAACCTTCGATCCAACCATGCGGCAGTTATTAATCAGCCGCGATCCCTAATATTTTATCCTTGTATGCACAGTTAAATAACAATACTTCATCTCGATCTGAGATTAAAAGAAAACATGACTATGTTTATTTCATAAATTGGAACAGGGAACGGCAGATTCGGTTATAGATATGATCGAAAGATTACATAGGTATTAACATAACGTATAGGCAGGAGCATATAAAAACCTTAGACTTACGAAAGATTAAAAGCTAGCGTCACCTAACGTATTGATAGGAACATACAGGATAAGTTTTTAAACAGTGCGCAAACTGTAACCATGAATTCAGCATATCATTGTAGACCCCCCAGCGCAGAAATTTTTCGTTAGTTATACAAAAAAAAATCAGCTGTTCCTTACATTTTGACCGCGTAGGTATTGCACTTTTCTATGAACAGCGTTACAGTTTGCGCACTGGATAAAAACTTATCCTGTATATACGAATGGTGTTATAATCTAAATCATAGTAGGTATATGTATAAGTCCGACGTAAACACGGACGTAGTAAAATCGACTTACGAGATCTAGGTCGTAGGTTCAGATTCAGACAGCGTTTTACTTTGCGTAAATTATTTCATCACCACTGGTCTCAAAACGATGAAGAAAAAAAAACGAGGAAAGGCATGTCCTAGAACCAAAAATTCGAAGACGTGTGACCTTTACCAAAACGCACTGGGCCCGCATGGTGGATTACGGCCCGCTCCCTCTCACAGAGAGGAGGTCTTTCCCAGCAGTGGGAACATGATATGCTGATTATGTTATGGAATTTTTTCGCGCACTAGATTTTCAACTTTCGATGTTGAACCCAGCATTGAGAATCCAACACAGTGGATCTCAGCGCAACGAAAATCGGACAGAAAAGAAAAGAAAGAAAGAAAGAAAAATAGATTTATTTGTCACACAAACACGTGCATATAAAAGATGACATACTTAACATTAAAAAAAAAACATGATACACACACAGATATCAGACAGTGACAGTGACAGTGTGTTTTAGTGTTCGATTTTCAACTCTCGCTGCTAAGAAGTTCTATGAAAATCCTGTGCGAAAAAACATCCCACCAAAATTTAATTACGTCCGAGGGAACTTGGGCTGAGGCCCTTCACTGACGTATCACAAGTGCGTGCAGACACAGGTGCACTCACTCTTCCCTCATCCTCATCGTCCGATGGGACGGCAATCCGACGCGACCGGAGAGAGATCAGACGCACGACCACCAGCTTAACGTACTTTCCGTGGCACACCGCCAACTTCCTAATTCTGGGCTGTTACTGACAAATCCCTAATGGAAATACCCAAAATACTAAATACACGAAAGTGAAAAATTAGATTGATTGCAAAGTGGTGAAGGAGCCTTTAGAGCACGATATTATTAATTGTGCTCTCGCTTGAAAACAATGTTTAAAGCGTTATACTACCTGCCATTACAATAAAAAAGCGTGTTATTACTAATTTAATTACACTGTCTCGTTGGTGCAGTGGTCTCAAGCGCTACTGCTGCACATGAGCAGGTCGGGCAAAGTTTGATTGGGTTTTTCCATCTGGAATTTCTTAGTAGCAGTCCGGAGTCTGGAATTTGCGCCCGAAAGTATAATAGGCTCGCCATCAATTACATGGGACTTAAACGTAACTGGCGAAATGTGTAGGATGTACTATGGGTACACGACTGCTGAACCATTCGGGGAAACAAGGTGTAATGTTTTGTTATGTTAATCATAATATTCTCGGAAATTTTATTCTGTTCCCTCTTTGCTTTAAATACCAACGCGCTGGTATTTCCCAGAAAATAATACGTAGATTGAACAGTGATAGGAACTATTCTACGTGGGCTACAAATATTTAAGTTAAGCACTTTAGTGATTTATGAGCTGAGAGTGTTTTGTTTTTAAAGATCTTTCAAAATCATATTTCGAATCTTCGGATCTAACACAACACAATAGGGATATCGTCCTTACAATCAACGATAGGGACCCTTCAGTGGAAGACAAACACAGGTTTCGAACGCAGAGGTTTCACTGTAACCATATACCTCCATGTTTACCCCTCAGACCAGGGGAGAAGTGAGGGTGCCATAGTATGACACAAGATAAAAGGTTCCATCGATGTTCTTAATTCAAACTAGTAAAAGTAATCGCTTGTATATTTTCGGTCCATGCACGAGTTTCTCATCATTATTGATGATATCTTGGCTTACCGTTAGTTTACACTACAGACATAGAGAATGGAGTGAATGTTAGCATCTGTAAGCAAATAAATCTTATCTTATCTAAAACAACAATATTTTTTATGATGAGTTGTCTCATGCTTTATGTGGCCTCGACAGTTTTCAATTTATTTGTCGGTATATTGGCATGGCTAGCTGACATTTTGACTAATTATTTAATTACTGTTCTGTGTCTCGTAATGTTTATTACTTTGCCTATATATGTATAGAATCTAGTCTATCCGACTAAACAGACAGCTGTGCTGCTGGGGAGTTTGTTGCGCCACTTCTTCTTCCCAGCTAAAGCACTAGGAAATGGTGAAGGGTGGGCGTTTTGGGGGACTGTCTTATGTATTTTGACGTTCGAAAAGTGCTGATTCTCAGCCTAATTTGAATAAATGACTTTTGAATTTGATTTTGATTTAATCTTATCGTACCAAAAAGTTACTACTCTCTAAATCAAAATCATAATATTTTATTTCACATAAATCAATATGGGAACTTATGAAACGTCAGAAACTAGGTGCATGGTTCAAATTGATCATTTCCTGTGGAGAAGAGTCGGCTAGAAACTTCACGGTTACTCTTTTTTAAATAATTTGCTTTTACCTTTTACAGTGTTAAAAAGGTATGAGAAAAGAATTTCAGTGCCACTAATATAGAAAATAACGATTCGTCAAAAATTCGAAAACGTTGATTAACGTTTTTGACTTCGTCAATGCCTGCCTGCCTGAGTTCGTTTAAACTTGCACTAGTTGGAAGTGATCGTGTTGACGGAACTTTTTACTTGTGTCGTGCTACATTCACAGTAAAGTTAGGTCTAATACCTCCTCGTATGTATAGGTCCGCGCCCACTCGACTCACTTAGACTCGACCCAAACAATAGTATCTGAATATTTCTGTTTTGATAGGCGTAAAAACGTCGATGTATTATAGGCAGATAGAAAAATGTCTATTTAACGCTTGCACCACAGAGAGTGTAAAATTTAAATAATGTTTGTATAAATAAATCAATAATGAAACAAATAAGTACTTATCCTTTTTTATATAGTATACGCTTTGTACTTTGTAGTAAAAATAAAAAAATAATTATCGTTACAATCTTATAACTAGTGGCACGGTTTTTATACGTGATTAAAATTATTAGGTTAACAAGTAGGTAGGTACTAACTTCGAAAATATAAAAAAAAATCACTGACTTCCAGGATACATTATGTATCATAACAAAATATTCTATGTATAATAAAATAAGTTATTTGGAATTAAAATATCACTTTTCCTGACTGTACGAATGGCACTGAATTGGTAGTAAAACATCTGGTATTATTCTTCAGGTCGAGTCTAAGCGGGTCGAGTGGGCTCGAACCGTATGTATTGGGTTCGATCCGAATGAAATTATAATTCGTTTTGTTCAGGTTTCCAGAAACGTCAGTTAACGTTTATAAATTAATAACTTACGAGCGCTGAAGGGTAGCTGGGTATACATTCAAATATATTCAGAAATGGTAAAAATATTTTTTGTTTCAGGATTTTGTGCATTCGAATTTGTAACACAGATATCCTAGTCGAGATCAATTAATTGTTCTAAGTGTTCACTGAGCTAAGATGGCTACCCAATTAATAAAGCAATGTGTTCGAGTTTTAATCGAACACTCAGTGAATCGCTCGTCTACCAAATTGTGGGCCAGTTCGCGTGTAAATCTCATTAGAGACACCACGTACTCAAAACCATTATTACCATGACCATTTTACCATACAATTTTACCAAAAAGTTTGTTATATTACTTTACCATTTTATACTATTTCTTGTAACTAATCTTCAATAAAGTTCTTATTATTTGAGACTCACTTTTTATATATAAACGTTTACGTGTACCTGTTGTATCCTGTCAGTACGAAAAAGGTGTGTTACGTCACCATAGCGCCGAACCTTACTTTCTATACAATCGTTATTTTATTTCCTTTTGAATGATCGTTTAATTTTATGATTGGATATCTATACAGTGGATTTATTTTAATGTGGTCTGTTTATTTTCTAGTGAGCATCATTATTGGCAAAATTATTTTAAAACATCGTTTGGAATGAGTTAGTTATATTAACTTCAGCTTCAGAAATATTTTAAGGAGCGCCCTTGTAATCTCACCTAAGTATGTATATAAGTATATTAGATTTATATTATAAACTTTGGTACACCAAAGTTTATAATATAAATATAATAACATCTTGAAAACTTAGATATTAAGTATTTAATGGGCTGTAACCAGCAAGAAATATGTTATAACTAAAATTCTGATGGGATTTAACATTAAAATTATTTTAGATGTAGAACCTAGTTTACAACGAAGCTTATCAAAGCTCCTGAATTCTGAATAAATTTACCCTTACCCGGTCAGTAAACACTTCGCGAATAATTCATTTTACTTTTAAAACATTGCTGTTTGCAAAAGTAATTAGTTGGGAACATTATACTACGAATATTATTAACCAATTTCAAAAAGGAGGTATTTCATCTGTATTTTTTTATGTGCATATATGCTTTACTATATCTCCGCCAATTGTCGACCGAAATCAAATATTTTTTTTGTTTTTCTTTTTTATGGGTAGGGTATGCCTCAGGGGTGGTCCCATATAAGTTTTATTGACTTGGATTGGGTAGTTTTAGCGTTGGAATCAATGTAATTAATGCACTTTGAGTATCATGATGAGGCTCTAATACTTCCTCACTTACCTCTCTGTTGCTTACATAGTAAGTAGTGGTATACGAAGTGGGGTACAACATAACTGAAAAAATAAAAATAAAAATGTAAAAAAAAAACCCCGTTTCCAAAAAAGAACATTTGAAAATGAAATAAGTTAAAGTTTTCTAAATCACTAATTAAAATTTAGTCGATTTTGTTTAATTTGATGTTCATCAGTTTCTAATTCTGACTTACTGAAAACTTTCTGACTTACTACTCGATATGTTATAAATAAGATGGCACGCGTAGCAATTCCACTACTTGCGCCCTAGAGCATAGATATAGTGTCTCGTCGCCGGCAACCATATTAAATTCCATATAATACACGGCGAACACCGAGCTTAAAATAGACATTCGTAGCGAAAATAGAAAGCTGAGAAAAACAACTTTAGTTGATTCCTAGTATCAAAAGCCGTAGAAACCCCTGTAGAAAATACTCATTCTATGGTTCTCAGTACTAAGAATTGAATATAGAAAATAAGCTACTGTCATTTGTTTTTTGTGCCACGGCAACTTACGATATGCTATATCTGCCAGGGGTGCGGGTTGTTCGAAAGAGATACCGCGGCCCCTGGCACACAGGCAACTGAAGGAACACCGGTGGGTTTTAGTCAGTAAAAGTCTGACACGACCTCCCGCTCCATTCAGAGCGGGAGAAGTTATTTGATGATTTCACACCCTAAAAAATAAAATGAAATGTGGTTCTTTGGTAAGCTCGTCACTTTATAACAGCTTCACCGATTTAACAAATGTTGGTTTTAAAATGTTTGTGATAGTCCGAATCAGGTTCTAACGAAAATAGAAAATGAAAATTTTCCGTGAAAATTTGGTAACACTGAAAGTGTTTTTCTATGGACATTTTGTAGGTATTATTGAAATTTGGACAGGACAGTCTGTCGAGTCAGCTATTGTTTAATAGTTTAGCCTAACTCGGTTGGTGCGGGTTATTCGAAAGAGATACCGTGGCCCCTGGCTCAAAGGCAACTGAGGGAACACGGGTGGGTTTTAGTCAGTAAAAGTCTGATACCTGCTCCACCCAGAGCGGGAGGAGTTATTCGATGATTTCCCACCAAAAAAAAAAAGCTGAACTTGTTTTGACTCTGCATATACCAACCAATGAAATAGTAATCGAGGAATTAAATCTTTTCTCAGTCTGCTATACAACGCGCATTTTAGCAGGATTTTATTCACAGACCTTTTACCAAGCCAAAAATCTGTATTTTTTAACAAAGATACTTAATGACTTCGAATCGTCATCTACACAATTTATCTTCCACTTGGTTCTTTATTTCTTGGTTTTCTCTCAAGAAAAGTCGAGGAATAGCGTTTTTATCCCAGTTTTCTCAGACTTAGACTTTAACACATAAAACAACAACACAGACTAATCCTACCATTTTTCTTTCCTTAAGGTATTATTTATAGCTACATAATCTAACTGCAGCGATGGAGACTTAAATGGAGAACACGTCTTGAAACTAACGCTCATTAACGATTGAGCACATTCTACACTCAATTAAAAACTTTGTTCGGCGTTATTTGAAGACGTAAGTTTAAACCGTTGTGGCTTAGATTTTTAACTAAGTTTGTAGCAATCGTTGAATTAACTAACAGGAATATTTGTTAGATATTCTTATGAAACTGAACGGCAAAGTTGTAATCAAAGATTTCCTTATCTCTGAAACTACTGAACATTGATAAAAATACAGAAAATCGGTATTTTCATAAATTGAACTTAAATTAACATCATAACATGGTGAATCTTTCAATACTGTACATACAATCTTACATTTGCAGTTGGAATGTATCATCATCATTTGTCTAGCTTGCCGGTGACTTACGGGATCACGACGACATTGAGCGCGAACGCAGGGCGTTGGCGGTGAAGGGCAATATACTTGCCCGCAGGTTCGCTCGATATACAGTAGACGTTAAAGTAAGTTTATTTAAGGCGTTCTGCCAGTATTTTTACTCGAGTGGTCTGTGGGTGTCACACACGAGCCGAGCCTACAATGTCCTGCGTGTGCAATATAACAACGCCTTCAGGATACTATTAGGTTGGGGAAAAAGTCTTTTCGCATTATAGTATGTATGAATTTGTAATAAAATCTCTTTGGTTATACTATTTGTATCTGGCTGGTTTTGGTATCATTGAAAGTTTAAATTTTAAAGAACATAATTCCAAATTCAAATTAGGAAAATGTGTGATTTTCATTTGTTTTTCGTACCGTCAAGATGAGTGAATCTAATGAAGAAATTCGATACATTTTAAAATTTTACTACAAAAAAGGTAAAAATGCAACGCAAGCCGCGAAAAAAATTTGCGATGTTTATGGACCTAGTGTAGTGTCTGTGAGAGTAGCACAAATTTGGTTTAAGCGTTTTCAATCCGGAAATTTTGATGTCAAAGATGCACGTCGCTCTGGTCGCCCTATTACGGATAAAATGGATGCCATTTTTAAAAAAGTGGAACAAGATCGGCATACCAGTAGTTACGACGTAGCTGAAGAACTGGAAATTGACCACAAAACAGTTTTGGCGCATTTGAAAAAAACTGGGTACACACAAAAGCTCGACATTTGGGTACGTCACGAGCTCACTGAAAGAAACCTAATGAACCGTGTACTCATTTGTGATTCTTTATTACGACGTAATGAAACCGAACCATTTTTGAAGAAGCTGATAACTGGTGATGAAAAGTGGATCACGTATGACAAGAACGTGCGAAAAAGGTCGTGGTCAAAGGCCGGTCAGGCTTCACAGACTGTGGCGAAACCCGGGTTAACTCGCAACAAGGTGATGCTGTGTGTGTGTGGTGGGATTGGAAGGGCATTATTCATTATGAGCTGTTACCACCAGGCAGGACCATCGATTCTGAACTCTACTGCGAACAACTGATGAGATTAAAGCAAGAAGTTGAGAGAAAGCGGCCGGAATTAATCAACAGAAGGGGTGTGGTTTTTCATCATGATAACGCTAGACCTCACACATCTTTAGCCACCCAACAAAAATTAAGAGAGTTTGGCTGGGAAGTGTTAATGCATCCGCCGTATAGTCCTGACCTTGCACCTTCAGATTTCCACCTGTTTCGGTCTCTTCAGAATTCTTTAGGCAGTGTCAGGTTAACATCACGAGAGGACTGCCAAAACCACTTGTCGCGGTATTTTGACCAGAAGTCCCAAAATTTCTATAGCAATGGGGTCATGTCCCTACCTACAAGATGGCAAAAAGTTATCGAACAAAATGGTACCTACATACTTTAGTTAAATGTAAATAAACTTTGTTAAAAATGTTTTGAATTTTCTTAAAAAATGCGAAGAAACTTTTTCCCCAACCTGTTATTATGGCTGCTGTGGCGTTGTAGTGCGTCTGGCATGTTTGCGGAAGCACATACAGATGGCTTTCATGCCATTACGCGAAAGAAAGCAGCATCGTTACTACAACGTTTACGTAACAATCGGAATAGCATACTGAAAATGATTGTTGCGAGACCAGACTGCCTCATCCAGAGGCACCTGGTGGAGGTGGGTTTAAGTTTAATACAGCAAAAAAACTCAGAGTTATCTACTAACATTACTAACATAGCAGATAAGCACAAATTGTTACTAACAATCTATGGACTGTAACGTCTGAAAGATTTTTTTTTCTACAACTATGTTGGGATCGGCTTCCAATCTAACCGGATACCAGTACCTGTATACCAGTATTTTAAATGGAGCATCTGCCTATCTGACCTCCACAACCCATTAACTGGGTAATACGATACCATCTGGTAAGACTGGAATAAAACTTCACTCAAGTGATTCAGCCGAGCCCGGAATCGGTACTAGGCTGTATCACTTTAGTGTATCATCTCAAAAACCGGGCGAGTCAGTGTTACATAATTATGTTATTTCTATATTAATTATGCTGAAAAATCTCACTTTTGTATCTTGCTGTCAGTTGTCAGTTTTAGCATTAAACACAAAAGTTGTTATACATTTTTTTATCAATTTTCGCAGAATACTTAGTTGGAATTTCTGTATAAATTTTCTGTGAAAATGTGATAACTTCTCAGCCCCTGTAAACAAATTAAATTATTATTTATTCTATAAATAGGACATTGGAATCACTTTTTACACTTCTTATTATAAAAAAAGCTAGACGGAATCTACGTTTGCTATTTGATTGCTGAGAAGAAATGGCGAAACAACCTCAAGGGTCAAAGTATCTTTTATAGTCCAGACATAAGCTTGGTCAGATCATGTGCGGATTATGCAGATTTCAGATTAGAGAGAAGAGTATACGGGTTTCGGATTATTGTTTTCAAGCTAAGCTAGCAATCTAGATTAAAAGTATATCAAGATAACTATTTATTTGATCACTGGTGACAACCTCGTTGGTCTAGTGGTAGCAAGCACTACCGCTGAACATGAGATGCTGGGATCGATTCCCAAGTCGGGCAAAGAGTTATTTATATTGGGTTTGATTCGGAATTTCTCAGTAAAAGCCCGGAGTTTTGATTTGTGCCCGGTTGATGGCAATAGGCTTATCCCATATATTATATGGGACTTAAATATAACTGGCGGAATGTGGGTGTACTGTAGATACACTTCTGCCTAACCCTTCGGGAATTACAGAGGTTTCTTTTTTCTGTGTAGGTAATCAAATAACTTCTCCCACTCTCCGTGTCAAATTTTTACTGACTAAAACCCACCCGTGTTCCTTCAGTTGCCTATGTGCCAGAAGCCACGGTATATCTTTCGAACAACCCGCACCTCTGGCAGGCATCGGCCTTTGCGGACCCGATCAGTTGATGCAGACATCTCTTTGAGGCGCGCGTGGAACACAACGCGCTGTTGACCCGGGCTTGGTCCTTACCGGACAGCGAGCTACCCATTACTCGCCGTCCGCAAGTCCGTGCCTACGGTGGCCGGGAATAAGCTTGGAATTCCCGACGCCCAGGGCGTCCCCTGCGGCGTCTAGGGCCGTATAAGCGCATATACTGCCTCGGATTACAGGGGTCATGTCTATATTTATGTATTTATTCCACAGTGATGAAATTAACCTCTCGGCACCGATTCAAGGAATGAGCATTCTCTTAACGCGAGGACCCATATTTTTTTTATCCTCTCTTATTTTCTCATCCAAGTTATATTCGGTATCATTATTATCCATTTACTATAATCGTTTTGCCATTAAAACTCATCCTTTTTCCAAATCCCTTGGCACTTTAAAATAACCGAAATAATCGGTGTTACCCGTCTGTATGCCAGCACAGCGGAGCGATTCCAATAGAATTTCCTTCGGTACCATTTTAGTACGGAACCTTAAAAACGAATATTATCCGGAAACATGTCTCGTGGGACGGTAAGAGATGTCCCTAAGGCTTATAATTTTTTAAATGTTTGCGTGTAAAATCGATATCAGCTGCTTCACTTTTTATCCATTTTTGCCCTTCATTCAGCCTCTTTCACTCAGAGTTAGGCGTCTGCACACAAAATTAATCAAAAGTGGAAAGTGAATTAATTGGTTCCTCGTTGGTCTAGGGGTCGTAAACGCTACTGCTGCAGGCTTACCATAGCGTTTTCTATTTCTACTCTACTGTAGTATAGAAAGCCCTTGTCTACGTTTCTCGTTGAAAAACTGTCTATACGGAAACGTAAATTTTGGTCTACTCATCCGACGACAAAACGCTTGTCTACGATTTTCGTGCTAAGCGTACTCAGCACGAAATCCTGGGTTTCGATTCCCAGGTCGAGCAAAGTTTTATTAGGCTTTTCTATCTGGAATTTCTCAGTAGCAGCCCGGAGTCTAAATTTGTGCGCGGCTGAAGGCGAAAGACCTGCCGACGGTATACTTATGGAACTTAATTATAACTGGCGAAATATGAGTGTAATATAAGTACACCTCTGCCCAATCTACGGGGACACAAGGCGTGATGTTATGTTATGAATTCATTATTCATATATATTTACATATACACAAATAAGTTAAGAATTTAAGAAAATAATAACTATTTGGATAAAGACACTTACATATGATGAAACAGAGGCACTTCTGGAGCACATAAAGTAGCAGATACACACACATACACTCTCACAGACACTCTCATATACAGACACTCTCATATACAGACACTTTCATATACAGACACTCTCATATACAGACACTCTCATATACAGACACTTTCATATACAGACATTCTCATATACAGACACACTAAGCACAGGTATTCACACTCGAATCACGCTCTCACTAACATACTTGTTTTTATTTGATATTTTAATACCTACGGATTTCTTGTAAATATATTAATATTATGATGTACTATGGAAGAGCGGAGGTTCCTAACACAGGCACTGTTTGCTTAAAAGGAGGCTCCAAACACGAAACCCTGTTTTGTAAACAGAAGCATAAATAAAATCATTTTTTTATATGTAGGTACGCCTCTGGCCAACCCTACGGGGAAACAAGGCGTGATGTTATATTATGAATTAATTATGCAACGGTGTTTTATTCCGGCACTCGGCAAGTCCTATATTGCCTACCGAATGATCTAAAAATTAAATTAAAAGATCTGCTCCTTAAGGTGAACCTAGTCCACATTTGTCCCATACAAACCTCGGGAGTGTATTGTCTGTTCGACAATGTACATCAATTTAAATATGGTATGATTTTGTCTTATTATTAATACTGTCTGTACGGAAACAGAACACTAAAATAAAAAGCCATTAGAAAGTTAGGAGCCAACAAAGATTAGTTTTTCTTGCTAATTTAACCTAACTTTGGGCGTGTTTAAGTAATAAAAGAAGTGTAAAATCTCCAAAACCAAGTCGGTACCGACAAAGATCAAATAACGAAAAGTATCGTTTAATAAACTTTATTGGTCATTGATTTATGTAATGGTTTTTTCATAAAACCCGATGTTCCGAAGGAGTTTTCTTAATTTTTTACCCGCCTGTATTACTATAAATGATCCTGCATCTCACTCAATAACGTTGTGCGTGTAAACTAGCGTCTAATAGCTTATCACTGATACTATCTCTGTCGGACACGATGCCTGGCGAGACAGCGTGCTTTTCAGCCAAGCCCACCAGTGAGTTCAACAAGTCCGTGACTAGATTCCCGCATGAAGCTTGAAAGTACGTTAGGTGCCGGTTGTCATTCACGGATCTTTGACAGCCCTTACTAGTCAGTGTATTCAGAAACCCAAAACTAACAACGAGTCTTACTATGTGGTATCGTATTACCTAGCAACTGGTTTGTGGAGTTCAGATAAGCGTGTAAAATACTAAAATTCAGCAGCATGCGTTTACAGAGAAAATCCAACATCGCTGCAAAAAGGCTAGGCAGAATGATACCAAATTCAACATCGCTGCAAAAAGGCTAGGCAGAATGATACCAAATTCAACATCGCTGCAAAAAGGCTAGGCAGAATGATACCAAATTCCTATCCTATCTTTATCACGCTGAAATAAATGAACATAAAAAACAAAATACTAAACCCCCAATTCAGTTCGACATACAATTTACAAGCAGATTATTCGCAACATTACTTTAACCTAAACCGACTTTTGAACCAAATACAGCTAACGTTTGTACAAATAATATAAAGCAAGTCACAGAGGTAAAGTGTGAGAGCTCCGACGCTTCCCAGGCATTCCCAGGTCGAGAGTTTCGGATGCTAATACAGGACTTTTATTACTTCGCATTAGAATATCGAATATTCCCCTTTGGAAACTCTATGCGCGTTCATTACCATATCATCTGCTCGGCGGAAAATCTCTCAACTTTAAGCTGAATGTTTTTAATCATGATTGCTATTTAAGTGCACCACGTCAAGGGATTTGCGGGTTTTTCGCAGTCGCTCGGATCGATCGATCAGGTAAAACTATGCTTGCCGCGGTCTTTTTTGGATGGGTGACTATCTTCACATACCGAGATACCTCTATGTCTGCACTGCACCAAGCACGTTAAGCTGTTGGTCCCGGATGTAATTCGTAGAAATTTGACAGTCGTTACGGGTAGTCAGAAGCCAGAAAGTCTGACAACCAGTTTTACAAAGGGGTATTGTGTTACCCAGTAACTGGGTTGTGAAGTTCAGATAGTCAGTCGGTCGATGTAAAAAATACTGGTATACAGCTTCGCCGATTAGACAGCTAAGCCGACCACAGCATATGTAGTTGGAAAAAGGCGAGGCAGATGATGGGATGCGTTTCTACGTTTTTTTTCCGTTTCGGTGTTGTTGTCCATTGTATTTATGTCGTGGATTGATGGCGCCAAAGTACAGCGGACAGCGCCATCTAGCAGTTTGATTCGTAAACGAAAAAATATGTAACCGGAAACGCAAGCGAGCCCTACCGCTTGGACACGATCGCCGGTGGAGGGGATGCAGCGAGGACTGGCGGAGAGACCGAGTGCGGCGACAGGCTACAGTCTACAGTTGACAGTCGAGCTCGAACAGTCTAGGCAAATGCTCAGTACCAACGCACGTGTTTGTTTCTTGTTGCAAAGTCGTTGTTTTGATTTAACTTATCTTTCGTTCAAGTACCCACAACAGTGCCCACATTTACGTAAAACTATGTCTGATCATGAAGAAGACCCGATGTTTCTCATCTCGGCCACCCATGCGACATTTATATAAATTTACTTCTAGTGGCACCTTAAATCTTGAATATTGTGTTTCACAAATTAGAATAGACTCGCCTTCTGATACTTCACAATAAAAATAAATGTGTACCTATTTCTATTACTCGTTACTTAATTTTCTATCACCCCGAACTTCAAATTATTATTTCATTTCATCGGAAAAAGTTCTAAAGCTTTATTTTATCGACTTCTGCTTTTATTAGCGCCTTTTTCTATTTCTCCGCAGTCGAGTTGGGAACTCAGTCAAAGCTAGACTTCGTTTTCTTTAATAAAACTTTGCCCGCACCGGAGCCCCGAGTGAGCCAGAGAAAATAAAGAAGGACGGTGTAAATCATAACTGTTGAGCAATACCTACATAACTTGATTTATTATTAGAACGCTGATAAAAATGAAAGACTAATACAATTTACGAACAAACACGTTTTTAAAATGACTGACGTCAGACCGGGAAAGACAGGACGTTATTTAAGGTACCTATAGGTAAAGTGCAGCGGTGGGGTTTGGTGAAAACCAAGGTGCTTGAAAGATTGTGTTGAGAATTTTGAAAATGAAAAACGATGCATTCGTTTTAACGAGCAAATTATGAATTCCCCATTTTACTTCCATCATTCAAACAGAGGGATGTGGGTTTTTTTTTTAGAAGTTTACGATGGATTTTTTTAAAGAATGAATAGAAAACAAATAGTTATTTATCAAATTTTCGCCTCGCACAGGACTTTCTGTTTTTATATTAATTTCACTTTTGTATTTTTTTTTTCGAAGCTGGGAAATCATCAAATAACTTCTCCCGCTCTGGTTGGAGCAGGAGGGCGTGTCGGACTTTTACTGACTGAAACCCACACGTGTTCCTTCAGTTGCCTGATAGTATCTCTTTCGAACAACCCGCAGCCCTGACAGGCATCTGCCCTTGTTGCTATTAGTGCGTTTATGGAGCAGCTTTGTTTGTTCACAACTTTGTTTTTGCAATTCATGGCAACGCTGATACAAAATGTGTTAATAAAAATAATAACCCCCTAAATACAAAACACGGTTTTTCTATGGAACAGGTTTAAACCAACAAGCCAGTTTTTTAATCAGGAACCTAATAGTTATGGTAATGCAGTTCTATAGACAAAACTGACAACTTCGTCCAGTGCTAAGTTGTTATTTTAAATCGAAATAAATGCAAAAGCTGCATCAGTCAGAACTAAAGTTAGATCGCATTTTGAAATAAGAAGGTAAAAAAAAAGAAAAAGATAAAGAGCTACGAGGATCTTTTGGCGCCTCAGGATCAACTCAGATAGAACGAATAAATGCCAGAGCATTTCAGTGCAGTCAATAGTCACATAAAGGGATAAATAACCAGGATCATAGGATATAGGTATTTGAAGTTTAGGATGTTTTTTTTGAAGATCGAATAGAAAACAAACATTCCATTTATCAAATTTTGGCCACGCACAGGACTTTCTGTTTTTTTTTCTTTATATTGTGTTTTATAGTCTGTAATAATGTGTGCGAGTCACATTAAAGACTTTTTCTTTCTTTCTTTCCTTTCTTCCAAATTAAATTTCATTCGAAAACAAGCGCCGGTTTCTTACTGAACATCAACTATATCCGACGATCCTGGTTATTTATCGCTTTTTGTAACTGGTGACTGCACCGAAATGCTCGGGCATTGAACCGTTCTGTATGATATCTCTTGGTGATTGTACCTACATAATAAAAAGTATTGTATCTATCTATCTCGTATCACCCACTGCTAAACACAAACATTATCAGCATCCTCCAATCAAACTCCATATTTTAGCTGATAACATGCATCTAGTTACAATGAATTCACGGCAAATTGGCTAATCAATCGACCAATAACAATGTGCAATTAATGGGCACAATACCGGGTTAATTTCACGTCAACAACTTATCAAAATAATAACAGGTAATGTTGACATCAAAGCTGACGTCATCATAATCATCCTAAAATGTTCCCACTGCTGGGACATAAGCCTCCTCTCTTTGAGAGGGAGTATGCCATAGTACTCCACGCGGGCCCAATACGGGTTGGTAGATGTCACATGTCTTCGAAATTTTGGTTTTAGGACATGCTGGTTTCCTCACGATGTTTATCTTCACCGTTATGAGAGCATTGCTGTTCAAATAAATGACACAAAGTAAAGCACCAGCCTGGGTTCAAACCTACCAAAGGCAACTCGTAAGTCAAGTCCGCTACCACTGAACCACCACTGCTCAAAGTGTCGACAGTAATAAAATTAAATGAATGAAAAACAGCTTTAATGTTTCACAAATAAACAATTCAATGTGTTTTCATTAAGAACTAAGATTGGCTTCTACAAAAGTAATACCAATGAAAATATCAAAGTCCTAATCGACTATTGTTGCTAAATGTACATTCTGTCGAAACTCATTAATGTCTTGTACGAACTTAAACAAAGAAGTTCGAACAGTAACATTTTGGACAGAGTTTCGATAGCACAAATTACGGTAAAATATTCTCTGGAAAGTCAAGTATTTGAGAGGAAAGATTTTATATTATGAGTACAAACAGTTTGCCGAGTGCCAAGCAATTTACATTTTTATTGACATTTTTTTTGATGTTTCAGTCGAATGATCATTGATCAAAAGTGAGAATACAAATTCTAATTAAAATACATCTTTGTTTGATGTGGGTTGAAAAGCTCGTATTTTTCATGAATAAATTAGTGTCAACGGTGTGTTTATTTAATTAAAATATTGCAATCTATTCATCAAATTTCCTCTGTATTCCAAGACTAGCTGTACCCGCGGCTTCACCCACGTGTGTGTCGTAAATTATCCCACAGGAACGTGCTACCAGGACAGAAAGCCTGTGTTACTTCTTATAACATCAGCTATATGCCCGTGAAAGTATCGTCGAAATCAGTTTAGCCGTTTTGGAGATTAATCGAAACAAACAGACAGTAAGACAAAAAAACATAGTTGTTTTTTCGTTGTAAGTACCATATTATGCTTTCGCGTGCATTTAGTAAAAAGCTGTTAAATGATAAATGATTTTATTTCTGTTAGTAGGTTTGTACAAACACTTTTACACGTCAATCATATTTGTAAAGGTCGGCGTTTCCTATCTGACTACTCTGAGAAGAAAGGCTGAAAATAACTCAGAGGTCACAGTCTCTTTTAAAGTTCAGACATAATCTTGGTCAGATCATGTGAAAACCAAAAAAAGATTGGTGTCTGACATGGTCTTTTGAGGAAAGAACCGAAATTTATTTATTTGTTTGTTTTTTGGTTGTCAAAAGCTAGTACCAGAATATTAAGAACATAATCTGTGTATATGTGTATATGTTATTAATATTTGTTGAGTCCACCATCTCAACATCGCCGCGCGCCAGCGGCAGTGAAAGAGGGGTGCGGGGACAGCGGCTCGTCTGCCGGCCGACGGCCGAGCGCGGGCCCCCGCGCCACACAAGTCAGCTGTTGCACGCCTCCACGCACGGCTGCGCTTACGATTCTTAACGATCATAATATCTTATTTCTATCTTAAACCGACCATTTTAAACCGTTTATAATTCAATTCTATTTCATATCATCATTATATATGTTATACAGTCCACTCAATCTTTCATTTTGTTCCACCACGATCTCTCGTCGCGAACATTGGTCCTTCTACCGTTAACGTTTTGAACCGAACAAAGAAAATAACGGAATCTTCAAATTTCAAAATTCAACGGTTCGTCGGTTGAAGAACAAAGGACTTCATCTTCGGGTTCAAGTTCTACAAGAGGTCTTCATTTTTTCGCGTGTCATCGTCTGCATTTGGTCATCGTGAACGTCGATACGGCATCAGCCGTCTTCATCGAGTTCAAACCAACGGGCGGCGCAAGAAAAAATCGTCGAGTCTTCGGGACAGGAAGAGTTTTCAAGAACCCAGGATCTACTGACTCATCGGAGCCACGATCGTCAGCTCATCATCAGAGGTTGACAGCATAAAACCGTGAGAACGTTCCAATTCCTTTGTTCCTACATTTTCGCCTAATCATTTCACCTTATTTGAACTTATTTATTAGTTACATTTCGATTAATAGTACCATAAATCCACAATCTTCAGCCTATCAGCTTGTTTAAACAGTTTCCTTTGTGTTTCACACTACCAAGGTTTAATTAAGAATTTACAAAAGTGATTTTAATATTTCATGCATTGTACCTACCAATCACAATAATTCCGTTACTTTTGACCTTATATTTTTTTTCTAAATCATATTTATTACAATTTTACTCGATATAATTTGCATTATTCTATTGAATTGAATTTATTTTGTTATTTTTTTGTGTGTAACGAAAACATTGCGTCATTCGCCTAGCATTACTCAGCAAATTTGATCGTAAACGCCTAGCACTTTTTTAATAGCAATCTCATTTCTTACTGCTTATAGCTCACGTGCCCACCTCACAACTTATTGCCAATCATTTAATTAGTAACTTTCGCTTGTCATTGAACAATTTCTTACTTTTTATCTTCTCTCTTTTACTGTAACTGCTAAAGTTTCATAGTAATGCCTGACATGAAAAGCCTTATTAAGAAGCGAGCTTCAATTAAAGCGAAGCTTACGCAATTTACTTCATATTTAAATATTTCTAGGTCTTGCGAAAAGTTAAGTGAGGTGCAACTCATCGAAATCGAATATCGACTTAATATATTTGAAAGTTTATATGAGAAATATGATGCATTGCAGGATGAATTGGAGGCGTTGGTGGATGACCCCAGCGAGCAATTTGCGGAACGCGAAGAATTTGAAAAGCTGTACTACGGCTTGGTAGCTTCTGCTCGACAGCTGATCAGCGGCGCCAGAAAGCTTCTTGAGGGGAACTCTGCAACTGAGGTGGATTCTGGTATTACTAGTACACACAAACACAATTCAATTAGCTTACCCAAAATTTACTTACCCAAGTTTTCAGGTAGTTATCATGATTGGCTGGAATTTAGAGATACTTTTGTTTCTATAGTTCATAACAACACAACCATAGATAACATTAATAAATTGCACTATCTGCGTACTTCCTTAAAAGGCAGTGCTTCTCTTGTTATTGATAACCTTGACTTCAAATCAGAAAACTACGACACTGCCTGGAAGTTACTTTGCGAGAGGTATGACAACAAAAGATTGCTTGTCAACAACCATGTGCAAGCACTCTTTAACGTTCAGCCTATTGATAGAGAGTCAAGTAAGTCACTACGTTACATAATTGATACAACAAATAAAAATCTTAGAGCGTTGGCAACCCTAGGTCAACCAGTTCAAAACGCTTTCGTTGACGTACTTGTCATTTACATAATGACCAGTAAGCTCGACCACGTTACAAGTCGTAAATGGGAAGAGCACAGAAACACTTTTGTTGAACCTCCTACATTATCTGCATTCACTAGTTTTATCAGTGGCAGGGCTGACTTACTGGAGACAATTGAGGAGTCTAAGCCTATGGCATCAGGTAAAAGCGAACCCGCCGCACCTGCGACCAAACCTAAGAGCAGTGGTGTGTTGCCTGAAAAGATATTAAAACCTTTGTCATGTCCCATGTGTCGTCAGGATCATTTTCTTTTTGCATGCGAGCAATTTAAAGGTCTCTCAGTCCAGGCTCGTATTAAAAAGGCTCAGGGTTCAAATGTATGCATGAATTGTCTTCGTCCAGGTCATGACGTATCCAAATGCAAATTTGGTCATTGTAAGTATTGTCGTCAAAAACACAACACTATTTTACATATTGATAGTGACAATGTTCTTCCTAGTGCACACAACACTGCATTATCAGCTATTCAATCGTTTACATCTCGAGTAATTTTACTTTGCACAGCGCTCGTGAGGGTGACTGACGCTGACGGTAACCACCATACAGCACGAGTCTTGCTGGACAATGGAAGTACATCAAATTTCATTTCGGAGGACTTTGTTCGTAAGCTACATGTTCCTACCTACATTACCAAGTCCAAGGTAACAGGTATTAATTTTCAAACCACTAGTTGTACTCAGGGATGCTCAGTGTCATTAAAATCAATTGATGACAGTGAGTACGAACTGAACATTGACTGCCTCGTATTGCCGAAAGTGTCAGCATCAGTTCCTCATACTTATGTTGATACTAGTAATATTCGTATACCTACGAACGTCCGTCTTGCCGACCCCTCTTATCATGTTCCGTCTTCAATCGACGTCCTTGTCGGTGCGGAAGTCTTCTGGGGTATCATAGGCACTGGCCGTATCGCATTAAGTACCCATATGCCCACTTTACTTGAGTCAAAATTAGGTTGGCTCATTTCGGGTGGATATCATCAGGCTGATTCCTTGTCACATATTTGTATGCATACTAATAATATCTTACAAATAGATTTAGATCGTGTTTGGGATTTAGATTCAACTTCGAATCAATTAAAGACATTCGTTCGTCATCGAGTGTCTGAAATTCAGGAATCTGTAGGAGGAGAGGCGTGGCACTACGTTCCGTCAGCTGAAAACCCCGCAGACCTCGCTTCGCGTGGATTTAGAAGTGACAAGCTGTTGTCGCATTCATTGTGGTGGTCAGGGCCACAATTTCTTAGCAAAGATATGTCTTCATGGCCTCAGCTACCAGAAACAGTGGCTCCTTGTCATGTTTCTAACCATATTATTGAAAATCCTTTTACTGCGTTATTTTCAAACTTTAACACATTGCATCGTGTGACGGCATATGTCATGCGATTCATTCGTTCTTGTCATGTTTTTAGTCATATTATTGAAAATCCTATTACTGCGTTATTTTCAAACTTTAACACATTACATCGTGTGTATGTCATGCGATTCATTCATAAATGCAACATTATGATACTTGAGTCTGGATCAATTACTTCTACTGAACTTAAAACCGGTTCAATCATGATAGCTGACCGGAAGGGTAGAGGATGCAGGCTCATCAAGTGCTTTATATGTTTGGTTGTGTGTCTAGATACGAGAGTCATCCACCTCGAGCTTATGTCGGACCGTACAAAGGAGGCTTTCTTAGCTGCACTAAACCGCTATATTGCTCCACGGGGAAAACCCCGTAATACATTTTCCGACAACAGTAAAACCTTTGTCGGTGCTTTCAATGAGTTGGCCAGGCTAGTTTCGCAAAACTTAAACCTAAGCAACATCGACCCTGGCCTAAACTTTGCATTCATATCTGCTTACACGCCACACTTCGGAGGCTTATGGGAGTCTGCAGTTAAATCCAATAAACATCACCTACGACGCATTTTGGGTTTAGCAAACCAAACCTTCGACGAAATGGCTACCTGTTTAATTCAAGTTGAGGCTACCTTAAACTCAAGGCCCTTAATTCCACTGTCCAACGACCCTTCCGACCTCGCCCTTTTAACCCCAGCTCACTTCCTTATTGGTCGTTTTCTAATCATGCTGCCTCATCCACAGATCCAGAACGCCAATCTCAACAGCCTGAAACGATTTTGCCGTACCGAATATTTGAAGCAACACTTCTGGGCTCGCTTCTTGTATGAATATATTCTGTGTCTACAGGCGAGAACAAAATGGTGCCGGTGGTCTGGCGAGCTCAAGGAAGGAACAATGGTAGTTATAAAGGACAAAAACTTACCACCTCTTATGTGGCTTCTAGGACGCATCACACATATTCTCCCAGGCAGAGATGGCGTCGCGAGGGTCGCCGACATCCTCACAAGAAAGGGTGTCATCCGGCGCGCCTTCAACACCATCTGCCCGCTACCAGTCACGACTGTTGAAGACTCTTCAACGGGGGGAGTATGTTGAGTCCACCATCTCAACATCGCCGCGCGCCAGCGGCAGTGAAAGAGGGGTGCGGGGACAGCGGCTCGTCTGCCGGCCGACGGCCGAGCGCGGGCCCCCGCGCCACACAAGTCAGCTGTTGCACGCCTCCACGCACGGCTGCGCTTACGATTCTTAACGATCATATCTTATTTCTATCTTAAACCGACCATTTTAAACCGTTTGTAATTCAATTCTATTTCATATCATCATTATACATATTATACAGTCCACTCAAGCTTTCATTTTGTTCCACCACGATCTATCGTCGCGATCAATATTCTACATACATATTTCCTTATAAGTACATTTTTTTTTCTTTCTTTTGAGCGCGGCTTCGCCGGCGTGGATGTCGGAAAATATCCCATAGCGTTCTACCGGGATTAAAAACTATTTGTGCAACAAATTCCATCCAAATCCTTTCAGCCATTGATGCGCCAGTACGAAACATACATCCAGACGGACAGACAAACAGACAAAAGTTCTAAAAACTAAATTATCGGCATCAGACTCATTCCCACAAGTCGCAGCAAAAACTTTTTTTTTTTTTATATTCAAAGCACAGTTTTGATTTCGTTACCATTTTATTATACAGCGTGACATCGACGCAAACACTGTAATCATGAATTCAGCACAAGATTCTAGACACCGTGTAGAAATTTTTCAGTAATCAAAAAAGCAGTTTCATAGAAAATAAGTGCAATACTTAGACGCAGTCGAAATGTAGTGCAGGCAGGCTAAGGAAGCACTTCCTGCGTTCGATGCTCGCGTCACGAAACAGGTTCTCCGTTTAACTAAACGACAGTTGCGCACAGTTACAGCAGCCGTAACTGGCCACGGGTCATTTAACAAACACCTCTTTGTCTTAGGAGTAACAGACAGTCCGCTGTGCAGAGCCTGCATGGTGGACGACGAGACAGCGGCTCATGTGCTGTTGAACTGCCCGGTGGTTGCTAATTACAGGGCAAAATACTTCGGTAACCCAGGTACCCGACGTGAGATTGTCAGCAACACCAAGGCGTTGCTGGCCTTTCTCGAGGAGCTGGGGTGGATCGAATAACTCATTCTCCCACCCGTACGCAAAATACGCGCCTTGATGTGGAGTTGCGGAAAACAGCCCGTTTTACCTATTACCTATTACCTAATGTATGGAAGAGCTAATTCTTCCACTTGCATTATGGTTCCTGGTAACATTTGGTGTACATTTAAATATTCATACGACTGAATTCCTAGAGCTCCTTTTGAATTTCCTATGCAGTCCGTGTTTGATGCATCAAAGGCGCAAAAGCAGAGCATAGCAGTGAAAACGCAGTGACATTAAATAGATTACCTTTGCAACTTTTTACGTTTGAAAGTTGGTACGGCTATTTGCACAAACATAAATCCCTACTATCCCTGCTAATATTATAAATGCAAAAGAAACTCTGTCTGTTTGTTGCGCTTTCACGCCTAATCCGCTGAACCGATCGTCATGAAATTTGGCAAAGGTATAGCCTGAGATATGGAGAAGGACATAGGTTACTTTTTTACGCGATAACCGACATCCACGCGGGAGTAGCCGCGGGCAAATCGCGGGCAAATGCTAGTATTTCATATTTACAAGATTTAAAAGCGATTTTCTTATAAAGTTTTGATACAAGTTTAATGGCGTTACGAGTATTAACGAAAACATACAATGATTAAATAGGTTTTAATAGACTTCAAAAAAGAAGGAATTATGTGTCCGTATGTGTGTATTTTTTGGAAAAATATGATGATAATCTAAGTTGATACTATTAAGACCCGAAGGTCCTAGGTACCGGGGGTTAATTAAACGAAACGCTTGTATGCGTTTAAATGTAAACTGTATCGTTTATTCCACGTTTTAGACCTTTACAGTTCCACGCCTGTTTAATGAAGAAAGAAAGAAAGAAAAATAGATTTATTTATCACAGAAACACGTACATATATAAAAAACTTTTTTCAAAAAAATAAAAACCGACTTCCAAAAAAACACAAAAAAGTGAAAAATAACTTTAATTTCGGATGTCGGTGACTTTGGATATGTATTTTAATTGATTGTCACCGCCTTCCGAAATTAAAGTTATTTTTCACTTTTTTGTGTTTTTTTGGAAGTCGGTTTTTATTTTTTTGAAAAAAGTTTTTTATTTTTCACTTTTTAGTGGTTCACATGTGCTTACCCCTTCACAGCGTACCGGCGTGATGTTATGTTATTAACTGGTGTAAACAATTGACAGACATGAGATTTCAGCAATCCCTGTCCATTTGCCATCATTTATTGAGGAGTTCCGTTGCCTATCTCCGAAGTTCTTCATCAGATCTTCATCAAATTGAAATGGAACCACTCCGAGAAAGTACTCTTCCAAAAACTACACAAATTGCTTCAAGTGTGCCTATAAAATTTGAAGAGTTCTCTCTATTTCTCCAGGATCCCATCATCAGATCCTGACTTGATGATCATGGGACCACCTGGGAAGTATACCCTTTCAAACAAAAAAAAAATTATCCAAATCGGTCCAGCCATCTTCGAGTAATCGGGGAACATACATAAAAAAAAATAAAAAAAAATAAAAAGGTTCCGACGAATTGAGAACCTCCTCCTTTTGGAAGTCGGTTAAAAAAGATGATATAACATTCTAAACAAACATGATAACAACACAGATATATATACATAGGCATATAGAACATAATTATTCGGCAGCTGCACGCCGTGACTGTGACAAGGCTTCCACTCAGCATGACGCTGTGTTATGGGACCCACAGCACAGCGCTGATTTTCAGTGCTCACCCACCCGCAAAATAACGTACGAAAACCAAGCCAGGATTTTTACAATTCGACAAAACAAGTCACAAAGTAAAATAATTATAATATACAGTACATAAAATTTGATAATACCCTACAACCAATCATATAAAAATGCTATAAAGTAATTAAATGCGTAGCTACCCAAAAACATAACAGGTACCTACACAAAAATGTAGTTATATATAACGGCGCGTGGCATTATTAAATAATGAAAATCAGTTAATTTCGAGAGTTGTAATTTATTCTGTTATTTTAACGATTAATCGATTTGAATTCAACTAAATGGTAATTTTAATGAAGAGCGGGTAACACCGAATGGAGTTGCGTCTGTCATGGCGGGCGACGACGTGTCAGTTCATTAAGTTGTTGACAGCCGTTGCACGTGATGGTCGCTCGCAAACCCATTGGCTCTAAATCGTAAATTATTACTGCAATCCTTATACCGTATGATTTTTTTTACCGTCTGGAAAAAAATAGGGCATAATAGGTGAATGGAGTAAAAGCCTGTGGCATAGAAATTTCACTTCTTTTTTTTTTAAATCCTAACATGAAATGAACCTATCAATAAATACTATTACTTATTTGTAGTAAACTTTTCATACTAAAATTTAAAAAATAATAAAAATAGAAAAGAGTAAAAATATCGGCAAATAATATCAAAACCCAACTTATAGGCACCCTACTCTACGCGCAGAAATTATCAATGAATTCGTAGCGACATTCAATCCTTTGATTGAAGCCAGCCGGGGATAGGTAACTACTATCGCAAAATATCTTTCCTTAGGCGTACCGCTCACGTGTCACCGCATGCGCATCCCCTCCCGCCCGCGCGCCCTTCGAACCGAGTACCGCGTCTCGTGCTCTCTCTCTCTAGTCACCTGCGATTAGCCATAGCGTGATGTCGATCGCTGTTTTTTTACGTTTGAACCGTATGTGCTTCGACCGCCCAGTGATTATTTTCATAATGACGTACGCATACTCCAACTCCACCGGTGAACATTCTATGGAGCGACGAGTCCATATTTACCCGCGCTGGTATCTACAACGTACCTACACAACGAGCAATGGTGGAGTTTCAAAACTCACTTAAAATAAACGAACGCGCTCATCAAGTTCTATTCAGTGTCAATGTTTGGGCCGGGATAATACACGTTGGCATAATGGGTCCAGTTTGTATCGAAGGTCGATTGACAGGGATAATGTATCGTGAAATTATACAGTCCGTTATCGACACAATGTTGGAAGACGTTCCTCTGGACTATCTGCCGGACATGTACTTTCAGCACGACGGGTGTCCAGCTCACTACGAGCGATCTGTGCTCGCGTATTTAGATAGTGAATTCCGTGATAAGTGGATAGGTCGCGGTGGACCTGTGAACTGGCCGGCGAGATCACCAGACCTAACGCCATTAGACTTTTATTTGTGGGTTGAACTAAAACGCTCAGTGTACACCGAAGAAGCTCGTAGTGTAAATGAGTTAAAACAGCGAATAATAGACGTTTTTAATATTCTGAAAAGTGACAGAGACACGCTTAGGAGTCTAACAACCAATTTGCAAAAACGTGGGAGTTTGTGTTTAGAAAGAAACGGTGGACATTTGGAACAAATATTGCAATATCGTTGAAAAGGTACTTTTTGTTGTAAATAATAACTCATTTTCTGTAATTTTGTAAAAATGAATCAGTGTAATTATTTGTAAATAAGTTGATTACGATCTTTAAATACGCCTAGTAAGTTGTAGTATCCGATTTGGATTAAACAACCTTGTTGGAATCCTTTTTTATTACACATCACGTTAAAACCTTCGAAATACAGATGAATGTGAGTGATTGTTATAAGTATTTAACATCAGCGGTTTGTTTACATTTCTATCAAAGCTTTACCGATCTTACGAGACGTAATTTATTTGGTTTACGGTTTCAAGACACGCGTCACTCAGTGTATCAAATTATTTGCCTACTACAACTACATACAGCACGGTGACGTATGTAGGTACACGCGCCAATGTGTGCGTGAGTGTGTAGGGATCAGGCGGTATCGTCCTGTGCGCAGGAGAGCGAAGTTAATGCTAGCGTCTCGCTCACACTTCCATCATGCTTCATTCATGTGCAATCGCAGCTGACGCCGTTTACTATTACCTATTTTGGATAATATTAATTTTACGCGAGTGCCGTAGGATGTATTCTTTTTCATGTATTTTAAGGATATTCGGAACTTTTATTAAATAAATGGTACCAGGTAAATGTTAGGGTATATGAGTTCTATTCTACTTACACAAAACGTCATATTGTTGTCCAGACGCTAAAAAATTTCAGCCGGTATATATAATGTATTAATCAACTTTTTATCTCCGAAACAAATCTTATTCTAATCTATTTTGAAGGATTTATTCTAGACTGATCTTATTGACACTTCTAATGTGACGAAGCCATTTCATTACCTGCCTTTTCGAACATAATTTAAGGTTGCATTCAGTAAACAACCATCCTTTGCAGTACCTCTAAACCGTTTTAAAAACGTATTTTTCGTGTCTATATAAACCCCGATGTGGCTAACAATAAATCAAATTGAGCTTTTATATCCAATAAAAGGAAACCATCACATTTGCCACGTATTTCTAAGAATTCGATAATAACTTCTATGGGGTTACCAGAACTTTTTACTGATGCCATTGTATTGGCTTTTACTACGCCAATATTTCACGGAGTAAGAGTATTTTATTCGAGTGTGCAGTGTTAAAAATCGTTGTTATTTATGGATTTAGGGAATTATGAAGAAAATTGTCCATCAGTCAGCCTTTGAAACGTCTATTAACTTTATGCAATATCAATATACCTAGCCTTTTTCCAACTATGTTGGGGTCGGCTTCCAGTCTAACCGGATGCAGCTGTATACCAATATTTTACATGGAGCGACTGCGTAGCTGACCGCCACAACCCTCCACATACCCGCCACATACCCCTCGGTAAGAGTGGTTGTCAGACTTTCGGGCTTCTGACGTCCATCCGGTCGGCTTTTGACAGTAATTACTGCCAATGAATGACAGCCGGGACCAACACTGACTACGGCAAGCATAGGTTAACACTTGACCGACCTTGTGACTGTCACCATAGCGGCGGAAAGTTACATCACATTCCTTGGGGAGTGGCTTGAGAGGCAGCACGGCATCCTCACCGCAAGACACAGGTCCTCACCGGACACGGTTGTTTTGGGAGGTTTGAATAAGGCGGGAGGAAATGCCCGGATGTTTCCATTATGAAGATCGCCCTGAGGACACGGTGGAGCATACGGTGGAGGTCTGCCCGGCTTGGGCGGAGCACCACCGTGTCCTTATGGAGGCGATCGGCAGCGGCGATCTCTCGCGTCCGGCCCTGGTCCAGGCCATGGTGAGCGAGAGTGCATGGGTAGCCATCGCTTCCTTCAGCGAAGCAGTGATGCTCGCAAAGAGGGAGGCGGCGCACGTGAGGGAGAGCAGTATATGCGCCCTCGCGGCCCTATCCTCTGCGGAAGACGCCCTGGGCGTTGGGAATCCCAGGCTAATTCCCGGCCACCGTAAGCGCGAGCTTGCGGACGGCTAGTAATGGATAGCTTGCTGTCCAGTACGGACCAAGCCCGGATCGATAGCGCGTTGTGTTCCACACGCGCCTCAAAGAGATGTCAACGCCAACTGGTGGGGTCTGCAAGGACCGATGCCTGCCAGGGGTGCGGGTTGTTCGAAAGAGATACCGTCGCCCCTAGCACACAGGCAACTGAGGGAACACGGGTCCCACCCGTGTTCCCTCAGTTGCCTGAACACGGATGGGTTTTAGTCAGTAAAAGTCTGACACGCCCTCCTGGTCCACCCAGAGCGGGAGAAGTTATTTGATGATTTCCCACCCCAAAAAAGATACCTGTCTAGGCCTGTCAGTTGACGGGTAATGGGACTGTGGCATTAGGCATTTATATGATGTTACAACAACAACCTGACCATCGACAATTTTAAATCTTTTTATTAGTTTTCAATTGAAAACTTTGACTTTAGTTGTGGAGGGAGAAGTTATTTGATGATTTCCGATCCACAAAAATAAATGCCATATAAAACTCGAAACTTAAATTTAAACAACGTTTTTAATCAGAGGGATAGACGTACAGCTACCTAGAAAAGTAGATTAGATCCAATATCGAATTTCCGAAAACTACGTAAGTATTTTGAAGTAACAACCTAATTTCCATAGAACTTCCCTTTTTACCGCCGTCAATCCCGCAAATAGGATTCACGGATATAAGGATAATCTTCCTTTCAATTCCGAACTCACGTGAGTGAAGCCGCGGTGAGAGACATGAAATACATATCAACTAGATCATACGAGTATGAGTGAGTAAATCAAAAGTTGAAGGAAAATCATTATCATGTATTTGCACTTTGATTGTATGATTTACAAGGAATGTGATGTGACTGTAGGATCGTTATTCAAGGTCTTAATAGGGTACTATGAGTTTACATTGCAGCTTACTGAATACACGGCTAGTAATGGGTAGCTCGCTGTCCGGTAAGGACCAAGCCCGGGTCGACGGCGCGTTGTGTTCCACGCGCGCCTCAAAGAGATGAACACCAACTAGTGGGGCCCGCAAGGGCCGATGCCTGCCAGGGGTGCGGGTTGTTCTAAAGAGATACCGCGGCCCCTGGCACACAGGCAACTGAGGGAACACGGGTGGGTTTTAGTCAGTAACAGTCTGACACGCTCTCCTGCTCCACCCAGAGCGGGAGAAGTCATTTGATGATTTCCCACCCGGAAAAAAAAAGCAAAATTGTATTTTTTTTAAATCAAAGACTTAAACGCGTATTTAAGCAGTGATGACCCAGTGTTAACGACTCCGACTTACGAGTCAAGGTCGTGTGACATGGATCGTGGGTACGAAACTAGGCAGACACTTTGTGTAATTTATATTATCAACACTGTCCTCAAAACGGTGAAGGAAAATATCGTGAAGAAACCGGCATGTCCTTCTCAAAAATTCTAAGACATGTGACAACTACCAACCCGCACTGGGCTTGCGTGGTGGATGGCCTTTTACACAGAAGAGGCCTGTGTCCGCCGTGACCGTGGGAATGTTATAGGCTGCTATTTTGCAACGTGAGTTTGGCTTTATTGTAAGCTTATTTCAATAAAACCAAAATTAGGGTAAAACCAGGATAGTTGCCCCAGAGGTACAGTTGCCTCGATTGTAATTATCTACTTTAGTTTCGCGGATGAATCGCATGCTATTTTATTAACCTATCAAAAAATTCGATTTTCATTCGAATTTGATGCGTGTTGCATGTCTCTGTGCTATTGCATGGGAAGACAAAATGCGATCAAAGTTTTTGAGGGATATATGTCCTGTTTCTCGGCGGGGCATCTATCCTAAACGTAATTTATATGGATTAGGTAACTATCCCCTGTGCGGGATAGATGTCTCAAAATATAGAGGCACGCAAAAATCGCTAGTACTCTTTAAATATTAAAGATAATGTTTGTTACTTTTTATAAATTTATTGTTAAAAAACCAAAGTATCGGTCAGTTTCACAAATAAAGTATTTTGCTTTTTATATTGACAGATATACGAGTGATTTGCAAAAGTGTGGCAACTATCCGGCTTTTACCCTACATTTTATTGAAAGCCATGATTACAAAACGCTTGCTGACTTTCCAGCAACTGGACCCAGAATTTACAAGTTGAGCAATTTGCTGCAAATTTAGCCGCAATAATCAATCAACTCGGCCTATCGTAGTGCACTGCTGGGCAGAAGCTTCTCTCAGACTGCGCCACAACAGTCTGTCCTCCGCCTTCCAATAGCCCCAGCCACGGTTTTAAGGTCGTCGGTCCATCTAGATGGAGGACGTCCCACACTACGCTTGCCGACACGCGGTGTCCATTCCAGGACTTGTCTGCTCCACCGTCCATCGGTCCTTCGATAGTCAGCCTCAACATCATACAATTCTCAAATACTAAAAGACGTTTAAGGGCCCAGGTAGTACCTACCAAGCTCTAAACTGAATGTAATGTTTTTCGAAATAAATGGCTTTTTACAGCGCTGCACGTTGTGGCATTCGGAAACCTTGCGTCAACGCGAAATTAAGAGGAAAAATATTTTTATCTTTCATCGAGGTTGTGTACATAAATTCTTCGTAAAGTAAATTTTAAGGACAGTTTACTCACTTTGTGTAAAGGTTCCACTTAAGGTAAAGTGTTTTGATACATGAAAGTGACTTAGAGGGAATTATTATGCTTAAGGTGCTGTTTTCTTACACATTATGAGTGTAATGGCTGGCTAAGTTTAGACCAATTGCTTAATTTAGGATTAGCCACAGGATAAGCATTTATGATCTATCATTTCTGAATTTATTTATGTAAACTTTTTGTGTGCGAAAGCACACAAAACAAGTTACAAAACCGGAGTTTGTCTTAGGTATTCTCTACCAGTCAACCAAGGGCGGTGAAGAGATTAAATGGCAGGAGCTTCGGTGGAATTCTATAATTACAAATGATTGATTAAGCCTTTGCCAGCGGCTTCAGCCGCATAGTGGCCGAAAGTTATCGTACGGGAACGTACTACCAGGATAAAAATATCCAGGTTATAAACTATCTGTGTGCCAAACTTCAACCAAATCCATTCAGCCGTATTTGCGTGATTGAGCAAAAACATACAAACTTTCACAATTATAGTATCCCTAGTTATATTATAAATGTAAAAGTAACTCTGTCTATCTGTCTGTTACGCTTTCATTCTTAAACCGCTGAACCGGTCGTCATGAAATTTGGCAGAGATACGGCCTCGGATATGGAGAAGGACATGCATGTGCTATACTTTTTTACGTGATAACCGACATCCACGCGAGTGGAGCCGCGGGCAATAGTTAGTCACTTATAAACACCGTGACATTTTAGTCGTCTTACAAAGGTGATCCACTCAATGTATCCGTCATAAAATACCTCTAGGAGCGATTAAAACGTTGTTACCATTAATTAAGATAATAGGTACAAAGAAAAATAAATAATGCTTTAGAATTATGAAACACCCTCCCTGTTAATAATGTTTACGTACCAAACGGTAGAAGATATCTACCTACCTACCGTTACATTCTATCATTAATTCCATCTCCCTAACAGGGTGTTTCAAGCTACGTCATGCGTCTTAATGAATGAAATTTTAGTTTTTTTTATTAATGCATATGTTCAAATTTTTATTTTATTTTTATAAATGATTAGTAGTCAATGGGTACATGAAGTGGGCTGCCGTTGTAAGACGACTAAAATTTCACGGTGTATAAGTAGGATAGTAGGATGCTATTTTCTGATTTCAATTAATAAAATCCTTTAATGATGAGTTAAGAATCTTAATACTTCGAGTTGGTATCGAGTTAACTTTTACACAATTTAGCTACCATCTTATTTCATTTTCATTTTGCCTTTCTTGACGAACCAAATCTTTTTACCAACACTACTTCAAAGATACGTTTGGATGGTACGCTCTGGGGTACGAAACGTGTCAGATACAACAGACAGATACTCCGAGCGACTGTTGGGCGGCTTGTCTGTGACGTCGCGTACGTCCAGGCTGCCGCAGGCGTGCTCAGCTTTAATTCGAGCTAATAGTTCTGAGTGACGTTTATCTAGTTTCACTTTCGCGCTGTTTAGCAAAGACATTTGGATACGAGTCTTGCGGGGCTAGCACGAATGTAGGGAGTAAACGTAACTTAGTATGAACGATTTTATAATTGCAAACAAAGGCTGTTTCTTTAGAGGCGGAGAACTTTAAATTGAAATACAACACAGATAACTGTTTTAATATCTATGAAATTGGCTTTATTTGATAAGGCATAAATGTTTGAATACTCGTATGTTTTCGGGCATGTGGTAACCACGAAGGCCTAATTTACAGGATGCTGAGTTATTCTGGCTCGGGATTGAGTTGAGTGGAAAAAGAAAAAACAGGTCTTTGCGCTGCAGGGAGACAATACAGGCTGATTATAATATGTTACATATAATAAGTAAAAGAACAAATGAGTACAATTTCTGCTAGTTCAACCTAGATGGCAGATAATTATATCCGTATACGCGGCACAATATCCGAAATAGAAGCGCCTATGAGCCGGTCGCACTCTAATTTCTATGTTATTTACTGTAACTTAGGTACCAAAACTCTTCAATTGATACCATGCTCAAATGATTTAATCGCGTACCAGCAATGGTACGCGTGCCATTGGTTTGCCATCCCTGCCCTGGAAGGACATAATTGTGGGTGGGAAATCATCAAATAACTTCTCCCACTCTGGGTGGAGCAGGAGGGCGTCAGACTTTTACTGACTAAAACCCACCCGTGTTCCCTCAGTTGTCTGTGTGCCAGAGGCCGCGGTATCTCTTTCGAACAACCCGCACCCCTGGCAGGAACTATCCTGCCAGGGGTGCGGGTAAGGTCACTAGACCTTATTGGTGAAATTCTTCATAATAGTCAGGTGCGCAGCACTCCCAACCAGCTTGCGTGTTTGAACGTAAGCGAAATAAAAGGAGTATGTGAGAATCGTAGCCGGTGGCGTTCTGTAGTTTCTGCCTGCGATGGGACAGACAGGATAATGTAGACATGTGACTTTCACCAAACCGCACTGGGCCCGCGTGGTGGATTACGGCCGACTCCCTCTCACAGAGAGGAGGCCTATGTCCTAGCAGTGGGTACATGATAGGCTGACTAGCTTTTTCCGGCGGCATCGCCCGATTGGATTCGGCTATCGCGTAAAAAAGTAGCCTATGTCCTTCTCCATATTCCAGACTATTTCTCTGCCAAATTTCATGAGTATCGGTTCAGCAGTTCAGGCGTGAAAGCGTAACAGACAGACAAACTGACAAAGTTACTTTTTCTGTTACATTTGTAATATTGTATTTTATTGGTATGGGAATAAATCGTGAGTTTATGTTTGTGAATTTATAATTAACTGGGAATTGTTGTCAAAAGGTTTAATGCAATAACAAGGTTGACTATACGTCCATTATGTAATTATGGTTATCTCAACATTAAAAGGAGATAATTTTACGCCGTGTATGTCAGCGTTTCTGCGAAATGTTCTGACAGATAGATAGACAAACAGACGTTAGGGAGATTTTAATAGAGGCTCATTTAAGGATTTCTCTTTGTGCTTTAAAAACATTTTGTAATGTGATGTGCTCCCGATTTCACCATCAACCCGTAACATACGGCCGTGTCCTGACCAAAGCGGGACCAAACACGGGACCGTTGCGTTAATTTTGTTCGACTAACCTGAACGCGTCATCGAGCCGACAAATTCATTCCATTTTCCGAACAAATGAGTGATATATGAACACGACGATCGCGATTTCTCGCGACCGTCGCCGTCGCTTTTGTGCGGACACGTGGTCAGGCAAAGTAGTTTTAAAATGGTAGCCTATCAAATATTCCTTCTGGAAATAAATAATAAACATCTAAGGCAGATCAAAAAAAAATGGATTAAAAAAACTGTAGTTACTATCTAACAACGTTAATTTACGGAAGTTGTATCGTCAAAATGTAGTAAGCATTAAGGTTTTAGAGTCATTTCTTCAAATCCCTCACTCTGGTTCAAATTCATATCCGAATATTTAGTCGAACTCTTTGATTCCCTGTGATTATTTCCCCACCTTTTTTTATAGACTTGAACAAATGTTACTGTTATTATTTTAAAATTGTTGGCTATTTAAATTATGTAGGTAAATATTATCTTGGGAATTGAAATAAGTTATTCATTCTAGCATATTTAGTTTCGTAGAATATTATTATAGTTTTACATAAGGCATTACGGGCCATCGTTATTTCGTAGAATTGGTTTGGAAACTATTTACGTTTAAGTCTGTAAACGATTAAATATTGACAAAACCTTAAGGCGGGATAAATATTTACGTCATGTATTAGCAACATACACTAAAACATATTTATAAAAAACTAGCTTAGGCCCGCGGCTTCGTCAGCGTGGAGGTTGGAAATTATCCCAGGGCAACGTACTTTCAGGTCAAAAAGTCCTATGTGTTATTCCAGAGAGGCAATTCTCGTAATTTTAAGAACGTTCAGTCAGTCAATCAGTCTCAATCTGTAAAAAATAAGTCCAGTTTCCATACATTTTTGACAAGTTTTTGACATTTTATTGTCATTCACATTTGATTGTCGCCGAGATGAGACTGCACGTAGAGAAATAATTCTAAACAACCCACCGAGTCATGTTTTATTTTTGAGGTAACCATTTCATCGTAGAAATGTAACCAAATTTTTATTTTTATTTTGTAACCATGTAATCAGTACTTTTGCTGGTCGATGTCCTCGCCACCATGCGTATGTATAATTTATTTATGTATTACTAGCTGACCCGGCGAACTTCGTACCGCCATATTTTATTTCTGCAGTCGCGACTGAGGAAATATAACCCTTCCGGTAAAATCAAATCAGTTGGTCGATTGTTTCGTCAAAGATCTGTCAAAGTCTTCTGTCACTTACCCTCAATCACTTTTTGTATTAGATTGTAAAAATTAATTCTGATCAAATCTATATATTAAAAAAAAGTCTTACATACAACCTTGTCCTGACAATAAGGAACACATAAAAAAAGAATAATCCAATTTGGTGCAGTCGTTCGGAAGTTATGCGCGTACATACATTTCGGCGATTCATTTTATATAATAGAATAGCAGATTATAATATTAAAGTAATTTTGTCATCTTGTATAAACCATATTTTGTCCAGATTCGTACACGCTTAACCTCCTTAAGGTTGAATGTGACTTGCACGTCACGAAAAGACAAGGTTTATTTGCCTATGTGACAGTTAGATTAGATTTAGGTCTCAAACTTAGTGAAGTTTCAATTTACTGGGAATTGTTGTCAAAAGTGTTACGAGGTCGAATTTATAACAACTAGCAGTTATTACAGTGTAGTTTGTGCCATTAGTCAAACTCAAACTTAAAGCATTTATTTGAAATAAACCAATTACAGGCACTTTTGAACTGTTAAGAGGTCGGTCAGACAGAAAGATGAAACTAGTTACCCATTTCAAAGCGTAGAAGAAGGAGAAGAACGGACAAGAAACTCCATGGACACTCTTTTAAATCAAAGTATTTTTAAATTGTGGCAGACATCTACAATGCCCCACATAGGAAAACTTCAAATCAACAAATGTGGAAAATACAAAAAGTGAAGTGGCGCCATTTACAATGCCATATGCGAACTATTCAAGACTCGACGTCACACCGCAACTACATCAGCTACATCGCGCAAGCAGAGTTTACCGCGCGATCTACATATATACAGCATCGCGACATTAATCGTTGGGCAGTTGCCCACCAGACACAACACCCATCTGGTCGGAGGATCCTCCCTTTTCCATAGAGTATGAGTGAACTTTACACCCTGTCCCTCATACCTCTATAAAATCATATTAAAATTATACATGTGAAGCCTTTTCTCTACTACGTAGGGGTCGGCTTCCAGTCTAACCGGATGCAGCTGAATATCAGTATTTTACATGGAGCGACCGCCAGTCTGACCTCCACAACCCAGTTACTGGGTAACTCGATACCCCTTAGTAAGACTGGTTGTCAGACTTTTGAGCTTCTGACGACCCGTTATGACTGTCAAAGGTCCACGAATGACAGCCGGGACTAACGGGTTAACGTGCTTTCCGAGGCACGGAGGGGTCTTGGTATGTAAACATGGTCACCCATCTAAGGACCAACCGCGGAAAACGTCGCTTAACCTGATCGATCGACCCTCAGAGAGACGTGCATGTTAAAAGCATCCAAACAGTTGTTCACAGTTATTTTACCGAAAATTAATTTTGCATGTGATGGCCCAATTCTTGAAGAAGGTTAGATTATTTAACATCACGACAGAACTTAATGGAGCCGAGCAAAAAGTCAAAAAGAACACAAAGCGAAAACAAAGGGACAGCGTTGGCTGGCGATGCGGGGAACCAGAATATGCACGCAGACGAAATCGCGGGAAGAAGCTAGTCCTACTAAATCCTACTTATATTATAAATGTGAAAGTTTGTATGTTTGGTTACTTAAATGTTTGGATATTTGTTGCAGAGACTTTCTAGAGAATGGGCAGCAGCGTTCTCTACGCATTTGACCACCATATTGCGCTCGCCCACCCGCCTGCCAAGCGTGGCGATTATGGCAAATCCCCCTCTTTTGGGGGAGGCTTTTGTCCAGCAGTGGACGTCTTTCGGCTGATATGATGATGATGATGATGACGTTTGTTACTCAATCATGCAATAACAGCTGAACGGTTTTGGATGAAATTTGGCACACAGATAGATTATAACCTAGATTAAGACATAGAGTGCTTTTCATCCCGATAGTACGTTTCCGTGGGATAATTTTCGACACGCGGGCGAACTAAGGGATTTACTAGAGAATGAGCAGCAGCGTTCTCTATGCATTTGACCACCATACTGCGATCGCCAACCCGCCTGACAAGCGTGGCGATTATGGCAAATCCCCCCCTTTTGGGGGAGGTTTTTGTCCAGCAGTGGGCTTCTTATGATAATGATGATGATGACGCGGGCGAAGCCGCTGGCAAATCCTAGTACAATATAAAGCTGATACGAAAAGTAGATCATGCCCTCAATAGATAGTTCTTATAACAAGATTATCAATCTATGTTGTATTACGGAGTAACAAACGCGTTTGTACGCTTCGATAGTTAACAAAAGCAAGCTATTTATAGCGGTCAGGTTCAGCATATTGCATAAGTACTGTAGAAACTTACAATTAAATTAACTGATTTTGGTTTTGTGATATTATGACCAATTTTTATGTTTTTATAAGACCAATTCGGATGTAAACTATTCAATAAAACAAAGGAATCCATTTTGTATCTCAAAATTCCATTGAAATTATGTTAGTAATGCAAACAAGCAACATAAACGGAATAAGTCTAAAGTAAATTTGTGCAGAGAACGATCAAGCAAGAGATAAGCTATCATTCTCTCCACAAAATAGTTCAGAATAGGGAGTACTGTTTTCAGGATGCTATTGTTCCCGGCCCTCATTATATGCATCAATGATACTTGCGAAGAAAAAACTGCCAAGAAAATAATAATTAAATTGAAAAAACGATTGAGCTTGTCTAAATCATTTTAGTGGCGTGTAAATGACAAAACCGTAGCATAGTGCTACGCCGTAGTGCGGCGCATAACGCGAAGCTACGAATGTTGTTTTGCTACGGCGATACTTTGGTATCAAAAGTTAATCGCATAATGATTGTTATTATCGTAGTTGCTTTAGGAACAAACCGAATCAGTCTTTAATAGTCCCACTACTGTGACACTACCTCCTATCTGTGAGAGAGGGAGAGAGCCGTAATACACCACGAGGGCCCAGTGCGGGGTAGATGTCACATGACATGTGACAAAAAATCGAAAACATTGTGTTCCATTTTTTGTTTCAAGGTCATGCCGTTTTCCTCACAATCTTTTCCTTCGCCGTTTTAAGAGTGGCGATGAAAGTGTCAGTGGTGATGAAATAATTTAAACAGAGTAAAGTCCCTGTCTGGTTACGAACCTACGACTGGTAAGCCGTTACCACTGAGCCACAATTGATCACCTGCTTATGGACACAAAGTAACCTCTTCGAATTGTTGTTTTTGTATTTTAAATTGACTAACGAATGCTCCTTCTTATTTCATAAAACACATAGGTACCTGAGCACCTAAAGGTTATCCATTCAATTTAATTTAGGTACTTGGAATTTTCTAAACAATTTAACTTGTTACCGATCGGAATGAATCTTAACGATGCTGACTACGCAGAAAATGTTCACAAAGTTATTTTACTTAAAGTCTAAAATGTTAAAGTTGATATGTAAAATAAATAAAGGTACGAAAGTACTCTTTAAAGGTTTCAGGTAAACGGTTGATAAACCAATGACTAAAATCTATACATATAAATAAAATTGGAGTGTCTGTTTGTAATATTAAAAGAACCGCTTTTTGCTACATGCATATGAATATAAATATACGGTACATATACCAAAGAAACATTTTTTACAATTTTTGTCTGTCTGTCTGTCTGTTTGTTCCCGCTAATCTCTGAAATGGCTGGACCGTTTTTGACGGGACTTTCACTGGCAGGTAGCTGATGTAATAAGGAGTAACTTAGGCTACTTTTATTTTTAAATTTTCATTTGCTTTTATTGATATATAAATAATAGTAAAAACACTATTCCACGCGGACGAAGTCGCGGGCACAGCTAGTCTATAATATAATGAGTCACCTTTTATAAACGGTCAGGTTCGCTGTGACAATCTAATTTCCTTCACTTTGATCCATCTTTCATCACAAAACAACGTAAATTCAAAAAAAAAATACGGCTCAAAAGGAATAAACTCAATCTTCATTCGATTATATTAGTTCGAACGTTGAACAGAAAATAGGATTTACTTCAAACTTGTTCAAAGAAAAAATAGTGTTATTTTTTTAAAGATGAGGAATGAATGAAAAACGTTGCAGTTACTTCGCCTTGCTTGACTTTTCTTAGCCTGTCGAGGGAAATTGTCTGTTGTAGGTTTTTTTTTTACTGAACAAATTTTCTTCAAAGTCCATCCTATGTCGTTTTATATCCAGGTAAAAAGTAATGGACCAATAAACAGTGAGAATTATGGAAATCGTTTAGAACGTCCACATTTATGGTACAAATATCTACTTGGTACTTGTAGTAAGTAATATTGTTATACCCGTTAGAGTAACCGTATTAAATAATATACCTATTCACCGATGAAGTTGTCTTTTTAGTTTCCAAAATGTTTTACAACGAAACGAACTTTAAAAAAATTAAATTGTAGATCCCTTACTCCTCCCATTCCTGAATTATTCATATTTAGATCAGGCAATAAACATCGATAATAAATCCGAAATGAATGTCCATTTCTTTTTTATTCGCTTTTACAAAGATGATGTTTACTTTCTGAGCTATAAAAACATGCAATAAACGGAAGAATAAAAAATGGATTTCGTCGCAATTTCCGAAGTGAGCTCGATCAATCAACTCGGTTCAATGCAGACCTTTGTTGGACATGAGTTCTCTATTGAAAAGGAGGTAACGCCCGAAGTCACGATTTACCAATTTAAAAGAAGGTTTTATAAAAAAATTGCCCAAACTTGATATCGATTAGTTCATGTAAGTTCCAATTGTGTTTCGAGTTCTATTTTGACATCGTTTACAGAAAATATTCGATCGTGTGAGTGTTCACACCTGAGTTTATTCAGTTAGTTCTTTTCATGGGTCAGGTAGGAAATACCTTCACCGTCTACTTTTATTTTTTTATTAGGCTTTTGCCAGCGGCTTCGCCCGCGTGTGGGTCGAAAATTATTCTACAGGAACATACTACCGAGATAGGAAGTACCCTATGTGTTAATCCAGGTTATAATCTATCTGTGTGCCAAATTTCATTCAAATCCGTTCTTTCGTTGTTGCATAATTGAGTAGCAAATGTCCTAATATCTAAACATACAAATTTTCTTTAATAGCTGGTGCCCGCGACTTCGTCTGAGCAGGATTAGTACTTCGAGTAGCATATTTTTATTGTATTTATGGTTCACCATTTTGGCGATAATAGCTTACTCCTAAAATATAGATATACGCTGTCGCGAGTTTTTTTGAAGGACTATTTAAGATAAACATTCCCATTGTACGTTATATACGTGTAACACTAACGGTTTTTGCGGCGCACCCCTGAATAGCTCGCAGATGGCAGATTTTTTTCCCACTTACTTGACACTTATCGTTATATTTTGGACAATTCACACAATATATTTGTTATTCTGATGTATAAGCTATATTATGTTAAAGTTTCAATAAAATCCATTCAGTCGTTTTTGCATGAAAGAGTAACAAACATCCATACATACCAAGTTTCGCGTTTATAGGTAATATTATATAGCAGGAATAGGAGTGTGGGAAATGGTTTACGGCTAATAATCTTTTACTCAATGCGAACAAAACTAAATGTCTTAAGTTCTCATTACCTAATGTACCCCAAGTAGGTTTAAATTTAAAACTTGATGGCAAGAAACTTGATGCTATTTCGGAAACTGTATTTCTAGGAATTACTTTAGATTCAAAATTGCAATGGGGTGCCCACATAAAAGCTCTTTCAAGTAGATTAAGCTCAGTAGCTTACGCAGTAAGAAAAATAAGGCAGTTGACTGATGTAGCCACAGCTAGGTATACTTTGCTTATTTTCACAGTATTATGTTTTATGGCGTTCTGCTGTGGGGATCGGCAGCTGATGTAGATTCAGTTTTCATTCTACAAAAGAGGGCAATCCGCGCAATCTATAAAATGGGGCCTCGCGAGTCTCTTAGAAACAAATTCAACGAAATATATAAATAAATATACTAACTCTGCCTTCTCTTTATATCCTAGAAAATATCTTGTATGTTCGCAAAAACTTACTTCCATAATCTAAATACACGTAGTAAAGATGAAATTGTGATTCCAAAATTTAGATTAACTAAAACTAGCAAGTCATTTCTAATAAACAGTATCCGCTTCTATAACAACTTGCCAAAGTCGGTTACAGAACTTAGCGAAGGAAAGTTTAAAACTCACATCAAACGTGTCCTTCTCAAAAAAGCATATTATAAGATAAAAGACTACGTTGAAGACAAGGAATTAAAAAATACATTTCATTCCATTTGCAGACATGTTCTAAGAGACCAGTTTCTGTGGTGGTCTACCCAAATCATGCCATACACATTGGTGAAGGAATGCTGCCCTAAGCTTTGAGATAAAGATAGCTGTAGCTGAGTAAGCACTGCAGGTCACAAGGTACTTCCCATTCTTTTGACACAAACAAATATAAATGTAGCGTGGGGTGACCCTGAGTTAAATGGACCGAAAAACTCAGACAGTAGCAAGGGAAGACTTAATTTAGGGCGGAGGACTTATATCCCGCGGTGGACGGCCATTGACTGATTGAACATAGCCACCAAGAAACGTAAACCTATTCTTTAAATTAAAATAACTCTCCTCTTAAAGACTGCCTCGTTGGTCTAGTAGTCGCAAGCGCTACTACTGAGCATGTGGTCCTTGGTTCGATCCCCAGGTCGGGCAAAGTGTCAGGTATTAGGTTTTTCCAATCGGAAATTCTCAGTAAAAGCTTGATTTGTACCCGGTTGCTGGTAATAAGATCGTCCCATGTTGGGACATACATCTTTGACTTTTTGGAACGAAGTTCCTTATCGCGCGTTGCGAAAGGGGGCTAGACGGAAAAAATTAAGACCAAAAGTTGTAACGACACTTTTAATTAAGACCAAAAGTTGTAACGACACTTTTTGCTACATTGTTGTAAGCCGTGCTGCGTGCGCGTGTTTCTCTGCAGACAGAGACACAGACAAAGATGATGGATGGATGGATGGATGGACGGATGGATGGATGGATGGATGGATGGATGGATGGATGGATGGATGGATGGATGGATGGATGGATGGACGGACGGACGGACGGACGGACGGACGGACGGACGGACGGACGGACGGACGGACGGGCGGACGGACGGACGGACGGACGGACTGACGGACGGACGGACGGACGGACTGACGTACGGACGGACGGACGGACGGACGGACGGACGGACGGACGGACGGACGGACGGACGGATGGATCGGACGGATCGGACGGATCGGATGGATCGGACGGATCGGACGGATCGGACGGATCGGACGGATCGGACGGATCGGACGGATCGGACGGATCGGACGGATCGGACGGATCGGACGGATCGGACGGATCGGATTGTCCATCCAAAACCAAACCAGAAGACGAAAACCCAAACAAAGACCAAAGACCTAAACTTGTACAAATCCCATAAACCAGCCAAACTGCGTGACAGTTTATCGGCAGGATTAGCGCTCGTATTAAACAATTTAATCAAACATCCAAGTAGGACATTGTATTAAGTAGTTCAGTTTTTGGAACGAAGTTTTGGAACGAAGTTCCTTATAGCGCGTTGCGAAAGGGGGCTAGACTGAAAAAATTAAGACCAAAAGTTGTAACGACACTTTTTGCTACATTGTTGTAAGCCGTGCGGCGTGCGCGTGTTTATCTGCAGACAGCGACACAGACAATATATATTATATATATATATATGTGTGTGTGTGTGTACGTATATGTACAATTTTTAAAATGTTTATTTATTTATTTATTTATTACAATTCCTTCACTAATTAATCGAAAGGAACTTCGTTCCATCCGGGTGTCCCTTGACACCTCTCAAGTGTTTTTTTATCAGCATTTTTGGGGTTTCTTTGAAAAAGTCACCTAAAATTCGTCAACAATTTAGTCCTTCGAGCCGGATACATAATCGACTTTTTCTATCTGGAATTACTCAGTATCAGTCCAGAGTCCGGATTTGTGCTCAGTTGATTGCAATAGGCTCGCCTACTAAAGGTCCACTTCTGCCCAAACCCTCGAAGAAACAAAGCGTGATTCTGTTACAAATAAATCTCCTCTCGGAATAAACTATATTGGCATAAATTATATTGGATATGTTTACAACATACAGTATGAATGATATCTGATGTCGTAACAACATCATATGACGTCGTCAGGAAGTTACAAAATAGATTCATGGACATAAAACTCGATGAGTATGTGCTTTACGTGACGACAGATGTTCTCGAAACTTCCCAACTTTATCCTATAAAATACTTTTCGAGTTACGTAGACGAGTAATAGCATCAAACGTCGAATCTTACGAACAATTGCAACGAAAAGTGTGAAAATATCAAGAATAAGTGAGTAGTAAATTCTCTAGCGTCGGATAATATTTTCAAGGATTTCACTTCATTTCTTAAGAGTGCTTTTAGTGTGGGGCGTATTTACCCTGTGGGGTAAGTGTTCCGTTTCGGGCACATCCGGCGGGTGACACGCCCTTTACATTAGCTCCCAGCACTATTTCACACAATAAACAGCTCCAGAAGGTTAGCTTCATCCAAGGAGTGAAAACACAAGCTTTACCTAAAGCCAGTGCAAGCACACTCGCGACTGGCATTCAACTGAGAACTTCGTAATACCTGTTTCAAAACTATCTGTGGAAAGTGTAAACGAACCCTGTTTAGTTTAAATTCTTACGCAATCACTTACTATCAGACAGACATTCATCTTTATATAGAAAGTTTAAATTTTTGTTTTGTATTTCACCACTTTTTCCAATAATTTTTGTTTGAATAACTTTATTAAATTATAATTGGTGGCGATTCTTTTGTTCACCACCTAAACTAAAATAAGATTATTGTTATTTCTTACTGACAGACCCCGAAAGAAAAAGACAAGTGACGATTTAGAACTGTCAAACAAAATTACGTGTCGACTGCCTTGAATTTGGCGTGATTTTAAGCGTGGTGAATTTAGTTCGTCGTAGGTGCGTCGAATAAAATCTTAGTTCAACTAAATTTTACAGCTCTTTTGTTTCGTTAGAAGAAAGAACATAGCAATAACCTAAATTAAGTTAAATTGGTGCACAACACACCAATGTGTGTTAGTCGTCGCCGAAAATACAGGTTACAAAATTAACCTCCATTTTCAAATGAAAAAGATCAATAACGTAATTTAGAATTAGAATTTCGGGTTTAAGTATTCAAATAATCAAATCAAATCAACTCAATTTATAAGTGGCACTACAAGTTGCTATCCGCAGGTACGTTTTTTGATCCATTGGTTTACATTTTTATCAGAAAAAGGGCTTGTGGGTAAGTAATAACAACCACACGGGTCGGTCGATCAGGATAAGCTATGCTTGCCGCGGTTGCCCCGTGGTTGGGAGACTACCTTAACATATCAAGACCTTTCTGTGCCTCGGAAAGCACGTTAAGCCGTTGGTCCGGACTGTCATTCCTGGATCTTTGACAGACAAACCAGTCTTCCCGAAGGGAATATTACCCAGTAACTGGGTTGTGGAGGTCAGATAGGGAGTCACTCCATGTAAAATACTGGTATTCAGCTGCATCCGGTTACACTAGAAGCCGACCCCAACATAGTTGGAAAAAGCTAGGCAAATTGATTGTTAACATTTTCGTCTAATAATTTTGGAACCGACCATACATACGCGTCTATCTGTGCGTGCACCTGTTTTTTTTCTCTGGGTGGAGCAGGAGGGCGTGTCAGACTTTAACTGACTATAACCTACCCGTGTTCCCTCAGTTGCCTGTGTGCCAGGGGCACGGTATCTCTTTCGAACAACCCGCACCCCTGGCAGGCATCCGCCGTTGCGGGCCCCACCAGTTGATGCTGACATCTCTTTGAGGCGCGCGTGGAACACGACGTGCCGTCGATCCGGGATTGGTCCTTACCGGACAGCGATCTACCCATTACTCGCCGTCCGCAAGCCCGCGCCTACGGTGGCCGAGAATCAGCCTGGGGTTCCAGAGTGCGTGCCACTGTTTACGCTCGTCGAATAGACCCGGCCTTCTGCACTATCCTGTAACTATACTCTGTACAAGTTCGTTTATCCCGCTCTTCGGCTGTTGTTTATGATAACGGTAAATCACTTTATAGTTGCGCGTTAAGAACACATGCAGTCGGGGGCGTAATTAACTATAAAATTATATTTACTCGCTTGTTTATTTGGAAATTGAAACGTTAGTAATACAACAGAATAATAGTCTTGAATATTTGGTTGAGTAGAACAGTTCTACTTCAATTAATATCATCGAGAAAGCGGAGGGTTATGCCCCTACTGACTACAACCACAGGCTGGCTGTCCCCAAGCTTACCATAATAGGATTCAGTGGTACAAGCAATATACCTATGAATTGTTAACTAAGTATTGCTACACTAGTTTATTAGTTGCACGAATTTACTCGCCCGTATCGGGCAAACCGACACTCTGAAATAATAAAATATGTTCATTCATTATATCCACTTTATTGCATGTTCTTTATTGAGTGACCTTTTCTCAAAACTAGAGATCGGATATTCGCATGCATATGAAAGAATATGGATTTGCTTAGTTTTATTACAGAGTTCCCATGGCCATGAGATCAGGTCCATGTCATAATAATACTCTGCATTATCATCCGATTTACATATGCATACAAAATTTCAGGTCAATCGGAAACAAAAAAGTGAGTCAAATTTAAGTTGAAAGATGTGGTGACAGACACCTGGGCAGATAAAAATGTTTAATTTTACGAACAAACTCTCTCAAACAAATTCATTGTTGTGCTAACAAATCGAACTGACAGACAGACAAACAAAATAAAATGGGGTTCCTTGAAACTTTTTGTTGTATACGTACGTATATGTATACTGGTGTGGACTCGGGTAAAAAATATGACTTCAAGAGTTACAGCGCAATTTGGTTCAAATTAAAACGACTTACCCTGCACCTAATCACAAACTAAACTCTACTAATCACTTCTGCAAAGCGCAAAGGCATGTTCTAGAACTTACAGCCACCATAAAACGCACTCATTATAATCTCGTACGCGTCTTAACGCGGAATTTATTCCCTAATACAGGATGGTGAACCTATGAAGGTGCCATATGTGATACACTACAAAAAGTCTGGGCGCGGCAACTTTAAAAGTCACAAAATAGTTTTCAATATCCATCCAACCATATAGGACTATACATACATATAACACTTTTTAAAGGAAGTTCACTCATCCTCTATAGAAAAGGGAGGATCCTTCGATCAGACGCGTCTGGTAAGCAACTACCCGACGTTTGACGTCGGAACATGAATATGTATGTATGTATTTATGCTTGCTGCGCGGTGCAGGATTTTTCGTGACGTCAGGGTGATGCGTAGTTCGCATGTTACGTTGTAGTTGACCCAACAACACTTTTAAGATCATTTAATTTTAAAGAACTTGTAAACATTTTAGTAAACAATAGAGGTTTTAATGTGAGTATTTCCTTTCTTAGGACGCCCCACAATAAAACTCCATCATTGCACCATCCATTATGTTCACCAAGTGACACTGGGCCAGCGTGGTGGATTATGGCCTACTCCCGCTAACAGAGCGAAGGCCTGTGGTTACAACAGTGGGAACATTATAGGCTGATATGCATTAAAACACAGACTCAAAATAAAACACATTTAAACCAAGGAGCAACGTTTGAATTGTCAAGGAGTCGGTCAGTCAGAAAGTTAAAGCTAATTGCTCATTCCTAAGCGTAGGAGGGTAATTTTAACATTAATTATCCGCTACCCATCGGAGTCACGTCTTGTGAATTTTTTTCCACTTTAAGTCGGTACGAAGGTGCAAAAAGGTTTGCCATCCCTGCTCTAATAGCTGGCGACTGCAATGGTTATGCAATTAGTAAGCAGTTGCATGTTATGTGATATTGTCGGTGTACGGAACCGAACGGCGTGCGAAAAAGTCGTGTTTACACACTGAACGCGTGCTTTCTATTCAAATGCAGTGTGTAACTTATAATTTGACGTATTCCTGCCAGGACGTGGTAGTGGCCCATTTACAGCAATTAAGCACCCCATAAAGCCTAGGCGATGTGCGAATGTGGTTTGGTGTTAATAAATTACCCTGATCAAACGCTTTAGTTACTTGAAACTAGATATTTATTCATTTAATTTGCTCCTTGGAATCATTTTATTGAGACCATTTAAGTATTTTTTACGCCATCTGCTACGATCCCGACATGTTTGCCTGTCCTTTTGTCTTGTTCAAGTTCATGCATCTGGTCATACGAGTACTTACTACGTACCTGCGAAGCAGTGATGCTCGCGAAGAGAGAGGCGGCGCACGTGAGAGAGAGACAGTATATGCGCCCTCACGGCCCTAGCCGCCGTAAGAGACGCCCTGAGCGTCGGGAATCCCAGGCTGATACCCGGCCACCGTAGGCGCGGGCTTGCGGATGGCGAGTAATAGCGCGAGTGGTAGCTCGCTGTACGGTAAGGACCAAGCCCGGGTCGACGGCGCGTTGTGTTCCACGCCCGCCTCAAAGAGATGTCAGCACCAACTGGTGGGGGTCAGCAAGGGCCGATGACTGCTATGGGTGCGGGTTGTTCGAAAGAGATACCGTAGCCCCTGGCACAAAAGCAACTGAAGGAACACGGGTGGTTTTAGTCAGTAAAAGTCTGACACGCCCTCCCGCTCCACCCAAGTAATTTGATGATCTCCCACCCAAAAAAAACTTTCTGAAAAACATCACCAAGGTCACTATATTATATCATCCAAGGGCATCCCTTCCCTGCATTTTCACTCACATCTGCCTTGTTCTTTTTATTAGTCGCCTTTCATTCATCCTCTTTAGTTGACCAAACCATCTAATCATATTTGTTTCCCCCAAATCCCTCGAGCAGGCTTAGCACGAGAACCGTAGACAAGCGTTTTGTCGTCGGAATATTAGACCAAAATTACGTTTCCGTACCTATAGACGGTTGACCGTTATTCACCGAGAAATGTAGACAAGCGATTTCTATTTTACAGTAGAGTATAATAATATAAGAAATAGAAAGCGTCATGCTAAGCCTGCAGGCATCCTTGTCCAGGGCTAACCAATTTTATTTTTCTTCTAGATTATAATAGGGTATTTTACTCTATACGAGAAAAAATCTAAAAATATATTATTGAGAATTTTTGAGATAGCTTAGACAAAATGCAGTCGGAAAATGTTAGTTTTAGTTCATGAAACAACAAAATACATTTTTAAATACAATTACAGATTTTTAAATCTGTTTTTGAACACCAGGAAATAGTAGCCGCCATGTTATTACGTCATACGGCATGTCAACTGAGCAACTTTGTATTTTTATTGGTGCCGATTCTGTTGTACACCGAACTAAACTAACTAAACTATCACTAAAATTCTTTACTTTTGGCTATGAGAATCTTAAAGCTATTCTGCAAAAAAAAATCTCTAAATTTAAAAATAATTTTGACACAACTAAAATCGAATTTGACAAACGCGACTCCACGTTTGCCCTACCCCGTGATTTTTTTTAGAGCCGGAATCGCGCAGGGGGGGCAGCCTCAACGTGTTTTAAATGGATTTTTTAACTTTTTGTATCGAAAATATGAAAAATTATTACCTACATGTTGAGTTTTAGAGGTATATGGGGTCTTATAAAGGGGGTCGAAATTTTCATTATTTTTACGATAGGACACACCAATTTCGAGATATAAAGAAAAGAAACAAAAAGATACAGTACTGTATTTGCGCCCGAAGTCGAGGTGTCAGTGTGAATTTTAGTTCTTGACAACTAATTTTATTCCACACCTTTTTAATCGCGATTAAAAATAGTCAGATTTAGTTAGACAAACGAAATTTTATATTGAATAGAATAATGAATTTGACAACAACAGAATAGCAAAATTACCATTTTCACTAAATTAAAAACTCAGTACAATCTAAGTACTGTCAAACTAAAATATAGATAAGTTGTGTCACTTTAGTCAATTTCAGAATGGGAAATCGTCGTTTGACAGGAATAAACTAAATTTTAGTGATTTTTAGTTTAGTTTAGAGAATGTTGGGACAAGAGAATCGGCACCATTGTTTGTGTAACCAAAGTAATTTTAATTTAAATAACATTTTGCTTTCAGAAACAGCAAACCAACGATAAGTAGAAAAATAACTCATTTTTTTAATTATAAACAATGGTCTTATAAAATATCAGTGCAATTGTTTTTAGCACTCCAACGTCATTCCCACAGAGCAATATGGCGTCCACTGCATCCAGCGTTTTCGTCAAATTACGCGCGAAATTTGAAAATGTAAAATTTAAATGCATTTGTATGGCATTCATCGATTAAAAAAATATGTTGTATTTTTTTAGTGGTTTATTAGCACTCTAGAATCAAATTAAAACATTTTTCAAAAATGAGTGTAATACCCTATTGTGATACGTATCTTCATTATATCAGCTGAAAGACGTCCACTGCTGGGCATAAGCCTTCCCCAAAAGGGGGGGATTTGCCATAATCGCCACGCTTGGCAGTCGGGTTGGCGATCGCAGTATGGTGGTCAAATGCATAGAGAACGCTGCTGCCCATTCTCTAGTAAATCCCTTAGTCGCCTTCTACGACACCCACGGGAAGAAATGGGCTGGTGCTATTCTTTTACGTCGGGCACCACACGAAACTTACGTATCTTATAAAGGTATAAATGGAAGTGCCGGCACGTGTGTCGACTAGTATTTAAACAGTGAGTGTGCATTTTCTATTCGCAATCTAGAAATATGATAGCTTTAGTTAATTGAACTAGCTGGGACTTGCACAGCTAATTGGATAAATAGGATAAGGGAACTGTGAACCGTATTATTATCGGAGAGAATTGACTAGTACTATAATAAAAGTGGCAAATTTAAACGTGTGAAGCTGTAAGGATGACTGCTTTATCGCTTCAAAAGTTGGTTCGCGCTTTTAAAGGACATTTGAGGTGAGATCAGCCGATATCAGGTTAAGTAATAACAGCCACACGGATCGATCGATTAGGTTCAGCTAGGTACGCTTGCCGCGGTCGGCCCTTGGGTGGGTGACCATTTTTACATACTAAGTTCCGTCCGTGCCTCGGAAAACACGTTAAGTCGTTGGCCCCGGCTGGCATTCGTGGATCTTTGACAGTCGTTAAGGGTCGTCAGAAACCCGAAAGTCCGACAAACCATTATTACCAAACTGTATCGTATTACCCAGTAACTGGGTTGTGTATGCTCCATGTACAATAATGGTATTCAGCTGCATCCGGCTAGACTGGAAGCTGACCCCATATAGGACTGGTGGGATCCGCAAGGGCCGATGCCTGCCAGAGGTGCGGGTTGTTCGAAAGAGATACCGCGGCCCCTGGCACACAGGCGACTGAGGGAACACGGGTGGGTTTTAGTCAGTAAAAGTCTGACACGCCCTCCTGCTCCACCCCATATAGTTGTGAAAAAGCTAGGCACATAGATGAGGTAGAGGTGAGCCCTTTATAAAAGTTTATAATAGCCATGCGTTAATCTGGAGCAAACGTGCGTGTAGCAAAAAACACATGAAAAACGCCCTTAACCCAATAACCCAAAAGGACAATTAAGTTCTCTTCAAAACCTAACACAATTACCATTAGCAAAGTTTTCAGAAGCCACACAAGGAAAAATCATGCTCTCTACATCAATCTGCCCTCAATAGCTAATCTCTCCCATCCTCAGAGGACCCAACTTCTATATTACAGAAGGTGAGGTCCATCAAACTAGCGCAAAACCCAAGCAAAAATAGAGACTGCTTATGGTCACCAAAAATATGAGTAACCAGGGTCATCAGATATAGTTGAAGTTTGGTAAGAAACCGATGGATATTTTCGAATTAAATTTAATTTGATTAATAGAAAACTTACAGTTCATTTATCAAGATAAACATACCCCAACAACATACTGTTAGTTTAAAATACCTACAGATAAATGAGATACTTATTCTATTCAGTGAGTGGCGTTAATCCGAACAGGGTTTGCTTACGTCAGATACCTACTTCTGGATCGGACCATAAATGTGTGTGTGCGTGTTTTTCCTCTCGTTATATGGAGCTTCTGTAGCCGATCTGTTGTACAATTCTGTGACGAAACTTCTGGATTAAGGTCACAAACTTTTTTTATTTATGATAGTAGGTCAGATCCCGGCTATAATGTCATTTTACCACTTATCTGTCGGTAATGTTGCCTTTTAGGGTTCCGTACCCAAAAGGTGCCAACGGGACCATTTTGCTCAGCCTCCGCTGTCAGTTTAACCGTCCATCCGTCTATCAGAGGGCTCTACCTTGAATCGGTATGCAAAATACGCGCTTTGACATGGAGTTGCGGATTGGTCATATTACCTACCTAGCTCATGAACCGTAATAGGTAGACAGTAAAAAATTTTAGAGTATGTATTTCTATTGCAGCAAAAAATAATAAAAATTAAATAAAGTTCGAATATAATTAAAAGGAAACTCCTTTAACTTTAACATTGTTATTTTTTTTTTTTCAAGAAACGTGTTTTTTTCGGTGGTTTTGGGAACGCTTGTTTTTTTTCGTTTGTCCAATCATCAAATTACTGCTCCCGCTCTGGGCGGAGCGGGACGGCGTGTCAAACTTTTACTGACTAAAACCCACCCCTGTTCCTTCAGTTGTCTGTGCCAGGGCCACGGTAACTCTTTCGAACAAATCCGCGACGTGGTACGGAACCCTCCGTACGCAAGTCCGACTCACACTTGCCGCTTTTTATCCTTGAGCTACTTACTATACTTAGTCGCCTGAACAATCTTAGGGATAAGGACGTAATAGATATTATCTTTAAGTAGGTTAAATGAGCAAATCAAATTAGTGAAACTAGCGAATGAACGATACTTTGGTAACTAACGTACCATCAAAAAATCATGAATGTTTTTTTTTTCGTAAAAATAAACCTTATTAGCAAAATGCTGAAACAATTTGAACATAATAAGGTTGATGTTCAAATTGTTTCAGCATTTTTCAGATTCGGTTTCGATGGTCCCTAAGTACAAGCCCCGAAGTGGTAGATACGTGATTTGCATGTTTTGTTTTCGTGATCTTCAGGTCAACCTATACTATTGTTTAGTTTAGCAAAAATAAGTCTAAGATGGCAAAATGTACTTTAAATCTATCATGACATTGCCTTAACTAGAACATGATATACACGTGTTTGAAACTTTGAAACGCTCTCCTGTAAAATTTGTAGTTAGGGGAATTACACGTAGGGACCGTTGGTTTATTACAGTTTACAGTTGAGGTATTACGGGTTACAGTTTCACTGTTAGTGAATTCTGCCCTGCCAATTGTATCTGCAGTACGTAAGTGTCCGTACCGTCGATACCCGTAAGTGTCGATACAATTGTATCGACACTTACGGGTTTTCACTTTTTTGCAGAAATGGCAACCTTAGGGGCAAACCTACATGGGAAAAATAAAAATATTTGGGTACTGGAAGTATGTTTTTTTGATAGCGAGATTCACAGTACTTGCATGAAAATTTTACTTATAGATTTCCGCGTTTTTCTCGAAACCGCTTTTTTGCAAATACTGCATATACAATTAGCAGGGCAGAATTGTGTTGTACTGGTTTCTTTTTAAGGTTTATTGACAGTTGAAATTGGCTAAAAGTCACTAGACATTGCCAGACGTCTGTCAATCAGTGAACAAAATATACATATACGATCGAATTGAGAACCTCTTCCTTTAATTTTCGTCTGTCAAAAATGTGCGAGTCAGACTCGCACACAAAGTATCCGTACCACCGTACAAAATTGTACACTACATATTTCTTTAAGATGTTTCTTTAATGGAAAAAATAAATAAAAGTTGAGAATTAAAGTGCCTGGGTGCCTGCTCGTTTAAACCACAAAAAAAATACAACAGATTTATTTAATTGATTAGTGCCATAAAAATGCATTTAAATTTTATATTTTGAACCTACGACATACATCTCGAAAGTCGCGGACGTTTCCACTAGGGCACCACTGCTCCCCTGCAGACCATCCGGTCTGCAGGGGAGCCTTAGAATAAAACTAAAAAAAAAAAAACTCAAAACTCAAAGCATTTATTTCACATAAACCAATTACAGGCACTTTTCAATTGTCAAGGTCGGTGAGTTAGAAAGATGATGCTAGTTGCCCATTCCAAAGCGTAGGTACCTATGGAGAAGAACGGGCAAGAAACTCCATGGACACTCTTTTAAAATCATGGTATTGTTACAAAAAGTTGGTTACATCATTACGTTGAAATTATCAATGTGAGAACGATGTAAAAAGACGTACACATTAAAGCGTCCCTAATTAAAACAGCAATAAAATAACAATTCAGAAATTAAAATAAGCCGTGGGAGCAAAGAGATGACCAGTCCCTACTGGAGGCGCCCGTTCACGAACATGACGTATGGATCAGCACCATTCAGCTCAACCATTTAGAAGGGAACTTAATGACCCAACACACACGCCACCACCAACGACACATTTGAGTGAGCATGACATACTTTCAGCTGCCAGGGCACATTCAAGTCAATAAAAGACGTACCCTGTAAATGTTAGCTTTATAGTAGGAACATAGTGCTCACACATATGCTAATAATAAATAGCTATAAGGACCAAAACGAATACGAGAAATACCAATGCCCCACCTTATAAATAATTACTTATCTACAAACTTACATATTGCACGCAGTACAATCTACAATCATCAAAACAGGTTGAGGATGATCCTACCTTTGTGCCTAGGTTCAGTCAAGACGTTCGTCCTGAATACGGTATTGGAAATTGGCGTGAGAATTTCACTTACCGATACCCAACCATCTGAAGAACTTCCTCACCTTCCGCCTGACACAGGTCCTCACCGGACATGGCTGTTTCGGGAGGTTCCTGTTTCGGATAGGGCGGGAGGAAACGCCCGGGTGTTTCCATTGCGAAGATCGCCCAGAGGACACGGTGGAGCATACGGTGGAGGTCTGCCCAGCTTGGGCGGAGCAACGCCGTGTCCTCGTGCAGGTGATCGGCGGCGGCGATCTCTCGCGTCCGACCCTGGTCCAGGCCATGGTACGGAGCGAGAGGGCATGGCTGGCAGTCGCCTCCTTCAGCGAAGCAGTTATGCTCGCAAAGAGGGAGGCGGCGCACGTGAGGGAGATGCAGTACATGCGCCCTCACAGCCGTGGCCTTCGCAGGAGACGCCCTGGGCGTCGGGAATCCCAGGCTGATTCCCGGCCACCGTAGGCACGGGCTTGCGGACGGCGAGTAATGGGTACCTCGCTGTCCGGTAAGGACCAAGCCCGGGTCGACGGCGCGTTGTGTTCCACGCGCGCCTCAAAGAGATGTCAGCAGCAACAGAGGGGCCCGCAAGGGCCGATGCCTGCCGGGGGTGCGGGTTGTTCGAAAGAGATACCGCCGCCCCTGGCACACAGGCAACTGAGGGAACACGGGTGGGTTTTAGTCAGTAAAAGTCTGACACGCCCTCCCGCTCCACCCAGAGCGGGAGAAGTTATTTGATGATTTCCCACCCAGAAAAAAAAAAAAAAAAAAAAAAACCATCTGAAGAACTTAGTTAGATCTACGGATCTAATTTGGTACGCGTTGTTGACTTCTTGCAAAGAGATGTTTGTGGGAATTATAACGTTTGAAGCAATAGATGCCAGCGAGTTAAATACTAGTACCAGTATTTAAGCAATATTGTACAATATTGCTTACTAGATTTTGCATGCGGCTCCACCCGCGTTGACATCGGTTATCGCAAAAAAGTAACTTATGACCTTCTCCATATCCCAGGCTATATCTCTGCCAAATTTCATGAGGATCGGTTCAGCGGTTTAGGTGTGAAAGCGTAAAAGACAAACAGACAGACAGTCACTTTCGCATTTATTATATAATATTAAGTAGGGATAGTAGGGATAAGTATTGTAAACTTTTTGTTACAAGTAGATTTTTTTATCTACCTTCACATTTTTTATATTGAAACTAGCTTTCGCCCTAGTGAATGTTGGAAATTATCCTACGGGTATAGGTACGCTCTCGTAATTTTATAATAAACCGGGATTTTTTGATGCTTGTCATTTTGGGGGGGGTTTGCCATAATCGCCACGCTTGGCAGGCTGGGTTGGCGATCGCAGTATGGTTTTAAAAATGTACAGAGGATGCTGCTGCCATTCTCTAGTAGTTCCCTTAGTCACCTCCTACAACACCCACGCAATATCTTCTCGCCCCACATACCGCAGTGTCTCAAGACGAAAGTCTTTGACCAGTGTGTGTTGCCAGTGATGACATATAGACCCGAAACGTAGTCGCTCACAATGGGCCTCATAAGAAGGCTTAAAGTCACCCAAAGGGCAATGGAGAGGAATATGCTTGGAGTTTCCCTACGTGTCTGAATCAGGAATGAAGAGATCCGTAGGAGAACCAAGATAACCGACATAGCCCGAAGAATTGCCAAACTTAAGTGGCAGTGGGCAGGGCACATTGCTCGCAGAACAGATGGCCGATGGGGCCGAAAGGTTCTGGAGTGGCGACCGCGTACCGGAAGACGTAAAGTTGGAAGGCGGAGCTTGGGGAGGCCTATATCCAGCAGTGGACGTTTTTCGGCTGAAATGATGCCGAAACCGGGATTTTAAACAAGCCATCGAAATCCGCTCAGCCTTTAAGGTGTGTAAAGATGAAACATTCACATACAGTTAGACAAACTGAGTAACTTTTATTTTTATTTGACTACGTACTTCTAGGACCGCGTATGACAGTCTCATCGTAGCCTAAATACATACTGCTTCGGATTTCACTCATTTTCACCATTTGGTTGGGACAGAATTTTATGGAATGTGGCCATATTAAATCGCTTCAACCACAAGACTCCAAACATGTCTATGAGACTCATTTCGAACACAGTCCGATTGAGTTCCTTCGTATTCATAATGTTAGTATGGCTACAGCAGTATATACGAGGCAAAATCAAGAGGGAGGGACGCAGCATCTACCGAGCGGTCCACACTGCAAAACACCGCAAAACTTGGAGACGCGTCCTATGTGGTCGCCATCCCCAGCATTGAGGGAACGACGAAGAAGAAGACAGCAGTTTATAAAACATTCAAAAACCAATACTTTACTAATTAATTAATTATTATACCGTCCCATTTAGACGATAAAATAAAGAACTTTTCGCACTTTAATGGTCCTATATAAAAAAGTTGTAAACAAACTGTAACTCTGTCTCCAAGGTCGCAAGGAATTAACAATCCCCTAGATGCATGTTGTCAAATAAAAAGTTTCAATTTAATAGGCCAAGGGGAAGTTATCTTCTATACACCGTGACATTTTAGTAATCTTACAACGGCAGCCCACTTCATGTATCCAATGACTACTACTAATTTATAAAAATAAAAAAAAATTGAACATTTTCATAATTAAAAAAATAAAATATCATTCACTAAGACGCATGACGTAGTTTGAAATACCCTGTTATGGAGATGGAATTAATGAAATAATGTAATGGTAGGTAGGTAGATATCTTCGACCGTTTGATACGTACACATTATTAACAGGAAGGGTGTTTCATAATTCTAAAGCATTATTTATTTTTCTTAGTACCTATTATCTTAGTTAATGGTAACAATGTTTTAATCGCGCCTAGAGGTAGTTTATGACGGATATATTGAGTGGACCACTTTTGTCAGACGACTAACTGTCACAGTGTATATATAACAAAATAGTAACGAATACCTAAGTTTTGTCCCTTTGTCTGTTTGTCTGGATGTATGGTCTGGAATGGCGCAAAAACAGCGTAACGGATTAAGATGTAATTTGGCACACAGATAGTTTATAACCTGGATTAATACATAGGATCGGTGTTGACATCCACGCGGGCCAAGCCGCGTCCCAGTCCAAAATAAACTTGCGAAATTCGAACCTGACATACTTATAAACAAAACTACATAAAAAGGATCATTATCACGCAGTCAAAACATTTTATAAAAAAAAAACTTACTTTTTCCAGCGGCTTCGCCCCCGTGGGTTTAAAAAACAACCGCGATAAAATATCCTATGTGTTAATCCAGGTTATAATCTATCTGTGTGCCATACAAATCCGTTCAGCCGTTTTTGTGTGATGGAGTAACAAACATCCCAACATCTTAAGATACAATCTTTCACATTTATAATATTAATAGGATCTTAGCTAGATCTTCTTCAGATTGTCGTTTTTTACTGCTATAGAATGGTATAATTAATTGCTAGTGATACGGTAATGAAACTCGTTCCCCACGGAGAAAGTTACAATTTATTAGTTTGTCTTCAACCGGTTGATTTAGGTGACCCATTTCCGATAATGGCTTTTGCAACACGATAAGTCTTAAGTGGTATAGACAGAATACCTTTTTACTGAGATCGATGTGAAAGTGTATGTAAAGGAAATCTGAGAGGTGTTTTTAACCGTGTGCCTTATTCGAGCTTCTACAAACAGCAAGACGCAACACTCGTGAATCAATTTCTATGAAAACTTCATGGGAATTGTTCTACCGGAGTCGCGTCGCGTCTGTCTGCGGGAGCCTTTACACAGGTGCCTACAGCGGCACTCGTTGACTGTCTAAATGGCAATTCGGCTAGGCCGCAGATGACGCAAGTTCTAAAATGGAGATACGTTTCGACTTTTCTCGTGCGGTGACAGGTCGCATGAGACGGCTGACTAAAATCGACCGTGAACATGCTCAGCGTGCTCAGCTTAGCATGAAGGTCAAAGTTTTGTCACCTACAATTTTTATCAACCTGTGTTTTTTCGGTGGCGATTCGGCTTGTAAGGCGATTTGGTAAACGACCATACACACGGCGCAAATCGACCTAGTGTAAATCCCCCATTAGGTACGCACTTGCGGAAAATCTTTACAAAATACTAGTCACATTTATATTAAGCTTAAAGAATGAAAAACCAGTAAAATAGCCAGTTTGTAGGTTTTATAAATGTTGGTAATACGACACGATCAGAGTTGAAAGCATAATAGATTTTGTAGACTAGACTTCGACTATATTATAATCTGTGATTGTAGATATAATTTGTTCTGTTGTTTTTTTATGTTGTGTCAAATGCATACTTTGTATTATTCTTATTTAAATTGGAGATTAATGTACTTTAAATATTTTAATGTTTTGTCTCTCTAACTGTAGGTACACAAAATTGTTTAAATATTTAATTATGCACCTTACTTTGATTTTGACATTTGCATGCCAAAACATGGCAAAATGAATCATAGAACATAGGTACATTAATTTTGCACCGTACTCTGTATCGCCGTATTTAAAACAAATAAATTACTTTGACTTGGAGCAAGAAATTACCTCATTTCCGTAACACAACAGTAGCTAGGTCAATATTAGCTTTAAACTAGCCGTATTTTTCCTAGACCACCGGATACCAAAGTTACATTTTCAAAGCAAAATAAACTCCACGTTTATTCCCTGAGCATATTTTCATTTACTTTCTACTTATGCTTATGCCAGCCATCTTGAATTCCATTCAAACGTCGTTCGTTTCAGTCCCCTGAAAGTAATGATGCCTTCATAACTATACCTACGTCAATGGTATTGAAAACATATTTTAATCTGTCGTCTTCCCTTGCGTTATTGTGCCATTGCAGTCTTCATCGAGATGAAGGTAAAAATATAATATGGATGTATGCTTGTGTTTTGGATTTTTACGTCTGGAAGAAATACGTTGTGCATATTGAGATGAAAGATTTTTGTAGACATATATATGTCGTGGCCATATCGTAGATTTGCTCACTTCATGAAATGCTCGAGAATTTTTTCTCGAGAAGACGGTCGACGTCAGGGGCAACCCGAGGTTCGGTTTGGTTAGGTTCCTTTTAAACCTGCACACAGAAATAGGAACCCCACACAGTTGGGCTCCGTCAACCTGACGTCGACAGTCTTCTTCTGTAATATAAGAACCAGAAGAAGACGAGAATTTCATGAAATTGCAACCATTTCATGAAATTCTTGAGCATTTCATGAAGTGAGCAAATTACAATATGGCCATTTCATGAAGTGAGCAAATTACCATATGGCCATTTCATGAAGTGAGCAAATCTACGATATGGCCACGACATATATTATACACGGAAAAGATGAACGATAGAGCAGTGGTGGCTCAGTGGTAACGGCCGCGACTTAGGAGATGTAGGTCGTAGGTTCGAATCCAGATAGGCGCTTTACTTTGTGTAAATTATTTCATCAGCACTGCTCTCAAAACGGTGAAAGAAACATTGTGAGGAAACCGGAATGTCCTAAAACCAAAAATTCGAAGACAACCCACCCAACCCGCACTGGGCCTGCGTGGTGGATCACGGCCCACTCCCTCTCACAGAGAGGAGGCCTGTGTCCCAGCAGTGGGAACATTATAGGCTGGTTATGATGATGATGATGAATGATGAAAGAATCGTGTGAATGTCATAATATTTTGATGTCTGTATTTAGAAAGACAAGTGTTAACCCTCAGGTCGCCCTAAGTAGATAGTTATTTTGACTAAATAAAAAAATATCTATACATACTTTTATTTCTCATCATCTGCCTAGCCTTTTCCCAATTACGTTGGAGTTGGCTTCCAGTCTAACCGGATGCAGCTGAATATGAGTATTTTACATGGAACGACACTGCGCGCGATCTAACCTCCATAACCCAACATATTTTTATATATGCAGGGTGTCCGGTAATTAATGGATAACCTTGAAATGGTTCATGGTAGAACTAATGGCCATTCAGAAAAAAACATTTTTATTTGTATTTTCCCTGTAAAAAAAAAATTAAAAAACACTACTAAGTGTAAAATAACTTAAATTTTGGAAGTCGGTGTCTTTGGATATATATTTTAATTTTTTGCCACCGCATCTTGAGAAGTTGTAAGCAGAATATCCTAACAGAAAAATCCAATTTACATGCCAACAATGTACCCTGCACTCACAATCATGGCCAATGAATGACGGTGAACTTCTGAACCACTCTTAGACGGTGAACTCGCAGTTCTAACTCATACGCGGTGTCCTGCGTGAGCGACGAATGCGATCAATTCAATGGTATAACCTGCTTGCGGCCTATATGGCAGTCTGCAGCGAGACGCGACGTAACGCGTACTTGTTTGAGGGCATCAGACGCGACACCATGAACGAAATGGTTGATTCAGAAGCGTTGATCGCCGCAGCGCGTGAACAAAGATTGTTGTGGGACAAAAAACATAAACATTATAGGAATCGTTTCTTAATTTTGGATACAAGTGATGGGACCCCCCAAATGTGTTTCTTTGTAAAAAGATTATTATTTGTTTTCTTTCTGTGCTTTTTACGATATTTTTTTAATTTCTGTACTTTAAATATGATGTACCTCTCCATGATTCGAGAAGTAATAACCAAAATCACGTAGGACATTTGTCGCGTGTAGCATCGCATCGCATTGCATCGTGTCGTGTCGTGTCGCGTCGCGTCGCGTCGTATTCGTCGCTCACGCAGGACACCGCGTTAGTAAACTGAGAATCATGAACTTTTAGAAAACCTTTTAAATTGGAATATACCTAAGAAACTTCTCAACTATTTTTAAGCACGACTTAAAGCTCCCGCAGGCAGACACGATGCGATAATATTAGAGCAATTTCTATGAACCTACCTGAATCGCCTCGCACCATTGCGTCGCGCCACACTGCGGAAGCGCTTATACCGTCGGAATCGCACCGTAGCGTAGTAAAGAGTATTTAAAAATCAAATACATGCAGTGGTACAGTTACAGTCTAGAAGTCCTACTATCCTACTAATATTATAAATGTGAAAGTCTGTTTGTTTAGATGTTTGGATGTTTGTTACTCAATCATGCAAAAACGGCCAAACGGATTTGGATGAAATTTAGCACACAGATAGTTTATAACCTGGATTAACATTTAGAATACTTTTTATCCTGGTATTACGTTCCCGTGGGATAATTTCCGACCTAGCAAACGCTAGTAATCTTATAAATAACGCGTGCACGTCATTTTCTGCCTAGCCTTTTCCCAATTACGTTGGGGTTGGCTTCCAGTCTAACCGGATGCAGCTGAATACCTGTATTTTACATGTAGTGACTGCCTATATGGCCTCCATAATCCAGTTACTGGATAATACGATATCCCTTGGTATGACTGGTTGTCAGACTTTCTGGCTTCTGACGACCCGTAACGAATGTCAAAGATCCACAAATGACAGCCGGGACCAATGGCTTAACGTGCTTTCCGAGGCACGGGGGGCCTTGGTATGTAAAGATGATCACTCGTAGGATCTACAGTAGATCAAGCGTAGCTTAACCTGATCGATCGACCCGTGCGGCTAATGTTACTTAGCCACAAGCCCCTCAAACGTGTGCATGTGCCTACCCAAAAATAACCAGTGTGTTAGTTTCTGAATCATATGTAGGACGTAGGTGTAATTTCTAAATCCCAATAAATCATCTCAATGCTTCTCCAGCCCAACGCTGGACATTTATCGATGTCGGTTCGTCTACCACGTGGTTTGTCCGTGGCGCGGGCTTGCCGACGGCGAGTAATGGGTAGCTCGCTGTCCGGTAAGGACCAAGCCCGGGTCGACGGCGCGTTGTGTACCACGCATGCGGGTTGTTCGAAAGAGATATCGTGGCCCCTGGCACACAGGCAACTGAAGGAACACGGGTGGGTTTTAGTCAATAAAAGTCTGACACGCCCTCCCGCTCCGCTCCATCCAGAGCGGGAGCAGTTATTTGATGATTTCACACCCTCAAAAAAAAATCTTTCTTTCAACGGTCTGCTCACTCGTTCTACAAAGATTGATCTATCGACAGGTATACTATGCCTTAGTGTGCTAACACACGAGCGGCATGCATACCGTCGCATCATAATATTTTGTCTAAAAGAACTCATGACATGATTTCTTGGTAAAAATATGAGCCTGTCCGCAAGGCAATTAAGTAGCAGGGTACTTACTTGCCTTGCAGCGGTACATTCGTATGTGCTCGCAGAAGCTCTTTGATGCTAAATTCTAACTTTTAAAAGACGAAGTCTCTTCTAGGTAATGCTCTTAAAGTCAGAAATATGCCAGTTTCCAGTGAAGCACGTTTGCGAACGTTTTAGATCCAAAGACTGCAATAGTGCGTAAATAGTGACAGATTGTTGGCTCAGTGCCTGTGAACACCATTAATTTACCCTTCCTCCCTCCCCCTTGCCCCTTATGTTAGCTTTTAACTTCGCCAGGGAAATTAGGCAGTTGTCTTACAAACAAATATTTGTACGGAAATTAGATTTGAATGGGACTACAGAAGACCCTAATGTTGATCTTAAATTAAGTTTTAGTTAGATAATTTAACATCAATGTTGAACTTACGCACTCAAATAGATTTTTAGGCAGAAAATGTTGTATTCAAATTATCTATCTGTTAAGGCTCCTACACACTATGCCGACGGCCCAGCCGGCGGGCATGCCGCCAACAAGCCCGGGCGGCATACTCGGTTTCTCCGGCGAGTGCCGGCGGCGGCCTAATAACGCCTGCAGCATACCCGCAAGGCAAAAACTCGCCGGCTGTGCCGCCGGCATGTGTGTAGCAAAATTAAGTCTTAAGTGCATTAAGGCATAGCAGTGGTAGTCCAGTGGTAACGGCCACGACTTAAGTAATGTAGGTCGTAGGTTCGAACACAGGCAGGCGCTTTACTTTGTGTAAATTATTTCATCACCACTGCTCTCAAAACGGTGAAGGAAAACATCGTGAGGAAACCGGAATGTCCTAGAACCAAAAATTCGAAGACATGTGACATCTACCAACACGCACTGGGCCCGCGTGGTAGATTAGGTACGGCCCACTTTCTCTCACAGTGAGGGGGCCTGTGACATAATAGGCTAATTATGTAAGTGCCATGGCTCGTACCGGAAGACGTTGCGTTGGAAGGCCTCGAGGTGTACGGATGACTTGGAGAAGGCCGCATGAATCCGCTGAGTTCGACAAAAGGGCCCACTGGCCCTTTTGTCGAACTCAGCGGCTCAGCGGCTTTCAGCCGAGAGACGTCCACTGACGTCTCTCGGCTGAAATGACGATGAAAATGATGATAGAATGTCATGATATTCCTCACGTTGGTAACATTTTGTTGCTGGAACTAACTTGGTTATTAATATTCAGTTTAGCTCTGCTTACCTCTTCAAATGAAAACGTGTAAAGGATATCGTTCAAACAAATAGACCATTCTAGACCCTCCATTTTGTACTATTCAATTTCGGTAAGTATATTATTATTATAGTACCTACTTCGGATATGAAGAAGGGTGTGTTTCAATTCGAATGAAAACGGTTGAGGTGAATTTAAACGACCCGTTTACGGGAATTTGGTCGATACCAAATGAAATGATAGATTTGTCTGCGCTGCTTTTATTTTCATTTATTTTATTGATAATATTATTTTTATGGCCTCTTTTTCTTTGTGAAATAATGAAATAAAGTTTGTATGTCGGCGAAGGTACCAGAACAATAGAATTTCGTTACTGCGAAACCACAATTCCGAAATGGCCTGCTCCCGGTCTGGTTGTTTGTGCATGCGAGATTTATGTTCGTAAACGCACCTAGATGCAAGATGCAAGAGGAATTCCAGGGTACGATGTGGTCTTTTTACGACAAGATTTAGCTTGTGAATTTCTAGAGCTAAGTATGATTTTAAGGCGTTTTTAAACGGGAAATATTTTAGTTAACTGAAAAAAGAACCTTTGGTAACCCCATTGCAGACCTGTATTTTGGCATACCTACTCAATGTTTTTTATTTTCGTATCTTGAATTTTCATATCTTCCAATGTAACAACGACATAAAATAAAAATATTCACCGTGCATGACATTCAAAATAATTCATATATCACGTAAGTCGTGTTCCCGCTGACAAATGCAAACATACCCGGAAACAAATAACAAACGGCGATATTCACGCCATATATCCACGTCCCAACGAAATGGGTACCAGGTGCTTCGTTGAAAATTTCATAATAGTTTAATTTTCACGTTCGCCCGTCCGAAAAAGCAGATTTCAACTGTGTTAAAAGTACATTTTAAGTTATGACTCGATTTCGTATCTATTGTTGTGATGGACGCCATGTTGGATTGGCGGAAAGCCGTTGAGCTATTTTGAAATGTTTCATCGCTTTGAAATTGGAATGCATGTAGTGTAGTTACGATACGAAATGTGTATGGAACCGTACATTACTTCAAATCTCAAATCTCAAATCTCAAATCTTTATTGCATTCCATAATGTATACAGGTGGTGGATATTAACATATGTGGAAACAATTATGGACCCTGTAGGGCACAGCAACATTTTAAATTCTAATTAGAATAGAGGAAGAGCGCTTTAATTATTTTCTTATAAATTCTTAATATTGGTCTGTATTTTGAACACTAATATATTAAATTGTATATTATTATTGTTAGTTACGTATTTATTTACATATTTCTTATTGTAATTCGTATATTTAGTTTCTATATTTTAATAAGAATTTTATTTTCATTTTAGTCATGTTTATATTATTTAATTATTATTTATTATTACTATTAATAAATTTATTATTGACATTATTATGCTATATTATATTATACCTAATTATTATATGTCATGTGTGTGTGTATTATTATTGAATTTATCAGATAGATATTCGTCTATTGTGTAATAGCATTTATTTATTAAGAATTTTTTTAACTTATTCAAGAATATATTTATTTTGTTTTCTTGTTTTATACTTTCTGGTAATTTATTATATATTTTTACAGACATAGAATATGGACTAGAAGAATGCAATTTAAGGCGGGAAGGAGGCAAATTAAGTCTGTTTTTATGGCGCAGCGAATATTTAGTTTGTGTTTCTTCCCGTGTTTTGTAAGAATCTGGGTGTTTGCGGACAAGTTTACATAATTCCACAATATAAATACTCACTAGGGTTAGAATTTTGTGTTTCTGGAAGTACGGTTTGCAACTATCTGTTTGTTCTATATTAGTTATTATTCGTATAAGCTTTTTTTGTAGAGTAAATAGTGAGGGTGCGTCAGTACTGTTGCCCCATAAAATGATACCATAGCTAAACCAAGCGTGGGCATACGCATAATATGTGGTTAGAGCGGTTTCCTGATTGGTGGTCTTTTTGATTTCACGGAGGGCGTATGAGAATTTTGATATTTTTGTTTTAACTTTCTGTATGTGCGCTTTCCAGTTTATATGTGTGTCTATTGTTAATCCAAGAAGAGAGAAATTGTTAACTGTTTCTAATGTGTGCTGTTTAAATGTGAAGTGTATATCTAATTGTTTTTTTTGCCGAGGGTGAAAAGTCATTAATTTTGTTTTATTAAAGTTAATTTCAAGATTATGTTTGCTCAACCAGTTACTTGTCTTATCTAGAATAGTGTCCAGTGTTTCACTCAAATAAACCGGTGTCTGACATGAGGTGAGTAGAGAAATATCGTCTGCAAAAACTACACATGGGCCGTCTATGATTTTGGGGAGGTCGTTTATGTATACAAGGAATAAGAAACAACCTACGACACTACCTTGGGGAATTGAAGCATATATTGGTCTGACGTCTGATCTTACCAGTTGTGTTTCTTTTGTTAATTGATTGTAATATTCAATCTCAACCAATTGCTGCCTATCTTTTAAATATGATGCAAACCAGTCATAAGCGTTCCCACGAATTCCAATTCCATGTAGTTTATTTAAAAGTATTTTAAATTGGACCTTGTCGTACGCCTTTGTCATATCGAGTAAAATTCCTATTGCATACTGTTTGTTGTTGATTATATTCAGGGCTTCTTGAATGTACTTATACACTGCTAACGTCGTCGATCTATTTTTACGAAATCCATTTTGGCAGTCGTCGAATATCTTATATTTTTCACAGAAGGAAATTACGCGATCGCACATTGCTTTTTCGAATACTTTTGATGCTGTGGGTAGAAGGGCAATTGGTCTATAATTATTTGCATCTGTTTTAGCGTTCTTTTTGTGGATAGGTTTTATTAAAGATGTTTTTAATAGATTGGGGAACATACCTTCTTCAAACGATTGATTAATTAACTTAAAAAATGGCAAGGTAAGTTCGTCAGCGCACTGTCTGAAAAGAGTTGGGGGGAGTTCGTCTATGCCGTGGCTATTTTTATTTTTTAGGTTTTTTAGGATCTTATTTACTTCGTACCCATCGACTGGACTTAGAAACATAGTGTTTTCCGAGGGGTTGATCACTGATGTTTCTCTCGGTTCGAAGTCGGGTGGGTTGCTGGTGCTTTCACCAATGGATGCGAAGAAATTATTGAAATAGTTAGCTACTTGTTTAGGTTCACTTACTAGGTCTGCAGTTTGTAATGTTATGTTTTGTTTAGCCTTTATGGTTTTTTTGTTTGTTCGTTCTTTTACAATGTTCCACATGGTTTTTACTTTATTTGTTGATTTTTTCATTTTTTTTATGAAGTGTAATTTTTTTGCCGTTGTCACAGAATTTTTTAAGATTTTTTCGTATTTTTTATAGTATTTCGTAAGTATAGAGTTATTTGTTTTAAGGGATAAAATTTTTAATAGTCTTTTGTTTTTACAGGATTGCTTTATACCAACGGTTAGCCAAAAGTTATTACGTGTTGTGTTTAGCTTAACTTTACGTTTAGGAATACATTCGTCCAAGATATCTGTCAGTATGTTGTGGAACGACTGATAGTTCTCATCTACTGTTTTATTAGGCTGTATGATATTATTCCAGTTTTGTAAATTTAGTTTGGATTTAAATTTTTGCATGTTACTTTTGTTAAATAGTCTTTTGTTAGCAAACCAAATGGCATGTTTTTCTTGTAGTTTGTGTATCATATGTATGATGGTGCTACTGTGGTCTGAAAAACCTAATTCTTCTACGGTCGTATATATATTGTTGTCGGTGAAGTTTGTGAAAATTAAATCTAAACATGTGGACGAGCTATGTGTGATTCGTGTTGGTTCTTTTATGTGTTGGACAAATTTATATTCTAACATGAGACTAATAAAATGATTTGTTTTTGTGTTATTTTCTAAAATGTTTATGTTGAAATCTCCTCCTATTATGACGTTAAATTTTTTATATTTATTATTTATATATTGCATTATTTGTTTTAATTGACTAATGAAAATTTCTTCCTCTTTTCTATTCCAATACATAGTAATTAAGACTAGATTTTGCTTTGGTAGCTTACATGCACATACTTCTATACAATATTCAATAGTCATATCTCTAATATCACAACATTCAATAGATTCTATATTTTCTTCTAATAAAATACATACACCGCCACCACTTCGAGAGTGACGACAGAACGATGCTGCAGTTGTATATCCACTAAATTTCAGAGATTCTAATTTATCTTTGGTTAGCCAGGTCTCACACATGCATATTGCCTTGTAAGTGGGGTTTTCGTTGGTAAAAGACTCAAGCAGGTGTAGTTTATTGAAGATGCTTTGAATGTTTTGAAACATGATTTTAAATTGTTGGTCTGGAGTTTCGAAAAGTACGATTTTCGTTATTTGTATTCATGCAATTTAGGTTATGGGTTTGGTTTTGGTCGTTCAATGCTTGCATATTGTTGACATATATATTGGCTTGTTCCTTCTTTAAATGTATTCTTTTTCCTTCTATAAACAGTTGATTGTTTCTTATAATTGCATACAATCCTTTATTCCTAGCTTTCAGCATTTCTTCACGCATTTCCTTTCTTTCTGTTCTAGCGTTTTCATCTAAAAACTCAGACAGGTATAGTCGTGTTCCTTGGAGACAGTGTCTATTTTCTATTATGTATTTGGCCATTCTCTTGCTAATAAGTTCTATCACTAGGGGCCGGGTTTTATTATAACTTCTGCCTAGTCTATGTGTTTCTTCAATGTATCCTGATATATCTATGTTTAATTTTTCATAACAAAGATCAATTAATCTACGCTGTTGATCGTAATCTGGCTCTTCATAATATTCAGGAAACCCATAGAGTACGATTTTCTTGCAGTTGTTCTCAGTACATTTAAAAGCTTTAGTCGTTTTAGTTATCATCAAGTCTTTAATTTCTTGCTTAAGTTTCTCGTTTTCTGTAGTTAAATTATCTATTTTCTTATTTATCGTTTCTATATCCTCTCGTCTTTGGTCGTTTTCCATAGAAAGTGCGTCTGTTTTTATATAAATATCTTCTTTAACTTTGGTAATCGCCTTGCTAATTTCAATTTGAATAGTGTTTTGTATCTCTGCTATGATAGATTTATTGTTTTCTCGTAAACGGAGAATTATCATTTCACTCAGATTCTGTAATGTTAGTTCGCCTTGAGTTATTTGATTTAAAGGAGTTTCGTTATCTTCTGAGTACTGCGTATCGCCTGATAAACTCAAATCTTGCGAGAAAGTTGTATTGAGCTGGGAATTTGTAGCCCTTTTCCTAACTGTGACATTATTTTCTTCAGAAGGTAAATCTATAAGTTGTGTTTCAGTATTTGTAGGTGCGCGTATAGGGGTGTTTGAGTTCCCGGTTTTTGGTATTTTACAATTGCACGCTTGGCAATTCCATGATCTCTTTTGCGCTACTGTCATAGTTTTATTGAAGCATGTTACAGTAATATTTGCACAATGTAAATCATATTCTTTGTTACATAATTTACAAGTAAGTTTTTCTTTATTTGGCAGTTCTTGAAGACATCCAGCGCACTGTGACTCCATCTCTGTATTTTTCTTATAAAAATTTTAGCCAGCGCCCTCTGTTGGTATGGAGCGTAGCTAACTCGAGGGTAAATTTACTATCGAAAGCCAGTTTGGTTTATTGATTCTGTCAATGTCGTTATATCTCGGACATGCATTGAACACAGATGGCGTTGTTTTCAATATTTAGCGGATGATATTGCACTTTTAGCAATAAATTATTGTTTAATTTGATAGGTAAGTAACTTATGATCGTACCTTGTATGGTTTAGTATATCTTTGTAGTTGTCTTTCACTTCAAAACTTATTTTATTGTGTCCAATCCAGTTGTTTTTGTTTCGCCCAATTCAAAAATCTTTGTTCGTTACACTGCACTGTTTTTGTTTATTGTGTTTTTTTACCGGGATATTGATGTAAACTTGTGAACTTTAACTTTAATCACTGGAAGTATTTAAAAACTATTGTTTGATTTAGTTTTCGTCACTGAATAGTAGTTGTTTATATTTTTAGACAATTAAAATATACGCAGCTAATGTTTACTATGCGCACGCCAGCGCCCTCTCCAATCAATCTTAAACTAACTAACTAACTAACTTTACAGACCTACGCGCCGTACATTCTGCACCCACAGCATTTGTACTTTATACCCATTATTGCAAATAAGATGTCAAAATATATTTCAATAAATCAGGTGTTTAACGAACATTCACGGCGGTCGGTTTTAATTTATTATCCCAACAAAATCACCCCGTTATCATATCACCAAGCGCAGGTACCCTTACAAAATGAATGAGCATAATATTTTTGCTTCGTGTTATATATTGCGTTGCATTCAATGTAGGTCACATATTCGATTATATTTAGGTGACAATGTTATAAATGTGGTCTCATTAATTACGACTTCAAATTAATATCGTACCAACATACTTCATGCGCGACTTCATCAATTAATTACCATTAATTCAATTCTGAAACTAAGTATTAATTACCTGTAATCAAGAACATGTAGCTACTGTTTCAATGAAAAGACCTGACTCCATATGAACTAAATAACTCAGCTGGGCTCAAGATATACAAGTTGTAATTTTAATCACCGTTAACTTCATAAGAGGTCATTGTACCCATCATTATTGTTGTAGTCTATGATTATTAATTATCTATGGGACGAGGGTATCCGGTCTCTCCCTTGTCAACCTATTTTTCTGACTTGACATTTGACTTTTTGACTTGTAATTAAAACGAATATGTTGACTATTCCTACGGTAAGTAGTATTATTACAATCTTTAACAATCTTCCCCTAGAACTATGTTGTCTTTCAGCATTTACAGTTTCATCATTACATGGTAAAGGGGACTGTTCTCCACTACTTGGTATACTTAATTCACTTGGACTTTGAAGTAAGTTCTCAAAGTTTCTATATTGAGAAGACATTGGACTTTCGATATCAAATTCGTTATAATCATGTAGACTTTCAGGTGAAACTATTGTTTCATCGACATTAACAAATATAGGTGACTTTATTATGTTTTCTGACTGAATTTCAGACTGAGAATAATCATCAACATTTATGGGTTTAAGTGACTTTGATTTTATTATATTTTGAGATTGTTTTTCAGACTGACCAGAGTGATTTGACTCTATTGATAAAAATGAATCTGAATCATAGCTCAGTTCATGACTTTGACTTGACTCTGGACTTGGTTCATGATAAGTGGAGATGAATATATTACTATCATCCTCCTCTTCTAAAACTTTTGACTTATTTAGTTTATTATTTAGTTGACTAGTCTTAGGACTGACCTTAAAATTGACTTTTTTGTTATTATTTTGAGAAATATTTTTCTGACTTGACATTTGACTTTTTGACTTGTAATTAAAACGAATATGTTGACTATTCCTACGGTAAGTAGTATTATTACAATCTTTGACAATAAATGATCTTGGATATTTGGTTTTTGACACAATAGTACCTTCTGTCCATATAATATCTTTAGGATTTTTCTTAAAGTATATTTGGTCATTTATGTGAAACTCTGGATATTTTTTACTGTTTTTATCATAATAAGACTTCGTTTTTTGAATTTTTTCTTGTTTCTTTTTGTTATGTTCTGTATGCTTTACAATCTTGGGTTGTAAGTGACTAATTTTGTTAGGTAGTTGAGATCTTAATGTTCTAGACATTAAAAGCTGTGCTGGAGAGCTAAAATTTCCTCTTGGTGTATTTCTATATTGCAAAAGACCTAAATAAGGATCTGATCTGGACTCATCACTTTTCCTTAGTATATTTTTTATTATTTTTACTGAGACTTCTGCTAAGCCATTGGATCTTGGTAAGTATGGACTTGAGACAATGTGTTCAATGTCCCATTCTTGTAAAAATTTCCTAAACTCACTGGAGTTGTATGGCGGGCCTCCGTCTGAAACTAGTTGCATTGGAATGCCATGACGTGCAAATATAGATTTTAGGTGTGCAACAACATTAGATGTTCGACTGTCTTTATTTAAATTTGCAATTTCAATATAATTAGAATAGTAATCTACTACCAATAAATATTTTTTATCTTTATACTCAAATAAGTCTGTAGCTAATTTCTGCCAAGGAAACAAAGGTTGTTCGTGTGTTAACATTGGTTGTTTTGATTTATTTGCAGAATAAATTGAACATGTTTCGCACTGTCTAACTTTATTTTCAATATCCTGTTTAATATTTGGCCAATAGACTACGCCTCCTGCTAAGTTTTTCGTTTTTTCAATTCCTTGGTGACCTTCATGTAATATATTTAATATTTCTGTACGCATTGACTTAGGTATGATAACAGAATTGTTTTTGAAAATTATATCATTAATTACATGAATTTCCTCTTTTATGTTCCAGTAAGGTAATGTTAAATTATGACAATGTTCTTTACATTTAGGCCATCCATTTTTATAATATTCTATTAATTTTTGAGAAACTAAATCTTGTTTAGTTTGATTTGTAATTTTTTCAAGTTTTTCTGGAGAAATGGCTAAATTAGAGGTTAACAAGTTTATGTGAATATTAATATTTGCGTCTAAGTCTTCTAAACTGACTAATTCTTGGTTAATATTATCATCTTTGACTGGAGCACGAGATAATGTATCAGAAACATACATCTCTGAACCTTTTGTATAATACACACTAAGATCATAAGCTTGTAATGTGATCATCATACGTTGTAATCTTGTTGGTACTTCTGACAAAGGTTTTTTGAATAATGTGACTAGAGGTTGGTGATCTGTTTCAACTTGAATAGGTTTTCCATATAAATATTGGTGGAATTTTTTACAGCCAAATACTATTGCATAAAGTTCTTTTTCAATCTGTGCATAATTAATTTGACTTTTGTTTAATGACTTCGAAGCATAAGCTATCGGATTTTTGTCGTGTAGAATGACTGCACCTACAGCATGTTGTGATGCATCGACTGACAATCTAATCGGTTTTTTCATGTCGTAATGGACTAAGACTGGAGATTGACATAACATTGACTTTAATTTTTTAAATTGTGTTTCATGTTGCTCTAACCATTGCCACTGATTATGTTTTTTGAGCAATTCTCTTAGCAAAGTAGGGTTATGTTTATATTATGTCACTTGTCAAATAGTTGTCAATGTCCAAGTCAATGTCAGTCTGACAGCCTTCTTTTAAAAAGAAGGCTGTCAGACTGACATTGACTTGGACATTGACAACTATTTGACAAGTGACATAATATAAACATAACCCTACTTTGCTAAACAAAGTTACGTTACACAAACAATAACAATTTACATTGACAAATTATAGTCAATCGTATTAAAATCATTATAAATATAGTTATACAATAATATCTTATTATGAATTAGTGAGTGCATGTCAACATTACAATAAAAGTTACAATTTACAATTGAATTACATTATGTCAATATTCTTGTGAAATTATCTTATGTTCTAAACATTAAACATTATAAATTAAGTCTTTGTGTTTTCTTTAACAATCTTCCCCTAGAACTATATTGTCTTTTAGCATTTACAGTTTCATCATTACATGGTAAAGGGGACTGTTCTCCACTACTTGGTATACTTAATTCACTTGGACTTTGAGGTAAGTTCTCAAAGTTTCTATATTGAGAAGACATTGGACTTTCGATATCACATTCGTTATAATCATGTAGACTTTCAGGTGAAACTATTGTTTCATCGACATTAACAAATATAGGTGACTTTATTATGTTTTCTGACTGACTAGGTGACTTTATTATATTTTGAGATTGTTTTTCAGACTGACCAGAGTGATTTGACTCTATTGATAAAAATGAATCTGAATCATAGCTCAGTTCATGACTTTGACTTGACTCTGGACTTGGTTCATGATAAGTGGAGATGAATATATAACTATTATCCTCCTCTTCTAAAACTTTTGACTTATTTAGTTTATTATTTAGTTGACTAGTCTTAGGACTGACCTTAAAATTGACTTTTTTGTTATTATTTTGAGAAATATTTTTCTGACTTGACATTTGACTTTTTGACTTGTAATTAAAACGAATATGTTGACTATTCCTACGGTAAGTAGTATTATTACAATCTTTGACAATAAATGATCTTGGATATTTGGTTTTTGACACAATAGTACCTTCTGTCCATATAATATCTTTAGGATTTTTCTTAAAGTATATTTGGTCATTTATGTGAAAATCTGGATATTTTTTACTGTTTTTATCATAATAAGACTTCGTTTTTTGAATTTTTTCTTGTTTCTTTTTGTTATGTTCTGTATGCTTTACAATCTTGGGTCGTAAGTGACTAATTTTGTTAGGTAGTTGAGATCTTAATGTTCTAGACATTAAAAGCTGTGCTGGAGAGCTAAAATTTCCTCTTGGTGTATTTCTATATTGCAAAAGACCTAAATAAGGATCTGATCTGGACTCATCACTTTTCCTTAGTATATTTTTTATTATTTTTACTGAGACTTCTGCTAAGCCATTGGATCTTGGTAAGTATGGACTTGAGACAATGTGTTCAATGTCCCATTCTTGTAAAAATTTCCTAAACTCACTGGAGTTGTATGGCGGGCCTCCGTCTGAAACTAGTTGCATTGGAATGCCATGACGTGCAAATATAGATTTTAGGTGTGCAACGACATTAGATGTTCGACTGTCTTTATTTAAATTTGCAATTTCAATATAATTAGAATAGTAATCTACTACCAATAAATATTTTTTATCTTTATACTCAAATAAGTCTGTAGCTAATTTCTGCCAAGGAAACAAAGGTTGTTCGTGTGTTAACATTGGTTGTTTTGATTTATTTGCAGAATAAATTGAACATGTTTCGCACTGTCTAACTTTATTTTCAATATCCTGTTTAATATTTGGCCAATAGACTACGCCTCCTGCTAAGTTTTTCGTTTTTTCAATTCCTTGGTGACCTTCATGTAATATATTTAATATTTCTGTACGCATTGACTTAGGTATGATAACAGAATTGTTTTTGAAAATTATATCATTAATTACATGAATTTCCTCTTTTATGTTCCAGTAAGGTAATGTTAAATTATGACAATGTTCTTTACATTTAGGCCATCCATTTTTATAATATTCTATTAATTTTTGAGAAACTAAATCTTGTTTAGTTTGATTTGTAATTTTTTCAAGTTTTTCTGGAGAAATGGCTAAATTAGAGGTTAACAAGTTTATGTGAATATTAATATTTGCGTCTAAGTCTTCTAAACTGACTAATTCTTGGTTAATATTATCATCTTTGACTGGAGCACGAGATAATGTATCAGAAACATACATCTCTGAACCTTTTGTATAATACACACTAAGATCATAAGCTTGTAATGTGATCATCATACGTTGTAATCTTGTTGGTACTTCTGACAAAGGTTTTTTGAATAATGTGACTAGAGGTTGGTGATCTGTTTCAACTTGAATAGGTTTTCCATATAAATATTGGTGGAATTTTTTACAGCCAAATACTATTGCATAAAGTTCTTTTTCAATCTGTGCATAATTAATTTGACTTTTGTTTAATGACTTCGAAGCATAAGCTATCGGATTTTTGTCGTGTAGAATGACTGCACCTACAGCATGTTGTGATGCATCGACTGACAATCTAATCGGTTTTTTCATGTCGTAATGGACTAAGACTGGAGATTGACATAACATTGACTTTAATTTTTTAAATTGTGTTTCATGTTGCTCTAACCATTGCCACTGATTATGTTTTTTGAGCAATTCTCTTAGCAAAGAAGTTTTTTCTGCGAGATTTGGTATATATGAACCTAAATAATTGACCATTCCTAAAAATCTTTGAAGTTCTTTGACATTATTTGGACTTGGCATTTTTAAAATTGCTTTTACCTTTGACTGATCAGGTGATACACCTTCATTGTTGAAAATATGACCTACATAGCGAATTTCAGACATACCAAATTGACATTTGGATTTATTGAACTTCAAATTGACTTCAGACGCTCGCCTGAATAACGATTCTAGTCTTTCATTATGCTCTTCAATAGTAGAACCATAAACAAGTATATCATCTACAAATATAATTATACCTGGTAAATCTCCAAATAATTGTTGCATAGTCCTATGGAAAATTTCACCACTAGAGCTAATTCCATATGGCTGGTCTTAGAAATTTGTATCGACCGTATGGACTGTTGAATGTACAGAGGTCACTACTTTCCTCGTCCAAACATATAGTCCAATAACCTGAGCTTGCATCCAATTTTGAAAAAATTGATGCACCTGCAACTTTAGACCTAAGATCATCGAATGTTGGGTACGGGTAATGAGGACGTTTTATAGCTGCGTTTAAGTTTCTAGGATCAAGACATATTCTCAATTTACCATTAGGTTTTTCAACTAAGACAATTGAGTTTACCCATTTAGTTGGCTTATCAACTTTTTCTATGACCTGTAATTTTTCCATATATTCTAATTCCTCTTTAAGACGTTTTTCTAATGAATAAGGTATTCTCCTGACTGGACAGACTTTAGGTGTAACACTACTATCAATATCTAGATGAGCTTTGTATGGTAGACAACCTAGACCCTCAAATGTTTTAGCATATTTAGAAACAATTTCTTGTACTGACCTTTGTTGAATTCCATATATTCTTTTCACAATACCCAATTTTTCACATGAATTCCATCCTAATATTGTTTTACATTCACACTCAACAACAACAAAATAAAGTTTTGCGGTTATTTCATTTTCAAATTTACAGTTAAGAATACATGTACCTAAATTTGGCACTAATTGTCCTGAAAAAGAAAAGATTTTATCATTTGTTCTTGAAATATTGATTTTTGAGTGGGAACTAGACATAATTTTATCTAACATTTTCTTACTAATGACATTTGTATCTGCACCTGTATCAATTTGACATGTAAGTTTGAAATCATTACAATAAACATTTATTTGCCAATTTTTTGTGGATTCAGAATTTTGAATTGAATTAATAACAAAATTATTAGAAAAATCTTTTGACTTTGACTGTTCATAAGAAATATTACCAACCTTATGGTCTGATTTCCTGAAAAAGCAAAATTTGGCAAAGTGACCTTGTTTTTTACAATTATTGCAAATTATGTCCTGTGCTGGGCATTTATATTTGTGAATTTGTCCACATCTAGTACAGTTCCTGTCTGATGATTTATTTCTGTTGATTGATTGATTTCTTCTCTGACTATTGTTTCTTCCATGACTATTTTTTCTTCCATGACTATTTTTTCTTCCATGACTATTGTTTCTATGTACCATATTACTTCGATGGGTTGATCGACTTCTATTTTTATAGTTTTGTTTTTGCTCTTTGATCCCTTGAACAACTTCCTTTTTAATTTCTTGGTTGTTTAATTTATTTGATCTCTCTCGAGACAATTCTAAACTTTTTGCTATTTTCATCACCTTTACAACTGTAAGATTTTCTTCTTGTAAGAGTCTTTCTTTTATGTGTGTGCTAATCATGCCTATTACGAGCATATCCTTGATCAATTCTTCTTTTAGATTACCAAATTCACATGTGGTAGCTAGGTTATTCAATGTGGTCAAGTATTCATCCAACGATTCATCAGTTTTTTGGTTTCTTGTGAAAAAATTATACCGTTCTACCGTTACATTGATGTGAGGACTGAATTTCTCGTCAAATTTCTTTAGGATGTCGTCTAACTTTGTTGTATTTCTATCTATATTAAAACTATTAAAAATTTCTATTCCGTCATCACCAATTGCATTTAGGAAAATTGCTGTCTTTTTCGAATCCGTTACTTTAATTAAATCATTCGCTTCACTGAAAATTTCAAATCTAAGTCTCCATTTTTTCCATTTTTCTGCCGCATTGTCGCCATTTTGTATGAGAAGCGGTTTCAATTGTACAAGGAACGCTTTGTCCGCCATGTTGATGACTTGGGTGACTTGTAGTAAAAATTTTTACTTACGATTTGCTTGACTTTTACCTTTTCCTTTTAACTTTCTTTAGACACAACTTCTGACACCATGTTTGGGGTTCGGTCGGGATGGCTCGTAATTCAAAGAAACTGCGTTGGACTATATTATTTAATTTATTTTATAAGACTTCCAGACTACATGACACAGGTTGACAAGGGAGAGACCGGATACTTTCGTCCCATAGATAATTAATATATTTATTTAATCATAGACTACAACATAAAGTACATATAAAGATGAGTTTTCACTAAATAACTCTGCTTTTTTAATTGAAATGGCGCTAGGAATTGTAGTTTTCGAGTTCATGATTGATTTTCAACTATTCGACGCGCCATCGAGGGGCTAAGTTTTTTTTACCATCAAGTGAGCAAACGAAGATGTGGGTCACCTGATGTTAAACAATCACCGCCACCCATAGACATCCACAACTCCAGGGTCTTATCACTAATAAGCGATCTTGGTTTTGAATCCCGGGAAATTTATCAACTAATTACAATAAGTTCTTCTGTTGTTCATTTTAGACGTTCGTCTTAGCCGGGAACTGCAGCGAACTGACGAAAATATCGCGAAATTTTATTCGCAGTGAGTATTAGGTGTAAATCCGGTTTCGGAATATAATCCGCGAGACTAAAAATCGCGCGGTGAAAAGTCGCGGTGCGGACAGGGCCTTAAACTGAACATTGGAGTACATCCCAGTGCGTCGAAAAGCACACTGTTGGATTTTGAAGCCTCTGTGCTAAGCAGTGCGTTGAAGATGAAGTGCGCGAAAAAATCCTGTAGCGAAATGTTTACGTCCCTACTTAATCGCACTTAAATGATCAGCTGGCCTTGTATTTTCAACTCTCGGTGTTGAACAGAGCATTGAAAATCTAACTCACTCACTACTACTAACTCTGTTGACATAATCTACTCATTAAAATGTCTTTTTTTTATGAGATGCATTGCAACATGTGGTTAGCTAGCGACCTTGACAATTGTTCATATTATTCTTGCCTAAGCAACCGGCAACAAGTTCGTCATGCTCCCTTAGATGTCACCGCTTGCGGTAGCGTCAGAGGTCAGGTTGCCTCCTTCCCTCCAATATGGCGAGGCGGGCAATGGCTGATCCTTGCATTATGCTCGTGAACAGGTGCTGCTTGTGGACAACTGTGTGTGCAACTGGTCGTCTTACTGATCATGGTTTTATTATTGTTATTAGTAATTAACTGTTTATTTATTTTACTCCTAAGATCCCAATTTTTGTTAATTCAAGTTAAATTTATATGAACATAATGCAGCATTGCATAATTATGTAAGCGGGCGCACCCTTTATTCCTGGAGGCTTTATGTGGGTATTGAGTTCTGTTTACGTTTATTGTTTTGTTTTTATTATTTATTTCTGCCTGAGTTTAGTTACTATGTTTTATTGGTATATTTGCGTGTGCTAGCTCACATATTATGGCAAATAATTTAATTTTATACTTTGTGTTTAGTCATGTTAATTACTTATCTATTATTGGATAGAATCAAGTTCTTCTAACTTAACAGACAGCTGTGCTGCTGGGGAGTTCATGCGCCACTTCTTCTCAGCTAAAACACCAGGTAGTGGTGAAGGGCAGGCATTTGGGGGACTATCATATGTAATTTTTACGTTCAAAAACTTAAAAAAAAACAACCGACTTCCAACAAAAAACACTAAAATGTGAAAAATAACTTTAATTTCGAGAGGCGGTGACTTTTGATATTTAGTGATTCACATGTGCTTACCCCTTCACAGTGTCCCGGTGTGATGTTATGTTATGAACTGATGTCTTTCTGCAATTCCAGTCCGTTTGCTATCATTTATTGAGGAGTTCCGTTACCTATCTCCGAAGTACTTCATCAGATCATCACCAAATTGAAATGGGACCACTCCGAGAAAGTACTCTTCCAAAAACTACCTAAATCGATTCAAATGTGCCTAAAACATTTGAAGAGTTCTCTCTATTTCTCCAGGATCCCATCATCAGATCCTGACTTGATGATCATAGGACATAGGACCACTTGGGAAGTATACCCTTTCAAACAAAAAAAAATAATCCGTATCGGTCCAGCCATCTTCGAGTAATCGGGGAACATACATTAAAAAAAAAAATAGTTCCGACGAATTGAGAACCTCCTCCTTTTGGAAGTCGATTAAAAAGTGGTGAGTGCAGAGCGCGTGAGACTGCGCGTCGAAAAAACATAGTGTTCGAATTTTTAACTCTGTGCGTTGAAGATCCAGTGCGCAAAATTCCCGCCGCGATTTTATTACGTCCGTGTGAATGTTCAGTAAGAGTACAGCCATGTCTGCGCACACACTTGTGCACTACAATATTTATTACTTAATGTTTCCAAACACCTTTATTATTTTTTTGATTTTGGAATACTTGGTAATTTAATTTATTTGCAGAGCGATGATGAGCCAGGATGGTTGTGTTTTTTTTACTTGTACCTATGTATTTTAAATAAGTAATATCGTTTTATCGAGTTATAAGCTGAATTTTATTTGCCCTACCATTCCCACATGAATACGACCCTATTCAAAGTCATCGCATTATAATCAAGTTTATAGAGGACCCAGCATAGTCGTAGCTACTACGTATGTATGAAACAACGAAATAAAATTAAAATGAACACCCCTTTTCAACCAGTCTCTTTGATCTACAGAACCCTTCAAGCAACTCGGTGTAAAATTTAAAATGAAACTGCACTCTTTTATCCGTGGGATGTCCGCGGCAAGTTTGCTCCAATCAACTTAAATTTTTACACCGTGAGTACTTTTATTTGACGCCATTTTTTTTGCAACACTGATGAATTGAAAGGTGGCGTAAACACAACTTTATTGAGAAAAGGAACCTTTGATGCTGGTATATTTCTCACTTGGAAAACGTTTATTAAAAAGCGAGCAAGCAAATAGGGAATGAAATTGCTAATGTAGGTCGGATACGTAAAAGCTCTTGAGTTTGTCTGTTTCTTGATAACTAGCTACTTTCCTTATAAAATTGTATTATATAAAAAAGCCAACCTTCATTTTTTCCCTCAAAGCATGATATAATAATCAAACACAGTGTAAGAAAATAATATCGCGAGGAAACGTATATGAGTATATGGTACCTAGTCATTACATTTTAATATCTAAGAAATATAATTCCTTTGCAAACATTAATACGACACTCTTAGCTCATATCAAAGATATCAAAGACGAAATCATTATTTTAATTTATTCAGGATTATGAAGCAATCCTGCAGTATATTACAGGTTAGGACAAAATATAAAATACTTGAAGAACACCGTGTCTCATTAATACTAGGTGTACCTGCCCTGTAGCTGTCGCCACGAGTAAAATTTTTCTTTTTCCGAGGAGGAAGGAACATTTCTTTCTTTTCCGATATTAAGCTTCTACCTCACTTAAATAATTCCTTTAAATCAGTCCTTGAAATTCAAGTCAATATGCAAAAAGATTCGCTTTGACATTTTTAATCCATTATACCTAACTATGTAGTTAAACTATGTACTACTGCTCTCAAAACGGTGACCAAAAATAACGTGAGGCTTGTCCTAGAATCAAAAATTCTAAGATATGTGACAACCAACCAACACGCACTAGCCCGGCTTTAAGAGAGAGCTCTCGTGAAGAAGAGGGCTGTGTTGGGACACAGCTTGTGTGGGAAAGTTACAGACTGATAATGTTATGTAGTTAAAAACCCGTTTATTCAAGTAGTTGCTTCTCTCGTTAAAAGAAAGAAAGAATTAAAAATGCCAAAGATAGTAAAAGAATTATCAAAATAAAAATTCACGTTATTCTCAGGTCGGCCATTTTGTCGCGACGTTAACTAGTAAACTGGCTGCGATGGCCAGTTGTCCGAACTTCTCTACGTTACCAGTGTGACTTTTTACGGTCCTTTTAAGGCCCGTACTCTCTTGGGTACGCTAAAGACCCATATTATTCGGACGCATCAACAGGATCAACGTCTTAATACCCAGTAAAAAAGGGAAAAGGGACTGCAAAGACGTCTAGTAGGTATATTTGATACTTTATACCTATAGCAATTTAATTTTATAAACGCGCATTAGTGTTTAGAGTTTGTCATTAATTATACCTATGGTTTTAATTTCGAAATGCTTCCAATGATTAAATAATAATGATAACGGACTTTGTGTATATAAATAAAGCTTGCTTAGCTCGAAGGCAAAAAAATACAAAAAATCTATGTGACCACAAAGAAACAGTATGTAACTCTTTTAAGGATATTAGCTATTTTGAGGGTTACGAAACACCTAAAAGTCTCCATAACCCAGACGTATACAAATATACGTAAGCCAGACCAGGCCATACAAATATTTGTTAAGGGCAAAGTCTAAACCACGACCCTCAGCGAAGGAAGTCAAGTGTTGACTACTTCGCAGCTGCGCCAGTCAAGTTGGCATTTATTAGTTAAGTTTTTGAAAAGGGACTGCAGAACGAAAACAAAACCTAAGGAAATAGAACAAAATACAGAAAAAATTGTGATTTATTAATTTGGCACAGTGTGTACGTATACCGCGTTAAACTTCATTATATCACCCGAAAGACGTCCACTGCTGGACATAAGCCTGCCCCAAAAGGGGGGGATTTGCCATAATTGCCACGCTTGGCAGGCGGAGTATGGTGGTCAAATGCATAGAGAACGCTGTTGCCCATTCTCTAGTAAGTCCCTTCGTCGCCTTCTACGACACCCATGGGAAGAAATGATGGTGCTATTCTTTTACGTCCGGCACCACACAGAACCAACTGTGTTAAACTTACAGCCATACAACTGTCAAAGAATGTCAGTTGTGATTTGAACATACGGCCGAATTCAATTGGCAGTCACTTCGATAAACAATTACTCTCCCTGACTTCACTAACAGTAGTAACATCGTTATTATATTAAACTAGCGAATGTGCTTCAATGCAGTTTTCCACGTTACCTTCTTCGACGCGGTCAAGCCATTTTCAAGTTTTTGCGAAACCAACGAACGGCTATTGATTTTTATGTAAAAGAAGATCTATCTTTTACTCATTACAATTAAACAACCAGCAATTTTTAATATCACAATTTGGAAAAACAAATATGTTGAATTTAAACTAACTAACTAACTAAGCGTATACAAACATACAAAAACACAAAGACACTTAGGCGTCGAAGTATTCGTCCGTATCGCTGTCATCAGGAGACGTGCCCAGAAGACTGGCAGCATTGCCACGTTGAATGGCAACGCTAATTATTTGGCCAAAGAACGACCCAGCCCTCTGGTCACGTGAAGTATCGAGTAGCCGGCGAGAAATTTCCTTAAAAAGGAGACGTGCACTTGGGCCCCATGACCCGAGCATTTCAACCCTTAAACGGCTCAAAACTGTAGTTACCCATAAGGTTACAGTATTTACGCCGCTTGAGGGTCTAATTACCAGCTGAGTAATTGCATAACATACTAACAATGTCAATGCGTTTCATTTTGACAATTCTACAACATTAATTGCGTAACTAACGTTGTCGAGCAGACGTATTTATAAAACTGAAAAAGATTTGCTTTTTTCTTTAAAATCCATCGGATTGTGATTGAAAGCGTGTAACTTAATTGGGTTGCTGGTAATGTAAGAATAAAATACCGAAAGATATGAAGAAGTAGATCAGGAAAGGAAAGTAAATGTTACTTTTCCATTTCAGCTTTTGCACTGTACTGTTATCATGTTATCACTCTATACACTTCGTTTCCATTACACACGATTTATTACTAACTTAAATGATGGTTTTACATCAATGCTGTCAAGTAATAATAATAGGCATAAACTATTCTAAACGGTATCGATTATTGTCGAATTCAATTATTTTTTATTATTACATTATTAGAAAATGTATATTCAAAAATAAAACCAAACGCTATTTATAACTATAAGAATTACGAGTTACGACTTATTTAGAATATAAATGTATTACTATTCTAACAATAAATTCACACGTAGTAGCTTCATATTGATATTTTTTGAATCGATTTGCAAGTTCTTTCGTATCGATATTATTTTATTTTGGTATTGGCAACATTTCCAATTGAAATATGAAGTGTGTTGATAAATTGAATAACTATTTAAAATTATTCTTCAACGGTGTGTGCTTCTATAGGTTGTCGTGTCTACCTATCCCTAACAAATAAAAGGGTAATAAATAGACTAGACAATTAAATTTAATTTGAGGTTAAACAAAAGATCAATCATATAAAAAAGGTACCTGTGCACTCTATTTATTGGTAATAATCGCAGTCCAATTCCTTGACATGCATATCTTTGACTTTCACTCCTGAAACATTTCTTGGAGTTGTAGTAACAGTCACACAAGCTTGCTTAGGAATAGTTTTAATAACTGTTCCATTCATGCCCGGGACGAAATACCGCGCACGAGCCAGCAGTATAAACGCGGCCTTCATCTTCACCCCGTAATCTTTCATGACTATCGTCATGTCTATGGAAAGTCTTCGGAGTTCTTTGCCAGTAGCTAGGGCGGTCCATTTCGTCAGCTTTTTTGCCCAGTTGTGCGAGATGAAGTCTGTTTCTCATCTGCTGCAGGGCCACCAGTGAGGGCATGACGGGGTACCTGGTGGCACCCATCGACGCTTCTTCTTCCTCATCACCCATTTTTGTTTATTATGTAGTTCTGATTCGGTTTCTTTCTAATATCGGCGTCCTTTTTTTAATATTGTTGTGCCTGAAAATCAAACACTTTTCTTACGACTATTTCATTTTTGGGCATAGACGGACAATGGGCATTAAGTGCAGATGTGTAACTCCATTTCATTGCTTTATTTCATTGTGATTTCCAAAATACCAAACTGTTTTTGGCTGACATTCTGAATTCCTCCCTCTTTTTCTCTTTTTCAGCCATATCTATTCTCATCTGCCAATCTAGTCGGCCAAGATGTATAAAACCTCCTTCATATAAACCGAGAGTGCGTTTATGAATCTTACAAATTATAATTTAGAATTTAGTTAATTATTTGACAACGTAGTTCCATAGAAAAACCAAATTTGGGCTATCCAAAATGATATAAAATTATTTTTAGTAAGTACAATCTTAATGCAACCTTCCTTGAATAGACTGCATAGACAATTAAAAGAGTAGACCAGTATATAATAATGTACTCTGTGGAGTAGACATCAGTTTGACGTGTTTGACTTAAATGTCATAACAAGAATATTATTATGTAAAAATATAGAAATTCTAATGTAAAATCAAGTAATTCTATATAGACGAATCGTTTAAGACCGATTCGGAAAACAAAGAGAAAAATATAATAATGTAAGAAAGTCGTAAAAGGATAATAAAACAATGATGATGTGGATGAATGAAAAAGAAGTGTAAGTATAGTATCAGTAATAAACAGATACTATAAGGTTTTATTTATTTTCTTTAATTTTATGAATTATCATTTCGTATTACAGAAAGTCCGTCGGTCGCTACATGATTTAAAAGATTTGCCAATTTTTGGCATTATCCTTTGGCAAGAAACACGGTGCCACAATCGAAGTAAAAGAAAAATAACATCTAATTTTAGCATATTTTTTTGCGATTACATACTTACATTTTTAGTTAAAGATTTTTTATCGGTGTAAGGGCATGGAACCTTTGTTCATTATACGTGATCCGAAAAGCACTTTTTGTTTTGTCTCCTTGTCTACAATCTGCTAGTACGTTTAGTAATTTTTATGACGTTTAACATGTCATTTTTGTTATGCGTCCTGTGACAAATCCTAGTACATATAAAGCATTAAGCTAAGTTTGTCAAACACGCACTTGACCGGTTTTTTTAGTAAACGGTGTTGAGCCGAGCGTTGAGAATCTAATTGCATCCCAGCGTGTCGGAAAAACACACTGTTGGAATTTCACGGCGCCTAGCAAAGCGACGAAAATCCAATCAAAAAAATCCAAAACTTGTCCGTGCGAACGTGTGCTAATATACTCACGTGCGTGTCTCTTTTATCTCCTTGTATTTCCTTATAATGCAAAGGAAATATTTTGCTACCATATGAACGCCTTGATATGTACAGGGTCTAAAAAGGTTACATTGAGCAAATAACCACTTTTATTTTTGGTAAAACATTATACCCCTTATTCATAAACGATGATTAAAGTTAAATAATGATTAGCGTCAATTTAACCATACATTTTTTACGTTTAAACACCATTTAACATGAATAAGGGGGTATGTGTGCATTCAACGGTACGAGATTTGTGAAAAACGAACTATTTAAAATAAGATTTTAACATTTGACCAGTAAACTGCAAAAAACATTTCTGAAAATTTCGCGGGCTTTCCTGACCTTTAAGTTTAAGTTACAAGAGCAGTCCAAAACCTCAATGTAAAGTGCTTGCCGCATCTCACGAGGGAATCATAAACTTAGACGGCCATATAAAGTTTTAATGAAGCATTTTTATGACACAAGCACCGCAGTTAACAATGTTTTAAGCTACACAGAAAAGATTTAAGATATCAGCTATGAAGGTACGGGAGTTTTCAAGACTTTATCCTACTTAATATTATTAATGTAAAAGTTTGTATGTTTAGATGTTTGGATGTTTGTTACTCAATCACGCAAAAACGGATGAACGGATTTGAATGAAATTTGGCACACAGATAGTTTATAACCTGAGCTTACACGTAGAGAAATAATTTTTGACCTCCACGCGGGCGAAGCCGCTTGCAAAAGCTGTAATATTATAAACAGAAAACATTTGTTTTTTGTATGTTTGTTTTTCATGCATTAACACTAAACCAGCTGAGTGGATATGTATGAAATTTGGCTCATCGGTAGACCATGACCAGCACCCTAATTGTGTAGCTCACGATTAATCATAATCTGTTTCGTTTTGAAACAGATTATGATTAATCGTTGCTTCATATGTTCGAAGAATGTGTCTGCTCAACAACGTAAATAACGCAATAAATATTGTTGAACTGTCAAAATTAGATTAGGACATCGGAAGTTCTCGATATTCCCACGGAATCGAGGCTTATGTGGGTGAAACCGCGGGACGCAGCTAGTGTCTGATATTTACATTATACTTACTGAAGATACATTTTATACAAAGCGCTGATTAGGGTTGGCTTAGCGATTCTTTTTATCCGTCACGCTAGTTTTATGCTCACAGAATATAGTATCTTCCGGAAGATTATCATAAGATGACTCAGTTAATACGTGCATTATTAATCCACCATAAACTGATATTTATACAGGAAAACCCATGCGTGTCTAATAACTTGCTTTAATCCCAATAAACCGGCTTAACTAACTTAATAAAGTGGAAACGCAGAATATTGGAAAAGTTCATTCAACATTCGAGAAGGATGGAATTAAATAAAAACCATTTCGTCTGGTAAAAAAAAAATAACCTTGAAACACTGCGAAGGGTATTTTTATCTACGTAATAATCCTTGCTGACAAACCAGAGAGCTCTGCGATTTACAACTACAACTTTTTCTTCATTTTCTTAACTCACACCCGACCCGAGATTTTTTCCACAGACGGCAGGTAGTTTCTTTGAACGGAGCTCGTCCAAAATGGGCTCTTAGACAAAGTAATACATTTTCTAAGGCTTCATAAAAGAAATTGACTTAAAAATACTGACCTACGGGACCTTAATCTCGGCGGAGACGGGACTTGTACCCTGCAAATAATCTTGTTTATTCGCTCCCAGTTTAATGAGATTGCTTCGCTCTAGTAGTCGCGGCGGCACTACGTCAACGGTCTTGAAACGCCTCAAACCAAATGTACTTTATTCCCTTTTTGAAATATTACTTTTTTTGACAGGGTTTAGTGAAAGGGACATTGCATTAGGCCGGTTTTGGACGAGATATCGTCGTCTCCACAGATTGATATCATGCATTAAGTGACAGATTGCCAGACCGGTCGTTGGCATCCCGGTATAGCGAGTGACCCATTTCCGTACGTCGATTTTATGTCTTGGGAGTCAGTGTTTTCTTTCATTTATTGAGGAAATGTTGAACTAGGACTCGGGAGGATATAGCCAAAGACTAGCAGTAGCATTACTTGCGATTAGCTTCATGAATTTCCCATTTTATATCCCTGAAATCCCGGGTCTACAAAATAATCGTTAAAAAGATTACATTAGCAATTTTACTGCCCAATCTTGTCTAAAATTAGCGAGTACTTTGTTTAACGTTTGAAGACGAAATGGGCAAGCAATTAACCGAACTAATTAATCAGTTTGTATCGTTCGTTCGAATTTCAAAATTTAATATCGTCTCGTCATCGAATACCAATCGGTGTCGTTTTTTGTTTCTAATCTTTAAATAGCTGTGTCCAAAAAAGTCACAAAACTAACCAAAAAAACTGATTAACATGAGTATTTTAACTAGTTTTATTTCTTTCCCAGAATTCCCTTAACACCACTTGAAATAAGTTTAACAATAAAACCGTTTTAACTTTTTAAGTGGTCTGAGTTACAGAGTAATTTAGTTAGAATTGTGAATACGAGTTAAATTGTGGGAAACTTTTGGGGCATGTATCATTGGCTTGGTTCTAAGAGTGTAGGTGTTTGTAACGGTCAACGCCTTCTAGACCCAGGTCCCAGACACTCTAGAGAATTCCTCGCGTTAAATAATTTATAAATAAAAAAGTGGTCAAGACGAGTCGCACCCGCGCGCTGTGGGTGCCGTCACACGAGTCACCACACATGTCCGTGTTATTGATTATTACAGATATATTTATTTGTTGTTTTGATGTGAAACATCTATTGGCGCGCCTTGGGGGTGAGACCGATTCGTATGCCGTGACGGCAAAAGGCAAGACGATCTCTTATGTCCCTCTCCGCCGCCCCTCTTTTCGAAATCTGCCGGGCGTCCCGTGACGGCTACATCTTTTTTTTTTCAGAGAGTATAATTATCCCCTAGAATCAGACGAATTTTAACGGTTGCATATTTTCATTACCGTCATCGGAGAAAAAAAACCTTGACATAATTATGGTTACGTTCCAGCCCAAGTAGCATTGCAAGCTGTATACAAGCTGTATTTAAGTTCGATTTTATACTAGAAGCTGTATATTCAGGCTGTATAGAGGCTGTATAAGCGCTTATACAGACCTTATAAGTAAAAAATGGGCACATTTTATACAGCGTTTTGCTCTGCAATGTTATCCTTTTCAATGAATGGCGACATTGTTATTTATAATATTTATTAGTAAGTAAACGTAATCTTGGACTTAGATATCTGAAGGTGTTAATTGGTGAATTGAAATTGCGGATTCAAATTTATTGTGAACCTGTCTATGTTTTCCGTCAAAATATTCAAGCGCCAGCAAACTAATCGATCTGATATAAAAGAAAAATACCATTTATATGGTAAGTCAATGTTGGTTTTAAGGTTAGAATAAAAAACAATTTTATAATAACAGAAGTGAGGGTTTTTTTTTTTTTTTTTTTTTTTTTTTTTTTTCTGGGTGGGAAATCATCAAATAACTTCTCCCGCTCTGGGTGGAGCGGGAGGGCGTGTCAGACTTTTACTGACTAAAACCCACCCGTGTTCCCTCAGTTGCCTGTGTGCCAGGGGCGGCGGTATCTCTTTCGAACAACCCGCACCCCCGGCAGGCATCGGCCCTTGCGGGCCCCTCTGTTGCTGCTGACATCTCTTTGAGGCGCGCGTGGAACACAACGCGCCGTCGACCCGGGCTTGGTCCTTACCGGACAGCGAGCTACCCATTACTCGCCGTCCGCAAGCCCGTGCCTACGGTGGCCGGGAATCAGCCTGGGATTCCCGACGCCCAGGGCGTCTCCTGCGAAGGCCACGGCTGTGAGGGCGCATGTACTGCATCTCCCTCACGTGCGCCGCCTCCCTCTTTGCGAGCATAACTGCTTCGCTGAAGGAGGCGACTGCCAGCCATGCCCTCTCGCTCCGTACCATGGCCTGGACCAGGGTCGGACGCGAGAGATCGCCGCCGCCGATCACCTCCACGAGGACACGGCGTTGCTCCGCCCAAGCCGGGCAGACCTCCACCGTATGCTCCACCGTGTCCTCTGGGCGATCTTCGCAATGGAAACACCCGGGCGTTTCCTCCCGCCCTATCCGAAACAGGAACCTCCCGAAACAGCCATGTCCGGTGAGGACCTGTGTCAGGCGGAAGGTGAGGACGCCATGCCGCCTCTCAAACCACTCCTCAAAGAGGGGACTTACCGCCGCAATCGCGGCGTGCCCAACAGAAGTGAGGGTAGTGTGATCATTGTGTCCTCATATCAAGCTGAAAATCATTATATATTCCTTAAATTATGTTTCTAATTTTGTTTTATACCTACATTCGAAATTACGAAAATGGCGACTATTTGCTAAACAGCCTAAACGATCATCGGAGTGTATTATAGTCTGATTAGCTGTACTAAGTAAGTTAAGGATTATATTGTACAGCTTTTGGCTGCTAATCAGCTTTATAATAGAATATTTTTATTACTTAGGCTGTATATCAGTTCTCAAAACATAACTTATAATGCTCATAAGGGTTACCTAAAAGAAACAAAAAAAACGCTGACTCAATATGATACATACCTACATATAGTAAAACTAAAACAAGTAGCTGTTTCATTTTTAACCCACAAAAAAAGGAAGAGATTCTCAATTTGACCTTTTATTTTATACCTAAGTAAACATAATGTAAAGCATTATTAGTTTGTTGTATGTATTATATCAGTTTTACTTTATTTTCAGGAAAATATGCCGACTAAAATTTAAGCAACCATTGAGAAAGGGCAAAACAAGCTTTGCATTGTACCAAGTTTGTGAGAATCAAAAGGCAAGTTAAGATGGCCAAGAAAGCGATTAGATGTCAACAAATTAGTAAAGGATGAAACATCTCGGCCTTTACATAATTGGTCCACCTCAAAATGCTGTTTGAAAAGGCTATCAATATCGTCATATGACGAAGCAGTAAGAGAACTAGATCTCATCGTTCAAATCAATCATCATTTGAACTACTTGCGCTGCTTTATGAAAAAACGTCATAAGCATGTTCCGAAGGTTGAATTTAATTTACACATTTAACATAACTGTTATGATCATTAATAACCCTGTTTAATGTTTTTGCTACGGAACCCTCTTCGTTGGACGTCGACGGAATTGGCGGTTGATCGTAAAGTCTTTCCGAGTGACTGTCATTAATACAAAATAAAGATGTACTGTAGCTGTTATTTATTTTTTTAGTTTTAAAACACCCTCAAAACAGAAGTCATAAAACCACTGTATTTACAAGAGTGTACAATTACGCCATAAAAATAAGTTTGAGAACGGAGTTTGTATACACCATTGTACAGAAACAAGTCTTAAGTGATACTATAATAACACTAAGAGCTGTAATAAGTAAGTGTTCACATGCAAAATACAGCTTGTATACAGCTTTAACGAAAAACCAGATTAAAGTGTCACAAAATACTTAAGCTGTATAGTGGAGTTTTCATATTCTGTTTAAATACCCTAAGCTTTCGCGGATCCCTTAATACAGATTGAATAATTTTTTGACACTCTTGTAAGTCTCTAAAAGAACTCTAAGCTCTAAATAGGCGGTTATATTGATGTTGAAAATGCTTGTGTGCTGCTTGGGAGGTTCCTGGTATGGGAAACCTCTTAGGTTGGACTTTTCATTTCTATTATTATTTGTCATGATAGCCAATAAATAAAACGTATTCTGTGGAAATTTCCGGATTTTCAACCCTGTAAAAGGCAGACACACGGCGCGAGCTTAGCACCAAACACCCTTTAGGTACGGATTAACGGAACCCTAAAAATATATTGTTGTGACAGTGACGTTAGCACAATGGAACGATGTTTTTCAGCGCTGACCATTGTCCTGTGCTGTGCCAATCAACGGGCTTTTGTTTTTAATCCCACGCCACAAATTAACACGGTGGTCACACATTCAAAACAACCGCAATTTAAAGGGATTATGTTCATGCTGATGCTTCTGATGGCTGATTGTTTGGTTATACACTACAAGCTTCTGCGTTCTTCAGCGTTTTCACTTGGCGTTCTTTCTGACTTTTTTAATGTCCGATTCTTCTTTAAGGGTCCTAGCGTGATGACCAACAGTCAAGAATTTGGAAAGAATTTTTCAAATCCGACTGGTAGTTCTAGAGATTAGTGCGTACAAACTCTTCACCTTTATTTATTAGTATTGATACAGATCTGTATTATAGATATAGATTAGAACAAAACTTTTGCTTAAGATTGCCATTTTTAGGTAGGTACTTTTACTGCACAGTAAGTAAGTTACCTACTTATTTTTACATAATTTTCTTTCTGCTATTTTTTTAGGTTTTTAGGATTTAATAAAGACAGTCAGTCGACCTTATTACAAAAAAGGTTTATCTTTAAATATTTCAATAAAGCTAATTTAATTCCGACAATATTAAGTTCTAAATACTAAAAATGGAATGAACTAATGGATTTTTATTTACTTACTAGCTTGTGCCCGCGACTTCGTTCGCGTGGAAGTCGTAAATTACCACAATTCACTAAAATGACAGCCATAATTTATAAAACTCTGTATATTACTATGTTTGTAGTTTTGGTTACAGTACAGTTGTCTGTGTGAGAAGCAGCTTTTCCTGAGGTCGACACTCGCTCAATGGTCTTATGGCTACTTTGTTCTATGGCTTTCAATTTGCTAGAGAATACTGAGGTTGTTCGCTGCAACTTGATCATTTTTGGGCGTTAAAATGGCCCGTTCACACACACAAGAATTCTCTTGGTACGGTATTGGACTGATGTCCTTGTGCACCAGACGAATGTGATCTTCTAAAGTGGGAACTACTCTAGCAAGAGCCTCTGGTAGTTTCATCTATAACCGTTGCGTCTAGTGTAGCTAGTTGTCTTCACTAAATTTAAACCGAACTCACATGTTGATGGTCAAGCGCAGTCCACAAACTTGCGACCATAGAGTCGACCTATTCAACGTAGCATTCACCTCGTCAGTCCTAGTTCCTCGCCTCACCGCAAATAGTATGCCGGAAATGGCCACTAAACAGAACTGTGACACCACCCATTATGTCTTTGTCGTTGCGGATGTCTTGTCCTGGCGTGCCCTGTTTTGCTACCAAGAAGTAGTGTGATAGCGATTCCGAAAGACACGACCGTGATTGCAATTTTGCCTTACTCCGAACGTTTTTAAATTTTTTTCAAAATGTTTGTTAATTTTATCCTTGTTATTTTATTAATATAAACATCAGCTTATAATGGTCCACTGCTAGGACATAGGCCTCCTCTCTGTAAACGGAGTAATCCGTGAACCATCACGCGGGTGTAGAGCGGAATGGTAGATGTCACATGTCATCAAAATTTTGATTCTCGAACAAACTGGTATCTTCACGATGTTTTCCTTCATTGTATTTAGAGCAGTTGTGATGAAATAATGTATATAAAGTAAGGCACCAGTGTAGCGGACGACACTAGCGCGTCCAGCACCACTCCCACTATTGTTGTCGTGCGCTCCCTACTATATGAGTCGAGTGACTCCACTGGCGGCACACGTCACCTGAATACAGTAGTTGAATGTAGTACCTGTGTTGTAGTACAATCCATAAGGACCTCGGGGAGGGACAGATAGCGATGAGGACGCCATATTGAAATAAAATGCAGATTTTATGATTGAGTCTTGTCCGCAGATTTTGGCACCGTCGTAGTTGTTTATTTATTTATTTAAACTTCTCGCACACAAAAAGGTACAAAGGTGGACTTAATGCCTTAGGCATTCTATACCAGTCAAGATAGTTAGTCAGTGCCAGTCAGTTATTGCCTCTTTGGAGGCTGTGTTGCGACTGATCAAGTGGCGTTTTGTTTTTTGAGGATGGCATATTGCAGGTCAACCTAGGAGGTTATTGGCTGCATAACCGGACTTGCCTGTGGTTGTCTCCATATATTAAAGCCTCCAGCCAGGTCTTAAAATCTTAAAATAAAGCAATTACACGCTATGCTGTGCAAAGCAATTGCATCCTGTAGAGTACAGACCGAGGCTTAGGCGTCGCAAAAATTTGTATTTAATGTACAGTTCTGACCTCGCTACGATTTTATAATATGTATAGATTTTAGTATATGGAGGACTTACAGCTAATAGAAACAGACAAAAAACGAAACCATAGTCACCAGAAATCCAATTACAAATCCTCATGTATAGACGTATTATAATATTCATTTATGGTGTGAGCACAAAAACGAAAAATTATAAGCATTATAAGCTACCGCTGCTTGAAAAATGTAAGGCTTTACTACAGTTACTTTGACCAAATGCCTTTGTCGGTGTCAAAGGGCTGGCTATTAAAAAGCTAACATTTAAATAGATCACTTTTAATCAAGAATTTGTAGAAAATCTAAAAAAACTCAAATCAAATTAATCTTCATTCACTTTAATGTCAACACTGTCCTCTGAAAGCGAATGAAATTACTTTGAACATTTAAAAGGTTAGCAAACTGATTTCGTCGCACTTACACAGACTTTGGTCACGTTGAAAGCGGGTTAGTATGAGCGGGTGCGGAGCGGGCTACTACTATTATTTTTACCACGAGACGAGACCGCATTTTGAAAGGATGGTCTATTTGAAAACGGAGAGGAACAAAAAAGAAATATGATTGACTAGCTTTTGCCAGCGGCTTCGCCCGCGTGGTGGTCGGAAATATCCCACGGAAACGTACTTCCGGAGTAAAAAGAATCCTATGTGTTAATCCAGGTTATAAACTACCTGTGTGTCTAATTTCATCCGAATCCCGGCAGCCGTTTTTGCGTTATTGAGAAACGAACATCCGAACTTTCACATTTATAATACAATAATATACATATAATTTAAAACTGTGACGGAGCTACTCGACCGAAACCAGCCGCACCAGCCGGGCAGTGCAGGATCGAGCGTCGTATCGACGGGGCCAGGGTACTCATTGGCAAACTATACTGCTTCAGGGAGGGAAATACACGTCCACGAGTGATTTATTTATTTATTTACTTAAAGGTTCACCCACAGCACATACATATACATACAAATGTGTTGATGTCTCAGGGAATATTTTTTAAGCCGAAGTGGGTATGCACCGTGATGTGGTCGCAGTGGACAAGGGGCTTACCCCGCTATTCATGGCGAAAGAGAACTTGCGCAAACCTGTAATACTATCGATGACCGCAAGGAAGTATGGCGAAACAAGGAGCTTCACGGGCGCTACTATCGGGCTCTTCATGAGCCCGGTGTAGATTTCTTAGCATCCGTATCCTGGCTACGTTTCGGTGACCTTTTTGGGGAAACTGAAGGTTTCGGCTGTGCAATTATAGAAGAAATTATCTTGACGAATAACTACCGGAGACATATTATGAAGGATGGGACGATTGGGCCCTGCTCCTGATACTGGCGGACCACTATTTTTTTTTGTTAAGTTACTTTTATAACAATATTTTAAAATGTAGTTAATAATGATAGACAATAAATAAATGACATAATAATAAAAAGTAGCAAAGTAGGAAGTAGGATAGTAGGAAGTAGGATAGTAGGAAGTAGGAAGTAGCACTAATTGCTTGATGATTGTGATTGTGGTTATGATTGATTGATTTGCACTCTTTTGCACCGTCTCTTCAACAAACGACCGTTGTTCGTTGCATGTTTTACATCAATCGTTTACTCTTCTTCTTTGAGCAGTGGTGGCCATTTCGTATCGGCCCTGACTTACGAGTTGTAGATCGAGGGTTTGAACCCAGGCAGGCGCTTTATTTTGTGTGAAACAATTTCATCACCACTGCTGTCAAAACGGTGAAGGAAATGTGAAGAAACCGGCCTAGAACTGAAAAATTCGAAGACATGTGACATCTACCAACCCGCACAGGGCCCGCTTGGTGGATTATGGCCCACTTGTTCTCACAGAGAATAATCAGCTAATTATGTTCCCATGTATGTTTGGACGTCAATTCTAGACGTGAAAAAAATACTGTACAGAGGCGGACTTAATGCTTGAGGCATTTTCTACCCGTTAACTTTAGGGTGATGCAGAGAAGAACCATGGCAGTTGTAACATAAGGGAAAGAATGACTCGAAATAGAATAAGTGAACACTAATACTGTGTCAGGAAAAAAGAAAACGAATCAAGCAAGAGATGATTTTATGTCTAAATCTAAATCGCGCACGGAGTATAGTCATATAGCAGGTGACTAGCCCGCTACCCGCTTGCTATACGCCCATGTCCCAAATCCGTGCCCAGCTCAGATAGTTCTAAATCTCAGAGTTCCAATAATACAGAGATACATGGGCAAAATTCTGTCGTCGATGCGAACATTAATTTCGTTTAGTCTTGCCTCGCTTTCCCTTTTTATCGAGATAAAGATTAGAACTTTATTTTGTGTAAGGCCAATTTGTTGCAATAAAATCAACTTAATGGATTTGGGCTCCCAGAGATTTTTTTAATGGTATTAAGGCCTACAAATATCTTGGATTTTGCATAAAAAACAGGGTCACGGGGACATCGACGTGCAACCTGTTACTATGGATTTAGTACATAATTATGATCTCAATCAGTCAATCAACTCAGCCTATCGCAGTCCACTTCTGGACATAGGCCTCTCCCAGGCTGCGCCACAACGCTCTATCCTCCGCCTTCCACATCCAGTCTGTCCCAGCCTCCTTTTATGGTCATCGGTCCATCTAGCTGGAGGGCGTCCCACACTACGTTTGCCGATACATGGTTTCCACTCCAGGACTCGTCTACTCCACCGTCCATCGGTCCTGGACAAAAATGGCCAGCCCACTGCCACTTCAGCTTGTTCACTCTACAAGCTATGTCGGTAAGTCCAGTTTTTTTGCGGAAAATGTCCTTCCTGATTTTATCCTTCAAAGAAACTCCGAGCATAGCCCGCTCGATAGCGCGCTGAGCGACCTTAAATTTGTGGACCAGCCCAACTGTCAGTGTCCATGTTTCGACACCGTATGTCATCACGGGCAGGACGCACTGGTTGAAGAACTTAGTCTTCAAGCATTGCGAAATAGGCGACGGAAAGACTTGACGTAGTTTCCCAAAACGCTGCCCAACCCAACCGGATCCTCCTGTCGGCTTCTTTCTCAAACTTGTGTCTACTGAGCTGGACGACTTGCCCTAGGTAGATATACTCCTTCACAGCTTTGAGAAGCGACGATTATGATCTCACTGCGTTGAAATATTACGTAGGTTATTTAAAAAAATGTTGTTTCATACATTTTGACCACATAGGTATTGCACTTTTCTATTAAACAGCAGATTCTTTTTTTTACCAATATACAGGGTGTAACAGACACCCTATTGCTATCCTTAAGCACTAAAGATAACACCTGGTATAGAATCACTAAGCATATTTTCAGCTGAAAATAAAATACTCTAAGAATTGATATCAAATTTCATATGTTTCTTAAATTCAAATCATAACAACCGTGTCACTGCACTACGTAAGTCAATAACTTTCCACGTTACTTGCCAATATCACGATAAATCTCTTCCAAGTGATGTGTTTATTTCAATTTGATGATTTGGTTTCTGGTATCAATGTATTAAAAATTCTCATAACTTCCGAAAATGTAGAGATAGGATAAAAAAAACCCTTCTAATATTGTTTGATATCATCCAAAAAAGCCGTGCCCTTGGTTTAGAATATACCCTTTCCATTACACGTTGTATAAATTCTGCGCTAGAGTCTAAATCATGTACCATTCATGGTTACAATTTGCGCGTCAATGTCCCTGCAACTCTGTATAAATGTAACCATTTTGAGCTTTTTGATTATAAGTCTGAAATCGCCAACACATTTTAAGTATTACTCTATATGAGAAGGCTCTTGCCCTAAAGTGGGAGAATAATAGGTTAGTATTATAACCGTTTTTTAGAATCCCTAGCTTTTAATTATATTTTAAAAGTATAAACACTGAATAACAGTATATTTCATTTAATTATTCAGAGCGTTAATTAAATTCCGGCGAAGTAGAAACAACATGTGTGCCATGTTTAAAAATAACAGTAAAAAGACTGGCACGATGCACTTACGTCGGGAACTTATTTATTACGCATAAATTTTTTTTTATTATTGCAGACTCATCTGGGACACTCTCTGGGAATTTTCATATTGGAAAGGTAGTAGGTGCGTACCTATGTATATTATTAATCTGTAATTCATAAAATGAAATTATATTTGTACACTATACAGTGTACATACATAATTTTGGCCGCAATTTTTTAAGGCCGCAATCGGTAATCTATCGATTCATAGTCATTTTTTTATTTTTTTGCTAGCCATTATTGTCGAACTACTTGGCAAAGGCTTCCCTACTCTCTATTCACATCTCTCTATCCAGAGCTGTCAAAGACCAATGTTTATTAAAGGAGTGCAGTCATCCCTGGAGGCTAAGCCTGTGGCGAGATGGTGCTTCCCTACCAAACCCATTCGTTCCAACCGCTGAAAATCCCGCGCCTGGACATGAGTTGGCTTCACTGGAAGTCTCTAAATAGACCCAGGACTCAGGTAGGCCGAAGTAAAGAGAACATACTAAGGTGGATATTCACAGATGACTCCGCCTTGGAGTGTAAATGTGGTGCTGTTCCACAAACAATGGGACACTTAATATCTTGTCCAGCGTGTCCTGCTGCTGCACGCTGCAGGGGTTGATGGACGCTGCTGAAAATGCCAAGCTCGTAGCCAAATTCTGGGCTGACTGTATTTAGATTGCTATCGCTAAGAAGAAGATCCCTATTTAATCATTCATAGGCTATTGTTTGTTTTATAATGTCCGTAATGGTGAGAATCAACGGGTTCTACAAGGCCTTTCGGCTGATGTTGGGGACGATGACTACTCCATACCACTTGCGCTTACCGGCTTATGATTAGTTCCGGGGCCCAACCTAAGAATTAATGACAACTCGATTTGACAGTTCCCCTACTACCAACGTGCCTGTATCATCGTTGACAGACTAATGTTCCGTTCCTATAAACAAAAACGGATTCGTTTTGTCGTCATCATCACCATCATATCAGCCGCAAGACGTCCACTGCTGGACATAAGCCTCCCTCAAAAGGGTGGATTTACCATAATCGCCACGCTTGTCAGGCGGGTTGGCGACCGCAGTATGGTGGTAAAATGCATAGAGAACGCTGCTGCCCATTCTCTAGTAAGTCCCTTAGTCGCTTTCTACGACACCCACGGGAACTGATACTACACGGAGTCTTTATCTAGCTACTTCCAAATAGGGGGTGTCTAATATGCGAAGATCTTTGCATCATTATTGGTAAAGATACAAGAGACTCAATTTTAACCTACAATTGTCCATAAATTATAGGAATCGGCCATTAGAGAGTAGACCTCTTGGTTTCCATGGAAAGAAAAACTGGATAAAAAAAGCGACTGTCCTTGTTGTGGGATTTTTTGTGTACTGAAAAGTAACTGACGGTTCAAGGACAGGACAAAGTCTGTCGGTTCTGCTTCTTAAAGTGATGTAAAATTTGAATCTCTGGATAATCAACGGAATGGGCTCGCGTGGTGGATTACGGCCTATCCCTTTCATGGAGAGGAGGCCTGTGTCCCAGCAGTGGGCCACATTATAGGCTGATTATGTATGTATCTAAATTATGAGAAAACACGGCACTATCAATTAGCGAATTTTCATAAGATTCTTTTGAAATAGTCCATACCTACATTACAATTTAATATCCTTTACAAAACTTCTCCACCAATAACAAAAATAATGTCTAGCAGCATCAAACAATAGGTCGGAATACTTCGACCTCTTCACAACGAAACTAAAACAATATCAATTGTCTCGAACTCTTCCCTCCCAGTTTCCCGTTCCCTCTCCGAGTTCAATACAATCACTTCAGCAAACAGTTTCAATTCGATAACCAACGGACTCGACGGTACAACTAATTACAAACACGGATCCTGAACATAGCAAGTTAGGTGCTTATTCCTTTCACGACGATTCCCTCCTTCTCCCAAGCCCCCAATGGATGGGGGACTGAATATTCATAACCGGTGAAATATTTACGGGCTGTCCCCCATAGGCCATCTCATGGCTCCATCTAACTAAGTTCGGGGTAATTGCGTTTAACTTGCAACTAAACGGGACACTATTAATTTAATTGTGATGTATTAAAGATGTTATAGTTGCAATTTCCTGTTTGAGTCGTGGATTTTGTGGTATCTGTGGGATCGCGGCGACCAGCACCCCAATAGGGTATTACACCCATTTTTGAAAAGTGTCTTAATTAGATTCTAAAATGCTAATAAACCAAAAAAAAACACATGTTTATTTAATCGATTAGTGCTATAAAAATGTATTTCAATTTCACATTCTCATATTTCGTGTGTAATTTGACGAAAACGCTGTACGCAGTGGACGCCTTATTGCTCTGTAGGTATGACGTCAGTTTGCTGTGTAAACAAATTGCGTTGATATTTTTTATGATAATTGTTTATTATTTTAAAAAATAGTTATTATTCTACTTATCGTTGGTTTGCTTTGCTGTTCCTGAGTGTAAAAAAAAAATACTTTGGTTACGAAAATAATAAAAGTCACAAAGTTGTTCGGTTGATTAGTCCACACACCGGAATGATGTAATGACATGGCGGCTACTATATCATGGTGTTCAAAAACAGATTTAAAAAACAGAATTTCCTCCTACTTTTCGCTTAAGCTATCTCAATAATATGTTTTATAGAGTAAAATACCCTATAGCCAAAAACACTTTTTTCTAAAGAATTTTGAAGGACATTCTTAATCCATTACTTCATATGTTTGAAAGCTTCGTGTGCTCGACAACGTAATTTGCGCAATGAATATTGTCAAATTGTCAAAATGAAGTAAATAGCAATTTTTAGTGAGTTACGCAATTTCTCCGCGGGTTTTGAAAGATATGGCAGCCAATAGCGCTGATTTCTGGTTAGAATAAACAAAAAGGGTTTTCGAAAACAATAGGATCACCACAATTTTGTGAAAACTTTTGAGACCTATTTGTTTGTTAAGTGTTTAACTGTAAAGTTAATCCATTTTAATTAGTAAAATTACAACTGTAGGTAATGTTACACTTTCGCCTTTTGAGATTACAGGGACGTGAAACTTTACAACTTTGCCTCTAATCAGACATCGTATCGGCAATCTTCGCAGTGTTGCTAGTGTTAATAAACGTCAGGAATGTTGTAACGCATGGATGAGCGTCGTCATAAAAAATGTTTTAATGGCTTCAGCTTTACATAAATTAACAAGAAAAAACATCCATCAAACTGCTTTATTCATCTAACTAAATATATAGATATTAAAAATACGTCAACACGGGCCATGGGCCAAAACAGGTGTTGCCAGAATCACTTTTTAAAAGCTTATTGCGACAAAGGTAGGCACAGGTATTAAAATCACTCATTCGTAAAACCAAATTTCCGTGACAACAGGCTGGCGCCTATAAAAAAAAACTTTTTACGACATTGTCGTCGTGTATACGAGTCATTTTAAATTTAAAGCCGAAAGACAGAAAATAACGGCTCCTATTAGAGAATTTGGCATTATTAAGGGCCAGTCACGGCCCAGAAATAGATGGCGATTTTTTTTGGGTGAGAAATCATCAAATAACTTCTCCGGCTCTGGGTGGAGTGGGAGGGCGTATCCGACTTTTACTGACTAAACCCCACCCGAGTTTCTTCAGTTGCCTGTGTGCCAGGGGCCACGATATCTCTTTCGAACAACCCGCACCCCTGGCAGGCATCGGCACCCATCAGACAACGCGCCGTCGTCGACCCGGGCTTGGTCCTTACCGGACAACGAGCTACCCATTACTCGCCGTCCTTGCGGACGCGCCTACGGTGGCCGGGAATCAGCCTGGGATTCTCGACGCCCAGGGCGTCTCCTGCGAAGGCTGCGGCTACTTAGTAAATAAAATTGAAGGCTTAAATTGAGTTTTCCCTATGTTTAGCAAAATAAGCAATGTTGTAGATAATCTAATAGAAAGTCTTTTCAGTCTGTAACAAATATTTATAGTAAAGAACTTTGGTTCATAAATTCGAAACTAGGATAAAACATTTCTGGAATTTTACGTAGAAACTTTTTCAGATTTTGTGAATTTAATTAAACAAACAAGTTGATAAATTATAGCTATAGTGTTTTTTTCCCCATTTTTTTTATTCTAAATGGGCCAGCTCTTGACCTCGATCACGCCTGATGGAAAGCGATTGATGAGGTCTATGATGGATCGAGCGTACCCAGAAAATGCCTGTTCACTCTTGTTTTGATGGTAGACGAGATAAATGTGGAAGGAAACACAGACGCAAGCAGAGAGTTCCATACTTTGGCTGTGCGCATAATAAATGTGGAGGAGTAGCGCTGAGTACGAGTGATCGGGATATCAACCAAGTGCTGATGGTACCCTGTAGTGCGTCTGGTAGTCCGGTAGTAAAAGGGCGATGGTGGGATCAGGTCATGGAGCTCCTGCGCAGACTCTTCGAAGTACAGTCTATAGAAGATCGACAGGCAAGCAACATTACGCCGATGAGCCAAGCTGAACCTTTTTTCTCTGCGTTCCACCGAGTCAAGGGCTGTTAAATGGGACACGTAACATATCTGCAGGCGAAACCTGCCTACCATGAAGCTGCCTATAGATACATTAGACATCTCTATCAACGCCTTCGTCATGTTTCTTTTTTGGGTGGGAAATCATCAAATAACTTCTCCCGCTCTGGGTGGAGCGGAAGGGGGTATCAGACTTTTACTGACTAAAACCCACCCGTGTTCCTTCAGTTGCCTGTGTGCCAGGGGCCACGGTATCTCTTTCGAACAACCCGCACCCCTGGCAGACATCGGCTCTGGCGGACCCCACCAGTTAGTGCTGACATCTCTTTGAGACGCGCGTGGAACACAACACGCCGTCGACCCGGGACGCCTTCGTAATTATTATGAAGGTAATTGGGCAGTAATAGCCCAGTGGTTCCGACTTACGAATTAGGTCGTGTCGGTCACTTTGTGTATTTTATCTCATCACTACGTACTCCTGTCAAAACGGTGAAGGAAAACATCGTCAGGAAACCGGCAGTCTAACCGGCATGTCCTAAAACCAAAAATTCGAAAATATGTGTCATCTACCAACCCACACTGGGCCCTTGTGGTGGATTACGGCCCACTCCCTATCACAGAGTGGGCCTGTGTCCCAGCAGTGTGAACATTTTGATGAATGTAGTTATAAACCCAACACGTTCCCCACACCTACCTACAATTAGATAGGGTATCGAGTGATAGCGCTAATAAAAGAAAGCCCCTTATCTTACCCGAACGTAAACGAGTGATGGATAGCCGCAAGAAACCAAACTATCTTTACCAAGTTCAGGACGCTAGAAAAAGAGGCCTTACTGACATTGATATTAAGTCTCTCGCAGACTAGCGAGACGTGACTCCGTTACAACAATGTCCATGAAAATTTCATATAAATTGTTCTATATGAGTCGCGACGCGCCTGTCTGCGGAAACTTTATTGATTTCGGCCGTACCTGCGGACGGCCTTTATACTACACATATTGATTTATCTAACTATAAAAAAGATGATAATCTGAAGCCTAATTGGATAGGTTGATCTTGATAAGGTAGATCCTGATATCTCAGTGACTTTTAGGTACATAGTGGCGATGTGATTATCACATTTATTACAGCGGAGTATGACACGATTAGCTTAAAATATTACCTACTGTTAGGTTGCAATATACTATTTGCCAGTTTGCCCAAAACTAGACAGTTAGTCTGTATCTTGGAGTACGAATTCCACAGTGTAGACTAGAGAGGTGATTTTAGGTATGGCATGGTATGAGTGTACGTGTACAGTATGTGCAGTGAATGTGTGTAGCGTATGCGTCAGGTATGTTAAAATAAATAATTTATACTTACGATTTATTTTAATTTATCAAATTGAATTGCGTAAGAAAAAACCACTATACTGCCCAGATGGGCAAATATCTCTGGTAGATAGGTACCTACTTGCCCATTATGCCGCAGTCGCGTACTCGCCGTTGGTACTTTGACAGGCCAGTATAGCAATATTATATCAAAGTATAGGTGGTATGGGTCGGCTTCCAGTATAACCGGATGCAGTTGAATACCAGTATTTTACATGGAGCGACTGCCATGGTAGCACGACACTCCTTGGTATGACTGGTTGTCAGACTTTTAGGTTTTTGACTGTCCCGTAACGACTGTCCAAGATCTACGAATGACAGCCGGGACCAACTTTAACGGCTTAACGCGCTTTCCGAGTCACTAAGGGGTCTCAATACGTAACTAGCCCGGGTCGATAGCGCGTTGTGTTCCACGCGGGCCTCAAAGAGATGTCAGCAATAACTGGTGGGGTCCGCAAGGGCCGATGCCTGCCAGGGGTGCGGGTTGTTCGAAAGAGATACCGTGGCCCCTGGCACACAGGCAACTGAAGGAACACGGGTGGGTTTTAGTCGGTAAAAGTCTGACACGCCCTCCTGCTCCACCCAGAGCGGGAAAGTTATTTGATGATATCCCACCCATAAAAAAAAACTGTCCATCTACGAATCGACCGCAGCAAGCTTGCTTTACCTTCGACTGTTATAATTTAGCCACGAGCCCCCTTCTCACGCTACATGCTCACTTATTATTTTCATCTTTCCAGTCGACACAAAAGAGTCAATTAAGAGATCAAAGTGGAATGAACTCTCCGTCATTACCTAATGCACCTTAGCAATGCTTTTAACCAACGCGTTTAGTTCCACGACTACAAAGGTTGAATGGAGACCGCTGGGGGTGTTTCTTTAGCTCCAAGAATAAAAGCACGGGTTATTATGATTGTGAGAGTGAGTTCATTGCATGGAGATGTTGTGGAGAGTAGCAAATAAGTATACTCGCGCCTAGGTACCTACCTAGGTACCTACCCAATAAGCACAAAACTGCATTATAGGATGTCACAAAAGGTAACACCGGTAACTTTAGCATTTAAGAAGACTTATAATAGTACAGTCGAACTGCAATAGCTGAAAATTACGCTTTCGCCTGAATAATAACGCTATTACGCGTCACAGAGGCAACACTGTAGTGTTGCAAGCATTAATATAGGTAAACAGTTCAGTATTATACAACTTTTAGCAATCAATAGTACTATAAGCTGCAATTAAGCATATTTGTGGACTTAAAATAAGCTATTTTCTGAATTGAAGGCCACAAGTGTACCCTTAGATCGCTTGCATTTCAAGAAAGAACATGTGAGCTACTATAATCTAATCAGTTATTCTGTGACTTCAATTGAAGTTAACATTGATTAATTTAATTAATTTAAATATGCTTTATTGTACACCAGAAAATACATGACAAAAACAAAATTAACACTAAAAACATACAATGGGCGGCTTTATCGCTTATCGCTTAATATCAATCATCATTAATCATCATTCATCATTCGTCATTTGTTATCATTGTTAATTAACAATGATATAATGCGTCTTGCTGCACATAGATGAACTTTAACAGCTTGTTACACGCAATCTTATAATAGCACTTATATGGCCCACATGATCACTATGGCCGAACTTATATGATGCTAAATTACAGCAAACTGCTATAAATTAGCGCACATGTAACCCATGATCCCGGTTAGTGCTGAATACTTGTACTAGCGTCAACAATTAATCTACTAATGTTGTTATATAAGATCTTGAAGACTTATTTTTCAGCTCCCCGTTGGTATTATCAGTTAATCGCCGCCAGCATTACGATTTTGCCTTAGGTGGAAATATAAACGAAGAACTGGCTGAATACGCCGAAAAATTAATGTTAGAATACTTGAGAATTATAAACAGAGACACAAATGACACAACAAGTTACACTTTTTGCGAATAATGGTTCAAGAGTGAATGGAATTTTAGAACGGGTGGGTTCCGTATGTGGAAATGTTGGTGTAGTCCATCTAAATCTGCACGTCCTGCAGATTTAGATGGACAAAGCTCTACTAGTATACACCGAATGTTAAAAGATAGTGTTTACGTATCGTGCAGTAATGACACTGAAACATTGCTTCGGGAGGGTATTTATGCTACAGTTATCGTTGTCGTAATTGCGAACGTGCTGTAGGTAAAGTTTTCGATTTCGCAATGACCACGCTGTTTAAAAGCCCGAGCTCTTAAAAAGTTACAAAGTTTATAATCATTTCTACTTTGGTCGTGAAAACTTTGATACTTACTATGACACGCTCATCTAAAAAATCTACGAAAATATGACGAGTGGTTCTCGGGATGTTGTAGGTAACCAAATAACATAAACGGGTAGACACACCAGACGTATAATTCCCTACAATATTTGAGTACATGCTGACTTGTTTCACACAAAGACTACTCGTATCAGCTCGTTACTGATTTATGTACCACGAAAGGCTACTTAAACAACCCATACCATTTAATTGTGATTAATACAGTGCACATTGCTTGCCTGCCATTTTTTAGCTTCTAACCTATGTAATATAATATATTAACAATTTATCTTTATTTAATCAACGAAAATAACAACTAGATTTGAATAGAAAATCTAATGATTTTATACGTAAATAGTTTATTGTCAAATTACAAATGAAAAATAAGAAGATTTATTTTCTCCTAATCTATCATTAACTTGTTATACACTATAATTTTCAGGTAAACAGTGATATTTTGCGAGCGCGTGAAAATTTTCACTTATATTTATATAGTATTTGACAATAAACTCTCTTTCCCATTCGAATTTTATACACATGCACGAAAAAGCAACGTTTTACTTCCCGATAACAATATTTCCCTATTTCACCAAAAACGTCACGTCAGAAAATGGTTCTCACAAACAACATATCAAAATCATAATTATAAAGGAGTAGGGTAAAGTTTATACACACATTTGTCATTTATGAATTTTCAACTCCATAGAAGCGTTATGAATATCCTGGTGTGTACTTTGTGCTGAAAAGTAGGTAACAAGGACTCTATTAATCGGCCATCGTGTTGTATAAAAGGTAACACATACTCTAATCAGTCAATGTTCAGCTCTTGGGGCGACTGTTACCTCTAATAATGCTCAAATAATGCTGATATAACGCGATTAGGTACAGTTATTCAGCTAACAGCTGTTTAATTTGTACCCAAATCAGAGTTATATAAGCTGAGACAGCGCCTCTAATGCTATTATTGAGCAGGCTTGTACAGCTCAGGATTCTATTGTGGACAGTAATTCTGCTCATATACAGCGCTTCTGTGTTACTTGGGTAGGTACTGCGGAGGTTAGTTACTTACTAAAGAACTTCACGCACATACTGGCAGCCGATGATTGGGCTGCCGTCTATGTTCGAATATTGAGTGAGTTCTAAAATAAGAACGTCAAATAATTTTACATAGGTTTTGTTCCGAGAGCTTTGATTCAAATGAGTCTTTTTTTTTTAGTTTTTTTTTTT